>JAYDZK010000202.1:31486678-31528267 GCA_034509185.1 Euphonia xanthogaster | reverse complement strand
CCAAAAAAAAAAAAAAAAAACCAAAAAAAAAACAAAACACACATAATTTAATTACTTTTTAAATTAATTTCTTTCAAGAAGCTATAGCATCTTATAGTGTTTACTGGAGAAGAAATTACTTTTCTAACTTAGTCTATAAATAATGGTGATGAATTTACTATAACAGGGGCTAAGATGGAAAATATAGCACATAGGGGAAATATGCCAGGATTAAAATTCAACCAGGTTGTTTTCAGGGAAAGAGAAAGCACATTTCCTTTGAACATTGTTTGACATTAGCCTGATGAAGCCTTTTCTGGATAAATGCTTTGGACTAAGACAACTCTTTCTTACCCCTTTAGTTTACCACACTACTCATGAAATTTCTTTTCTAATTATTATCTCTGTGGCTCTGAGCATTGCAGCTGTCCAGTATACAAAATGCCAGAAGCTAATTTACTGCTCCAAAATTCTACTAAAGTAGAATCTACCATTGAAGTTAAAAGAAACTAGATCTCTGTTAGCTGCCATGAATAATAGTTAGATATTTGAGTTTTTGTTCAAAAGTGGCCTTTCTTCCCCAAATTCTCTATAACCTGCTGGACACATTTTACAAAAGGGTCAAATTTCCCCATGCATCTGCAAAAATATCAGCAGCTGGTATTTCACAGACTTCTGCTTTAACATGGACATCATGTAAAAATGTGGCTGAAATTGGTATACAGGAAAAAAGGCACACGGCTTGAAGACTGACAGGTTCAAAAAACTCTCCAATACAAACAAGTTTAGAGTCCTATATTAAAATCTTATTTTCCATGTTGAACCTCTCTGTCCTTAACAACAGTGAAAATACATCTATATGAAGGCTGGCAGAGCGTACAGCAGGAAGGTCTTTACCTTTACAAATTAATTTTACACCTTGCCTTTACAAGTGTCTATCTAATATCTGATATTTTTCAGAATTATGACGGTTTCCTTTTCTTTCTTGCTTTTGTGGACTTTGAGAACAGTCACTAAACAGGTGGAACAGGATGCTACTCACAAACAAACATATAATGGAAACACATGGCAAAAGACAAGCTGGCAATAGACTCTCTGCATCATGTTTTTGTTGAACACTGATGGTATTGCATTCTAGTCAGCAAGGATCTCCCCACATATTTTAATGGACTGTTGTTAAGGCCAACTGGAAAATCAATTTCAGAAACTCCTGCAGAACTGCAACAATATTCAGGACCTTTGTTCAGATTAAACAGGAATTACATTTATTTCCTGGATTTGCTTTTTACTCTTTTCTTGACACCAAAACTACTGACATTTTATGATATTCTCTAAGTTGTTGAGAAAACAGGAGGATGACAACTTTGAGGGATTCTGAAACCCAAACTGGCTGACCTGAAATGTTTATGGTAACCTGTGGTCCTTCTTGTCTCCCACTTGCCCCAGAAAACAGGATGAATAACAAATAACACTTCATAACTGCAGGGTTTTGCAGGTGCTTACAAGGAAAGAACATAGCAGAAGAGCTAGAACCTGAAAGCAAATAAATCCAGAAACAGTCTGCAATAAAACTACATCAGAATCATGGCTAGAAGATCACTATGGCAGCAGCATGTAAATAAATCAAGAAGGAATAATTGTATCTCATTTTTTATATTGCTTTTGTTATTTTGGCTAGCAGAATCACAGATGTTTACTATGATTTTAGCAAAACAAGTTTTAAAAAGAATGCTTCAACCAATATAGGGCATTTCACATAGGCACCAAGTCAAAGGTGTCGTTTTCTGATAGCAAGTTCGTGGATTGAGAAAGAATTCTGCAATTAAATGGTTCAGAGATGTAAAATATAATTAGAAACACAGGCATATATTTAGAGAAATATTAATTTCTATGAGTTATATTTTTAATGTATTTTACTTTGAAAACCCAGTGTACTTACAAGTCTGTGTATTTACATGAACCTACACTTTTCTGATTCCTTTCAGGAAAGGGAATGACATCTTGTGATTTCAATGAGAATCAATTGGGCAAGCTTCAGTCCATTTCTGCTTTCCATGTCATCCCATTTCCTTTTCTGGTTTGCACTTCATTTCAGAATTTTCTCCTTTTTTTAGCATTTAATTTCTTCAATTATTTCTCCTCTCTCTTTGTTTACCTTTCTTCCTTTTGGCCCTTTTCACTGCACCTCATTTCATCTTAGTACATTTGGTTGTAGTCACTCCATTTCCAAATTTCCTGGGTTTTTTTCAATTGCATTTTATTGTATCATATCTCCTTGCCAGAGTGTTTGTTACACTTTGTTCTCTGATTTCAAGATTTTATTCTCTTTCCTGAAAGGAAGATTTGCAGAGTATCATGCTACGCTCATAGAAGGATTAACAAAAAGACCTAATCTCTGTGGACCACAATCACACTTAACTATTTAATATAATGACAGCAACAAATAAAGGTCCCCTAATAAGTGCTATTGTTCTTGACAATGAAGGAAATGGCTTTTGTTTCAAACACTTCTGATTGTCAATCTAAAATTTCAGTCAGTCTTGACTGCCTCAAAGTCTATATTCTACCAGATTACTTTCTGGACTTCTGTAACTTTGCAAAAAAAAAAAAAAAAGTGTTACTAATATGGTTAAAATATGTAATCTTGATTGTTGCTTTTTAATCTGATGTATGCTGCTGGACTCTGCATTTTTAAAAATATTTTCATGTCAAATTGAATATATGTGGTAGCTTTCCAATATACAGGAACTGCTTCTCCAGGGTCTTTAATGTGTCCTATAATGCAAACACATGTCTATTTTTACTGACCTAAATTAAAAGGTAATGAAGTTTAGTGCAAATGATTCTTGTGTTTTCTAAAAACTGCTGAAAATAAATTTTATCCATTCTTAAAAGTAAATTATAGTTATCTTTCAACATATAATAAAAATGTTGACTTCCCTCTAGATCATTTTAAATTTATGTCTCACATAAAAGATTTAGAAACAGAGCCCAGCATGGCTGGGCAGGAGAAACAACACACATCAAAATTCTGAATGTGTCCTTTTTTGCCTTGTTTTCCAAGGGTAGGAAAGCTGTGCTTGGTCTTTGAAACAGCTGTAAAACCTTCCGCCAGGTTTACAGTACTGCTGGCACAGAAAGAGCAGGACAAGCTATGTACACTGGGCAGGTACAGTGACTAAACTGGCCAAATTTGAGTCAATAGGTACCCCACATATATTCCCACAATTCCAGTCTTCCCTAATCCTGAGTGGGAATGTCTCCTGAATGGGAATCCCTAATGTCAAAAGATATGGGCACTGTACCTGAGCTGCATTGGCTAGATTCTCTTTTTCAGCTTCCTGATGGCTACATAAGAATTGGAATTGCAAGTTCCATCTCAGAATATTCTGTGATTCTGTAAAATTTCCTATTAATCTATTTTCAATTCACATAATCTACACACATATCTGTCAATTTTTTTTCTTTTCATGGGCCACAGTTTAGGTATGGCTGGGTATACGCTGTTTCTTCCAGTCTTCTATAGGTGTTAAATCCCTATAGGAGATTTTCTACAGCCTTCTGTAGGAGCTAGATTTAAGACATACCTCTGCACACAACATTTTTAATTGACTGCTAGAACATAGTCTTATGTGTCCCAGAAATAAGCTATGTTATAACAACAGTCTTGAGATATTTAAGGTAGCTGTGAAAGAGAAGTAGAATTTGGATATGCTAAGACAGGTCCTATAAGCAGAATACTAATAGGTATTACTTCAAAAATCATGTCTGCTAGTAGATAGACTCCTACTTGAGCTAGCAAAGGTCATCCCCAATTAAAAGCAAACTACAGTAAAAGAAGTTGATAATAGTACTTCTTCAAATTTCTTTCATTATAAGAAAAAAGCAAAGATGGAACACTTTGACTCTAAGTCTAAACAGCTCAGGGAAAGGTAAAGTAAATACTATAGAGAATGCACAAAACGCTTGCTTAATTATTTTCATAAAAGTATGACAATTTCAATTAATTAAACAAAGCAGTGTGTTTACTGCTGGCAAAGTCAGACACCAGAAGACCCAAAATATGTTAAATGGAAAGAAAATATAATGGACCCAAATTCACAGAATTGGTTATTTGTTGGGATTACACAATTACCCAAATATAATTAATTAAAGACAAAAGATGAGTACATAAGGCTTCAGCAGATTATGAGAAGAGAATGAACATCTTAGATTATGAGCACGCCAAAATTATATAATAGTCACCTTTTTTGCAATATCATTGACTGGGGCTTTCTCTCATGCAATAGTATGACCAAAGGCAAATCTATTCTATTTCTTGAAGTGTTTTCTTTATATATAAATGAAAGGATTTCACTAAGGGGGCAAGTGATTCTGACTTACTTAGTAATTTTATTTATTTATTTATTTATTATAGATATTAAAGTGTTGACTGTAGCATGATTCATTGCTTCCTATTAAATCTAGCTCTATGTTGATTAACTACTAAATAAGCACTTTATTTTAGTATTGAATGAAGTGATGTTGCTACTATCTGCATCCCAGGTTGAGTACAAGTACTGGAAGTTTCTTGTACAAATGGTTCTAAATATTAATATAGAACCATTTGTAATTGGTTCTATATTAATATTTAGACTGATTAAGGGACCTTCTCTATCCTACACTATTCAAAGAGCTGCCTTCTCTTATTACTGTACCTTGTGCCCTGCCCAAACAAGTCCTTGCTTGTCTTATTCACAAAGGAAGCTTTTGCTAGAAAGCCATCTGTGAACTATATAGCAATACCATGTGTACTCACAGAGGGGGGAAAGAATGAGAGAAATGGAAAACTGGAAGCAAGGCTCATTGCTGATAAGTCCATGCTGCACAAATAGGCTAAATTTCAATCATTTCTAAGAATCAACCTCCTGCCCAGAAGCAGAACACCAGAGTTCTGCTGAGCCCCCAGTGTAGATGATACACTACAGGTGTAGTGCAGGTAGAACTAACAAGCTTCCATATGATCTTATGTGTATGCCAACAACATACAACATGCTGACTAGGTGCTGCCTAGGAATTTGCCCTGACAACCACTGAAGAGTGATTTCAGTTCCTTGAAAAACTAGGTTTTTTCTGTGTTTTGAGGGGTTTTTTTTGTTTGTTTATGGGTTGTTGGGTCCTTTTATTTTTTAATCTGGCAAACATTCCCAGCATCTTCATATAAAATTCTGAACAAAGATTCTTTGTGTATGGTGAGTCAAGGTGACTCTCCCTGCAGCATAACTGATAGAAGTTACTTTGTATCTGAAATGATGACATCTTCTTGCAATCAATGTGGTGAAACTAGATAGCCACTACTACATTGTAGGAAAACTAGCACAAAGAATAAAAGCCTATACAATCAGAAAAAAAGGGTCAGAGGTATAGAAATATGAATATGCACTCTAAATGAAAACAGGCCTCTAAAAGAATAGAGATTTTAAAGGTCATACTTTAGCATTATAAAATGTTTTGATTCATTCACTAAATTGATTCACTCACTAAAGATATTATCATTCTGCCTACAGTTTCCATCAAAAAGAAAACGTGTTTTTCAAAAAGCATGCAGCATCTTCCCATGTTGAAAGGCTAGTTTGAGAAAAGATACTACAAAAATTAATTAACAGTCATTATTTCTAGGGTCAATCCATCAGCATTTTCCAAAGGGGGAAAACACAGACTTCATTGAAGTATTGCCTATTACATCATAAGTACAGAATGAGTAAGGATAGTTAGGGTTGGAAGGGACGTCTATAGACATTTTTTCTCTAAAGCAAATGAATCAATACTTAGTTTTTCCCCACGTAAATAATAGTAGCAACTGATCTTTGCATTTCCAAATAATAAAGCATAAAAGTCAAAAATAGGCATCTTTGCCAGCCTGTGTAATTTGCCTCAGAGTAAATAAAGTTGAAGAGTGTTCCTACAACCATACATAGTGCATTCAGAGCACAGGAAAAGATAAAGGGATACTCAGAGCAGTGTTGCTCCAGAGGAAATATTTGAGGATGCACCCAACTCTTTTATAGATTTTTCTCTTTTTTTTTTTTTTTTCCAATTCATTGTGCTATTTCTTAACATTTTTTTTCTCTTTTCTTTGGTGGGACTCATTTTGTTATGTAACAGTAATGACTTTTGTCACAATTTTCTTGATCTCTACGCCACCAGATCTAAAGATTTATGCTCTAGTTCCTCAACAAAATTCTTTTTCATGACTTACTATTTCATGAACGAAGAGGGGATAACAGTGGAATTCACAGTGCTAATGATTATCGCAAATTTTGCTGTTGTGTAGTGATGTACAGATAAATATATTCATTCCCAAATATGCCCAAAATGGGCAGCAAAAAATTAGATGAAATTGCAAAATGCAGTGAAACAAAAAGAACTTAGACAGAAGTTTCAGAAGGACAACCTCAGTGACAGGAAACTATTTTTCTCAGTTGTTTCAATATTGATTCATCAAATCATTAAAGCCATATGACAATCATTGCATGGTTTTAGATTTTTGATTTTCCCACTAAGTTAGATGATAAACTGTTGGGTAAGTTATTGGGGCAGATCAGCAATATCTGCTGTATACAGAGAAATGATTATTTAATGTAGCTAAAAAATAATAACAGTTATCCTTACATGAACTCAGTATTTTCACATGCATATTTCAGGTGAAGGTCACCTTAGTGTTAAGCTCTATGATTTTATTGCACTGTAAAACATTCTTTGTAGAATCATTATATAAATCAAATTGAATAGTACCTATAAATAAGGCTGATAATTCCCAGAAGAGTAAAATCATAATGTTCTGAAAACAGAGTGATTTATTTTTCCTGGCTTCTTACTGAATCTATGGACCACAAATCTTTTGATACAGAAATCTTAATGAAAAGTTGTATTGCTAATAAATTTTCATCTCATTAAATTTCATTCCCTATTTAATTTTCTATTAATTTCAAATACATAGACATCTAAAATCAAGCAAAGCAGTACAGGCAGAGTCACTTTTTAATTTTGGTACTGAAATAGTATAATAGGAGTTGCAACAAATATTTTATGGCAAAATAGAAATTTCACTTCTATCTCTGAATATTATTCAAATGCTGTTGCAATCCTTAAATAGGATTATCTTTTAGAGGGATTAAAATAAATGACATTTCATAATGACTGATTAAACAATAAATTAAACAAGACTTTTTATTACTGCACAGAAAGTTACTATCACTCTAATATTGTTATTATGATTGGAAGAAGGGCTTTTACAAAGTCACATTACTTGAGAATGTCACAGGGTTAATGGCAGGGTCAGAGTTTCCCTAAGAAATTAGACTCTTCAAACACCTTTGAGGCTTTCTCTGACTTGAGCTTCCAATATGGTTTATGGCTATATGGGATGTCTACTCTGAAAACATTGTCTCTTCTATTATGTAATTAAGCAAATTACATAAAGTTCTACATGATTGCGAGGAAACACCTTTATTTTCCTGCAGTGGCATGGTGTAGGCTCTATAGCCCCACCTCTCTGAGAACTATTCTATGGTTCATTTTCATTCTCTTACTTTTAAAAGAAAAAAAAAATTGTAAATATTTTTCCAAGAATTACATTCTCTGTGCTCAGAAGATAGATTCAGTAGTTTCTGTTTGCAATAACATCTTTAGCTGCCAATATTTTTTCTGGGTTCATGGTCAAGCTACAAGAAAAGAGAATTTTAAGAACTGATCTCTGATTCACTTCTGAAAACAGAAGTAGATATGAATATTAAAATCCTTGCTGTCACTTCTATGATGTGTACATATTTGGATCATTAGCCATAGAAGCAAACATATGTGCATGGTACACTGTCACAATATGATTTGCAACAGAAATTAACTTCTCTAGGTTCACTACTATGTGAAAAGACATAAAAAAGCATGAAAAGGAGTCACAACTACTTCATCCAGATATAGCAATCACATTTTACTTTCTGAACTACTGAATTTCTGGAAATCAACTGATACTTAAAAATAAGCCACCACTCAGGTTCAAATAGACTGGGTTGTTTACTTTGCATAACATGTGCAAAGACTTCTTCAAGGGCTGCTATTCTGAAGATGCAGAAAAGAGCACACTGAAAACAGAGGCTTCAGCAGGTAACAACACATCCATCTGTCTGGAGGAAAAAAACCCAAATTCTTATTTTATGAGCAAGGGTAGAAGGATGTAAGACACCTCATATTTCCCTCATCATCCTGTTCTCACCCTTCAGAATCTGCTATTGTGCTGGAATAGCCTGAGACAAAGAGATAGTAAAACACAGGAAAGGGCAAGGACAATTCCCCTCTCCTTTTACTGTCTTCCCCTGAGGAAGCTGCTTGTACAAAGCTTGCTATCATCATCCACTGCAAAAAAAAATGTTCTAAAAAACATTTTATTTTCTTTGACAGCTTTCAGCGAGAATGTAGTTTTAGATTTACCCACTGATCTGAGCAACACAAGCAGATCTTGGTCTCCAAGTAAAGTCATAATTTAGGTAGAATTGGGGTCAGCAATTGTTTAAGTTAAATCTGCAATGGAACTTTCACTGCCTTTTGGTGTTTAAAAAATCTAAGTACCAATAGCACACCAGAGTCCTCTATCCCAAATATTTAGCTTGTGACAAGAAGCAAGCATCTCTAACTCTGTTTTATTACCATTTTATCAGCATTATCCTGCAAACAAAACAAAAGGACACAGAAATTTGTTTTGTATAGTACAAAGTTCACCTATGGGCAAAATACACAAAGCTTGATAGAATTGTGAAAACATGTTCCTTCTTTTTTCTATTTAAAGTTAAAATTCCTATTAGTTTAGGAAAGAAAATAATGGTTAAAAGAAAAAAAAAAAAAAAGCCCCAAACATTAAGTTCAGTCTGTACTCATTGCTGACTCATCTTTTATACCTGAATGAAAATAAACTAAATTGCTTGTGGTAAATAGCTATCAATCATATGCCCCAATCTTCATTTAGGAAAAGGTTTATAAAAGACATACGGAATCAAACTTTCCTTTTCCTTCTAAAAATTCTATATTTTGAAGCGCAATTAACTATCCAATGAATTGTCTTAGTCCATAAGAAATGATAAAGCCTATTCTTTAAAGAGGCTTAGGAAACCATTACAATGTAAGAATTTGCTGATTTTTAGCAGTTCAAACTAAAATTTGTTTGGACAAAAAATGCTCAAATTGGTTAATGCAAAGGTCTGGATCTTTTTTTCAATACATAGAAACAATTCCTCTAAAGCCAATATTCAACTTATAGCATAATTTTATCTTCCCATTAAATACTCATCCTAACTCCACCCTGAAACATTAGTATACACCTTTGGACAGTAGAAATGCTTGGGTTTTATCTGGAAGGGTTTTGAGAGTGCACAGATGGCTGTTACAGATTACCAAAATGGGGCTGTGCAATAACAGTGCCAGCTGTGTAATAATCGGTCCATCTCTGAAAGAGATTGCAAATTCAAAGAGGTAATCCTTTCAGTAAAGGTCTGAGAGCTGCCTCAGATGAACTGAGGCTCTACATTAGGAAGACAGAATTCTTTTACAAAAAGGACAGAATACTTCTATCATATTTGCCATTAAAACTGTGTTTGCATAGGTGGTTTAGGGAAACGAAAGAGCTCAAATATTCTCTTTTCTATTACAACACACCACTCAACACTCAGCTCTGTTTTATTTTTATCTTTCTAATCTGACCATAAAAAATTAATTCCAGAGAGGTTAGATCAGTGGAGAGAGTTACTAGAGAGGCAGGCTGCTTTCTAGACCATTAATCCTAGCTGACGTCCACAGTGCTTGAGAACTATCTCTTGAGGAATATTTGCTAGTTTATTTGAAAATCTATTATGTCTTTGCATATCATTGAAGTAGTGGGGGAAAAAAAACACAAAAATTAAAAAGAGATGTGTTCAAAAGCCAACCCCTGAATACCTGAATTTTGACACCTTTTTTTTTTCTTTCTTTCAAGAGGCAACGATTCCCCACAAAATTTGGCTTCTCCGTCATTTTCTTTCCCATCCCTTTTGTTCTGGCCCACCAATACATTCAGCATTTTGAGATCCATATTTGACTAAATGCCTTTTTGATAACTGTTGAAAGAGTTATATATGTTTGGTATCCTGGGGTTCAGTGCAATAGGGATTGACAATAATAAGTATCTTGCAGAGAAGGTATTTTAGAAGATATCAGCCACAATTAATTAAACTGAAACTCGAAATAATTCTATCATTGTTATGAATGCAGGACCATCTACATAAAGGTGTCATTAATGTCACATAAGACTGAACAAAGTAGAAATTGATATTACAGCAGATACTGCTTTCTGGTGTCTCAGCTGAAACACTGAAGACCAAGTAAATTATACACTTTTTTCTCCTACATTCAGATTTAAGCAGAACTCTTACTTCATACTGAAGAAGTGTAGCAGTCACTATATTTCCCATGTTTATACTTAAATAAATACATGAATGAAGCAAATCTTCTTCCAGTCTTACTGGCTTTTTTTCCTCTACCATGAAGAACCGAATCTCATCCTTACTCAATATAAGGAACCTGATCCTGGGAAAGTATCAGTATTAACAGAAACAAACAAAAAAAAAAAAAACAAAAAAAAAACAAGAAAAAACCAAGCAAACAAACAAAAAAAAACCTGGGTTAAAGACTTAGTTAAACTCACAAGGGGTTTAATCAGCTGGGTATTTAAAATTTTTAGCTTGTGCTTGTGCTAAAATTTGTCCTTCCAAAATTTAATGAGAGTTTTTCGTGATATTGGAATTGAATCAACAAAAATAACTGGGCTAAGTTTGTGGCATGGCAATATGATTCTATCCTTTCAAAGGCTGCAATTCATAAATCTGTGTTTAAAGGTAGAAGACAGAAACTAGTTTAAAAAATCTTCATCAGATCACATGCAAAATACATGGCTCGAGGGATAGGAAATATTCTTATGTCTGGCTAAGCAGGGGAATTGCCTTGACTACCAACATCTCCTTCTAGTAACAGAGATGGTACTGAGCATAAAACCTTTCAATAATTCCTGCAGCAATGTCAGCTGGAGTTCAAGCAGTACCAGAGTCTGCCAGTGTCCTTTACAAGGCAAAGTTACTATCCTGTTAACAATCTGTTTTCTTTTCCTGATAATGTCATTTGCCATGGTTTATGTCTGACATGCCACTATTAAGGAATAAAATCAAAGGTATTTGCATTTGCAATATAACATTTTAATACTAGTCTTTTTCCAAAAGTTCACATCTCTTTTTCAGTGGAGGAGGTCATTATATAGTGCTTCTATTAGGGTAAACCCAGGCTTCTGAGGTGAGCTTTTTTTTTTTTGTTCAGATTTAATGGCTCTTTTATAGACAATTGTATCATAAATTGTTTTAACTATTCTATTTGGTCCCTTTTTTATTAAGAATTATTATTGTGCCTCTGGCTTAGGAACTTTACTTGCTTATTCTCCAGTTTTCTCACAAGAAGGCTCCTAATATTTTATGGGGTGACATTTCTCATGTTCTAACCTTCATCTGAGAAGTGAACTCTTTCTTAGTTTGAGGTGGATTGTCCAACTAGGGCAATTACATGACGCACACTGAAGATCACTCTAAAAAAAAGTAAAATTGAGGACACTCATTTATTTCCTTCTAGTCATCCCAGAGAGTTACGAGAGCTGAAATTATAAATACTTTTTTGGAAGTTGCATCAGATTCACACCATTAGGAAATGGCTTTTTGTTTTCATGTGGGTGCAAACCAGTCATTGGGTAACTCCCTGATATTTGTCAAAACTGTTTCATTCACTGGACATAACAAAAGTAAAACCTCAACAAAATTATTTGGACACCACCATACAGTACATTCTCTAAGCTAGATACATGGTAGGAAATATAGGTAGTTAGCTGCCAGATAGATGATTTAAAGCTGGCCAGGGCACATGAAGAGAAAAAATGGCTCTTGCAATATGCTTTGTAGTCTAAGAAGTTGACAAACCCTGGGTATTCCAACAGAAAATCCACCTAAAAACAGAGCCTTATGAGCAATAGTGTTTTTTGTCAACTAGCTTAGTTGCATTCCTCCCCAGTTGCTTAAGCAGCTAAAGGTTGGAAAATAAACAACTTTTGGTAGAAATTGAAGGAAATGCTTGCAGGAAGAAGCAGGGTAGGAGACAGAATTATTGCTATTGGTGCTGTGGAAATAATAAAATAGTGCACATTTAGTAAAAATTAAGCTGATTCTTTGGGGAGAATCTTTTTTGTGGTTTCTTCCCAGAAAATATATTCACTAACCTGTTTACATTTTACACCTTACATATCTGTTTTCCTGCATCCAAACTGTGACATTTAATTGTTTGATCAAGCACAATTCTTTTAATGTATTTCATCCTACTCCTTTAGCAACAATTTCTGAGTGAGGCTGGCTTCTATCTTCTGCAATTTCATGCATTTATATATGTGTATATATAAATATATATATTTATATATATAAAAATATATATGTGTATTTATATACGCATATTTCTAAAATGGTATAGATTCAGCTTCCATTTTATCCACTAAAGACAATTAAGAGTTGTGAGATTAGAATGACACTCCTTCACTTTATTTCAGAATTTAAAGGGAATTTTCTACAACAAATTTTGTCTTTTTAATGCACATTTCAAATTCAACTGAAAAAAAATATCAAACCCAAAGATGCAAAATTTGTTACGTTTTCTGCTTCCTTATTATAAAGAATATAGTGGAAATAAAATGTACATTTATAGGACAGAGACTACATATAACAGTTTAAGTAAAGAGGTGCTTTCTCATAGCTTGCACAACAATGTTCTCATAAGTAATGGGTACTATTTTCATTTAGACATTATCAAAAACACTGCTCTCACCTCCTCTTGGAACTAATGATGCTTTATTTTGCTATTGGTACGTCAAGTGTTTGTATTGATATATAAGTAGGACTTTTAAGATCATAAATAAATAAATCTAATACCTTATGTACCAAGTTATAGACTTAAAAGTCCCAGCTGGGCATAATATAGATCCAAATCACTACCAGGACATGAAAGCAGAAATAGGATTCTAGGAAAAGAGCCAATAAAAAATTTTCTCATATGCATGTTTTCCTTGTAGCAGTAGTTAACATTTTTGAGCTGTGTAAGAATGCCACATATTTCAATGAATTTTGACCTTTGGCCAAGTATCTCAAAGTGCTGTTATTCCAAATTTTTCAGAATGACTGCAAAAGCCCTCAAAAATTTCACTAAGAGCAACGACAAAATGTCTTCCAATTGTATTCTTATTCTGTTATCCTGGGTAAAAAGTTTGCAGGGCAACATCAATGGAAGAAAAGGAAATATGCTATTGTCTGTGACAAATTTGACAACACCTGGAAGGGCAGAGGTAATGCTAAAAGCAATGACCTAAGCCTAACATCCTCCAACAAAGATCATCTATGTTATTGCTTTGAACTAAAAATTGCTGCAGCTGAACCAGGACTTTTTTCCTGAGTTCCACTTCTAGTTATAAAAAGTCATAAAAGGAATGCCTCAGTGGTACTTTCATATCTACACATGCATGCACACACAAAGTAATAACAGTATGCACTCCCAGGGCCTAGCAGGTTATTGAAAGGAAAGTTATTCAGCCCAGGCCTGATGAAGGGAAAATACAAGATTACAGCATGTGTGATGTCCTGCAGAGAGTCCAGGGATGTCTTATTTAGCAGTGTGCGCCAGCTGCAGCACAATACTGAGCTCAGATTCATCTGTCTTCTCAGCAAGGGAAATTAGGCAAAACAGAATCTCATGCTGCCACAAATCTAACGCTTTGAGGTAAACTAAACCACTTGAGGTAACTCTGCTAGATATAGGACAGTGTACTCCATCTATCTGGAAGCACGAGAAACCTCCTCCATCAATACCATCCGCAGAAGTGTCATTGCCAGTACTTGTGGCAAGGCATTGCCAATGAGAAGTCATGCCTGTCTTCTCTTCTGCCATATCCCCCACCAACAGTATCTGTGTAGATCACAATGATCTACTGACTTCTTTGAAAGCCCTTTCTTTACCCTATTTTAATTTTTTACATCACAGAAGGCCAGATCTTTCTGACATAAGAACAAGGGAAAACAATATCCAAGCAGTCTATATATTTAGAACTATACGAACCACTGTTTCTGTTTCATATATGGCTAGGATGTTTCTACAAATAGCTCATAAGTCATAGAATGGCTTGGGTTGGAATGTACCTTAAAGATTATGTAGTTCTAACCCCTTTGCTGTGCACAGGGACCTCTTTCACTTAACCAGGTTGCCCAGGGGCCCATTCAACCTGGCATTGAACACTTTCACATCTTCTCTGAGCAAACTGTTCCAGACCCTCACCACCCTTTCAGTAAAGAATTTCTTCCTAATATCTAACCTAAACCTCCTCTTTTTCAGTTTGAAGCCATTCCCCCTAATCCTGACTCTACAGGCCCTTGTAAATTGTCTCTCTCCATCTTTCTTGTAGGCTGCCTTCAGACTGCAATAAGGTCACCCTGAAGCCTCCTCTTTTCCAGGCTGAACAACCTAAATTGCCTTAGCCTTTCCTCGTAGGAGAGGTACTTCATCCCTCTAATCATCTTGTTGGCCTTCCTCTGGACTTGCTCCAAGAGGCCAGTGTCCTTCCTAAGATGAGGACCCCAGAGCTGGATGCAGTATCCAGACGGGATCTCACCAGAGCAAATCAGAGCAAAACGGAATCACCTCCTAAATGTTCAGTAGACTTTCATCTTAACATACACCTTTCTTGTCAGTTTTATGGTGAAAGACAGAACAGAATAATCAGAGACATTATTTCCTAAAAAATCTTTTCTCATATATTGGTCTCCTCTCCCCTTGGTCTCTGACAGCTCATTCAAATTAGTAATTATCAGTAGGTAATAGCATTTAGGAGAAGCTCACAGTTGCACCACTGACTTAATGGCAGATGATTTTCTCCCTGTGAGATTCCTGAGCATATGCCCTCCTCGGTTTAGGACTTGGCTTCTCTTGGCAATGTGAAAAGATACAGATGGTTTAGATTGTAGCCATCTTCTCTGAAGGCTGAGCTATTACTATTAATGATGATAAAAGAGCCTTATACTCTTTCCTCTACCACGGTAGAGCTGTTAAAGTCAAATAGAAAAGTCTGGTTGCATAAATTATTTTCTCATTTTCCATCCCTCCAGAACTCAACTGGCCAAGGAGGATGGCAGTTCAAATGAGTCTTCTCTTCCAAACCCCTACTGAATGTGGAGTCTGTGCTTACTAGATAGGAAGCTTTAAATTTCAGTAAGACCACACTGCAAACTGAAGCCAGCAGAGAATGATCACTTGCCCTTTTGAATCATTCAAAATTCATGATGAACAAGTATAGTTAGACATTCAGTTTATAAGCCTTTCAGATTTACAAAATCATGTTTTTCTACTTTATGATGCATATAAATAAAGACTTTTACCTGCAGAGAGATAGTACAGACAGAAAAATTAAGGGCTTTGCAAAGATGGTTTCAAGGTAAAATTTTCTTTCTCACTGAGCACCCCGCAACAGACAACACTCAGCTTGTAGGTGACAGAAGCATGGAAGATTCTTTTAAGAATCTTGTAATACTCATGACCTACTGTGCTTTAAAACTACCAGTCCCACGTGCAGAGAAAGATATTCTTGAATCTATTCTTTAAAGAAAAAAAAAAAAAAAGGTTATTAAGGGACAAGTTTTATATTTAATAATAAATATTAGAAAATATATAACTTTCCCGTTTTAGTTAAGTGAAATATTTGATGCTTAGTAGAGCACATATCCATTTTTTTTTTTTTTTTGTTTAATAACCAGTTTTCCTGTAGCAAGGAAGTATAGCAATGAATAGGAATATGTTGTTGTACACAACTAACAAGTTTTAATATGACAAGATCTCACTAAGACTCTGGGCACAGAAAAGTTGCAAATATTTTTCCCACCTGTATTATTTTATTCTACAACATCAGCTGCTAAACATTTATTTCAGAGGTGAGGTACATCACACTAAAAACTTAAGCTATACATCTAGGTTTCCAGCCAAGTTTTTAGGTTTTCCATTTTCTAGGGTTATAAATAACTGCAAATGTAGTAACTTCAACCATCTTCTTTGATTTACTTCACTTCTACCCTATTCACTGCCAGCTCTTGGACTAGTTCTAGTCATTACATGACCAAAACCCCATATGCTAGATTTATATCTTCTATTCTTTCTCCTATATTCTATTTTTTTCCACAAAACATAACTTTTAGCTAATGGCAATTTCTTCATTTTAGTGAAAGTAGCAGGTCTACTTACTACCTCCAGCTTTTATGCAAGATCATGTGGCTTTAAAGAGTTTGCACAAAAACAGGACCTCAATCAAAATATTGCTTGCAATTACATCACTGTAGACTGCTTCCCAACTCTTGTGAGATGAATTGGAGAAAACCCCTGATCCCTCTGGCTGTGCATCTTTTATGACACTGGCTGCATATCAGAAACCTAAAATATCTCATTGGTCATAAAACAACTAATTTATGGTGAACTTAAAACGCACACATCCAGAAAACAAGGATAACACAGATATCAGTCTATTTGAATCAGTGGAGCTCTGCAAAATAAACATTACTCCTCGTTGGTTTTTTGCTTCCCACTGCACATTTGCTATCGTTAACTCAAACAATTTGCAAAGAGGAAATAAGGTATGCAACAGCATGAAGGGAGAAAGACACACCCTGTTACAGGAAATAACTCAATTTATTATGTTATTTTTTTTATTTAAGAAAAAGTATTTGAATCTAGATATGATAACTTCTGAATCAACTAGTAAAAACTGACACCCAAAGTGTTTGTCTGACAAACTTGTCTGCTTTCAGGGAGGCTGTGATTCTGAGGCAGTCTAAAAAGTTCTAAGTTCCTCTCATACATAACCAATAACAAAAGTACACCCCTGTCTATAATCTAGGAACTACATTTTTCTAAGATGGGTCTTAGATAGATGGGTCTTAGATTGGCAATTTTTAAAAGTATCTTGTTTTTTGCAAAGCTGACTTTACCACCTTTCATACATCAGGATGACTTTTCCAGTAAAACCTAGGGACTATAGCTGGTTATTCCTCTGCAAATTCCTCTCAGACTTCACTGGCCTTCACCAATTCCTACACAATCTTGATTTTCTGAATCCGTTTCACTTTGTTTTACAAATACACTGTTAATCCTTTCTCAGCAAGTTCTTCCTGTTCAGACTATTTTCCACACTGAACGGATTCCATCCTGATCAGATACAAACAATCTAAGCTAAATTTCACAGAAGCATACAACAGCAGCATTTGGCTCTCCGGTTGTCCCAGCCTGTAGCCCTGCCATGACAGCTGCTCCCATGATAAATGATAGGAGCTTACAAACAGGGCAGAGTTGCAAAGGACAGTGGTTTTCAAGGAACCATTTGCTGAGGTATTTGCAGATAGAGCAGCTTTTTACAATGTCTAGTGTAGCATTTACAGTGCAAAAATGGATATGAGATCCTTTAGTACTCCCTAGCCATACTGATGTTCTCATCTATTTTCGCTTGTCTCCCCTTCTCCAGCTTCTTCTCATTCCTCCCAACACACATACACAAGCACATATAAAACCCTTTTCTACTCAGAAATATTTTCCTGGGAAGTTTCATGACTCTGTATAAATACACAAGAAGAAGTAAATTACAGGAATTAGAAGAATGCTTGTTAATTGTTTGTGGCACTGGTGTTGGATTCCAATGAAATTTTTGCTGCTTTCCTATTAAAATGCCATTTAATATGTAAGTGTAATAACAAATCTTCTGACATGGAATCTAATCTAATTACCATGCAATAATTTATTTTAAAGGTTTTAACCCTTGTACTGCCTATATTTTGACCAAGGCTGTTCATAGTCTTAATAACTGGATGATAATAAAATAAAAATTTCTAAATTGCCAGGTAGTTTAGACATCTCGACATAAAATACTACCTCTATACCTGAACTCCCCTCAATCCAAAGAAATATTTTGAAAGAAAGCACTGATCAGTAGTTAAAACACTAGAACAGACTTAAGAGTTCAAAAAACTTATTTCCTCTACTGTGCAAAAGAAAATATTATTTCTGCCTGAGAAATACACAGTGGTCATATAACATGAGGACTCAACAGGACTTCAAAACCTTCCCCCTTAAGGAAACACCTGTTAGGATTTAATCTTGCATTTATCTCAGAGTAAACCAATGCAGTATTCTTTCCCAAATGAAATGAGACTCCCAAAATATAATCAGACACAGGATTTCATTCTGTTTAATTATATGAACAGTCATTCAAGGTGAATGAAATATAACAAATAAAAACAATTCTTGCATTTCAACACCTCACAGAGGGGCAAGAAAATATCCCCAAGTCAACCAAAAGTATCCTACCAAGAACAAATATTTTTATGTGTCATTTTATAGTTCATTACCTTCCATAGTTGAGTAACATATTGATTCCCCTTTCAAAGTCCTCCATTTTCTAGGCCCTGAAACAGAAAGTAAAAGAAATTTACACATTGACATGATGAATATTCACATATTCTAATCTGAACAATCTATCTTAGGCTGAAGTTGATATAGCAGTCTCCTTAGATCTAGATTGCAGACCCTGGAGAAAATAAGGCTGTTGTTTTGTGCAATTCGGAGAAAAAAATAAAGAAATCTCCTATCCTGAACATCTGGAGAAATGAAGAACAAGCCCCAGTGGTGCAGGAAGAATAGGGAGAGCTGCCTAACTTAACCACACTGATAATTTGAATATACCCCATTATTTCCTCTCCTTGCTGCTTCTTACATGACCAAATGCTTTTGTCAGCATATCTGTGACAGCAAAACCAAACCAATGAAAACTGTTATTGATCACTGACAACTACAAGTGTGGCACAGCAGTACTTACAGATACATGGAACTTTCCTGAATACAGTACCTTTTTCCATTGCAAAATTAAAAAGGAAGGAAAAAGTATAATGTTCTGTGGAAAACTTTCTGCCTAGACCAAGCTCTCTACAAACATCATTTCAAACAAAAGCAAGGATTGTTCAGATTCATGCATCTGCACTGAAGGAGGTGAGTATAGACTTGGCTGATTCTGGCCTATTCCAGGTAAGCAGAGCTACTCTTTGAACCTATGGATACTTAATTAATTATAGAATATAATGAATAGATTGAAAGCAACTCATGCCAGTACATGCAACTGCATGGCATGAAGGATATTCATCTAAGATGCAGACTAATCATACAAATCAAATCTTGGCTCTGAGCCTGACAGAAACTTTAATTAAAGAAGCATCTAGATTTCTAGGTACAGCTAAAGGTATAATTCATGCACATAATAAGTACTATAAGCTGCTTCCACTGTCAAACGTATCCGAAAGTATTTAAGTAGAAAATGAGATATCACCTGATAATGCATTGTTAAAGGCAGAAAAGTTTGCCAAAACACAGAACTCATAAGACAGATTCCTTGCAGAAGCTGAAAGGCAATCAGGTTTCTTGCTTTCAGTTTAGACAATCAAGTTAAATTTCAAGAGCTGTGGCACTGAGAAAAGTACTTCTCCCTGTCATGATTTAAACCCAGCTGGAGATGAAACACATGCAGCCATTCACTCAAGCTCTTCCCCACACTCTTGACCAATGGAGATAACAATCAAAGTAAAACTTGTGTGTTGAGATTAGAACAGAGTAATTGAAAATAATGCAAAATACAAAAATAATGGTAAATAATAATAATAATGATGATGTATAAAAAAATTCCAATGATGCACAATGTAATTGCTCACCACCCCCTGACTGATGCCAGACCCCCTCTTCCCAAACCCAGATTGACTCCTCCTTCCAGGTAACTCCCTGGTTTATATGGCAGGTATGATGTTTGGTGGTGGGAAATAACCCTTCAATCAGTTCAGGTAATATGTCCCAGATATGTACCTTCCCAGAGCTTTTCTTCAGGGTGTTTTTGTTGCCGTTGTTGGT
The DNA here is from genome assembly GCA_034509185.1 of Euphonia xanthogaster. Classification (NCBI taxonomy): domain Eukaryota; kingdom Metazoa; phylum Chordata; class Aves; order Passeriformes; family Fringillidae; genus Euphonia; species Euphonia xanthogaster. The sequence continues at coordinate 31,508,236 of JAYDZK010000202.1, read as the reverse complement.
TGGTTTGTTGGGGTTTCTTGGGGTTTTTTTGGGGGGTTTTTTGCATACTTCCTCACTGGCAGAGCATGAGTCAAGGAAAAAAAGTCCTTGATTTAGGACAAACATGAATTAACAAAAAAAAAAAATCAAAACACTAATGTGTTATCAACATTCTCATTCTGAATCCAAAACATGGCACTGCAACAGCTACTGAGAAGAAATTAACTCTACCTTAGTAGAAACCAGATCACTCCTTTTCAGCATTTCAAGCTGTCTGTACAAAAAAAAAAAAAAAGCCAAAAAAAATTGTACAGATGATATAGTTTCACCTTGCACTTGAATAGAGTACATGATCAAGGGGAAAGGATTAATCAGTGGAGAGTTTTGTATGCTCAGTGTTATTTCTCACACACAGGCAACTGGTACAATGATCAACAATGTTTGGGGGTTTTTTGTACTTTCTTTTCTGACCCTTTCAAATCACAGAGAAACCTGCTGGGTTCTCATCCCCAGTTATAATCAAATTGAGCTACAGTTACCCCACTGTGCTTTATCTGAAATTTTAAGTTGGCCCTGTATTAACTTTGCACATCATCTCATGTGGTCTCATCAGGACTTTAGACAATGCAGAGACTTAGATTTGTTTACTGACTGTATTCAACTCCAGACTACAAAGCACCTCTGAAAATGCCAAGCCCATCTCTCCCCAGAGCATATACCCAAGAACAAATCACTTACAGATTTATCATGCTGATAAAGAAAGTGTTAAATTAAAAAATAATTTTAAAAAAAGTAAAAATACAACACATTGTTCTTTGACCAACAGAGCTATAAATAAAAAATAACCCTTTTTCAGTCAATTACACTACAAAATTATAAAGCTGACCTAAGAGAACAGAAAGTAAAAGAAACATCCACATGTTCTTTCCTATGTATGTTAATAAATGACCAGGAAATGCTAAATCTTTACAAAGGATTTAAGGCAAATGAGACTTTCATTACAAATTACCAAGTGATATCCAAGATCACTGAGATGCCAGCCCAATGGACAGACTTATGAGTTGTTTATGTCTTTATTGCAGTGAGGAAGAGTATTAAAAGTATTATGTGCTTGCAGATGATCAAGTTACATCCAACTCTCCCAGGGCTGCATTAATACTGGGGTAAAAACCTAGCATTTGTAGATGCATTAGCATTTTCAGATACACAATAACAGTGTTTACCTAACTCCAGGCACTGACACAAATATGATGGAGTGGTTTATCAAATCCTTTTCGCCTGTGAAATGGACAAGAAGTAGTAATAAAAGTTCAGAAAGCATCTGACACGTATGCAGAGATATCTTTTTTTGGTGATTTCTCATCTCTATTTCTTTCACAGATTTTACTACAGCAACTGAAGATAACTTCCAAAAAATAGAAGAGGAAAGTACAGTATTCACATTTTAAAAATATTAGCAAGCAAGCAAAACCCCCAATTAAGCACACTGTTTTTAAAAATTATTCCATTTTTTACAAAGTATTAGACTTATTTTTTTAAAACTGCTGTCAAATAAATAGGTACCTTTTTGTTCCTTATTTTAGTCAGAGAATCTGATTTAAGTCTATGTTTTGGCTCATTTTGATCTACATTTGCAGAGCAATTAGTGACTTGTGGTGTTCTAAAGGGGCTTGCTCAGAAACCACAGGTTATCATGCAGTGTCATCTGAAAAAATTTATGTTCTTCCAAGACTAACAGGCAAAACTGGGAACTCAGACTTGTGGTCATTTCTGATGGAGAAACATGAGTGAAGACCAAAGAAGCATATTTGTCTCTCCTTTAGAAAAAAAAAAAAAAAAGGTTTTTTTACCTTGTTAGGGAGTACATAGAATTATTTATCTCATTACCTTTCTACCAATACAAACAAGAAAAAAAAATCTTTGTAAACCTTGCAAATATGAAAGGAAAATGTAAATTTTTACTACAGAGGAGCTGAACAGTCATACAAAGTTGGTGTGATACTAATCCCTAGGAGGGCTTTGATACTATATCACTTGTACAAAATCAACAATCTCTTCCAACATAGCTATCCTGGAGGGAGAAAAAAAATCTTAAATGCTTAACTGAGAAGTCTTTAAAAACCATAAAGAATCACAGCATGCTTACAATTTGCAAATCCTATTGTTTTCACACCTCTTAAAAATAAAATTCTTTAGTATCCAGACTGGTAAAAGGAAAGCAAGCAAATAGCAAATGCAGAGGTCAATAGGGTAATGACTTCATTTGAACTATTTGGTGAACAGATCAATAAGTCAGTGAATCAATACTGGGGGGCTTTTTAATTATAAATTATAACCAAACTGAATAACAAAATGAAAAGTGAGACAAGAATGCAGAACTATCAGAGCTGACATAAGAAAGCAAAAAGACAGATCAAAACTGGCTGAACTTTAGAAAGAAAATATGACAATTGACAAGTTATATATTATTAAGAACATTAATGATCCATCTTTCATTCTATCACCACTCAGCAGGGTCTGTAAACTTTTACTTGACATACTGAAACAATAAAGACTAAAAACACTCACAGCTTTTACTGTTGTACTTATTTAGTATGGACTGTGAACAAATATAAACTTTGCATGTGAAAGGAAGGATAGAAGGCAAGGAAACTCTGAATTGTCCCAGATTTTATGCAGCTGGAAGCTGGGTCAGTGTTTAATTTCACTCTTCTGCTACAAACTGTCTATGGTGAATGACTGATACCGTACATGAGGTTATTGCCAGAGTCATGTCAGTAAAGTGGGCTGGTGCTGTGAGAACAGGGCATCATGCAAACAGGTATTTGGTGCAATCTCTAGTTCAAAAAGTCTTAGCATCTTTAGCGTCCTTGTTATCAGAAGAGTAAAACTAATATCAAGTGTTTTTTAAAGACAATATACCTGTAACAATTACAACCAGTTTAACTAAAAGACATCAAGATCCAGTTTGACAATTCACTCTAGTCTTGTTCTACAAGAAGGCGATGGGTTTTCACTTTACCCTTAGAAGGTTTGCTTTACCTACTCAGAGGCACTACTGAGTGGATTTGAGTTCATACACATGATGAAAATAAGTACAGGGGTAACTCACATCTAAACTGGGAGAAAAAAGTGATTGACACACCTGTGGTGTTAAATACCTCTGAAAACACATCTAAGATGTAGGTATACCAATTTTCTGGTCAGTGGAATCATTAAATATTGTAAACCAAGCCAAATTAAACTCTAGTGCAGTAATGAATGTTTTCCCACAGAAAGAAAACATTCATGACTCAAGCTAGGAGATTCTTATTACAAAAAAAAAAAAAAAAATTAATCCTGAAAAATTAAAAGTACTTTCTGAAAAAGAAGTTTACTATAAACCTGATAAGTTGTATTGCTCTGCCTATAATGCCATTTTCATTCTTTCTTAATATTTTCCAGCTGAATTATTGAAGATAAAGTATTAGGATCAATAAAGCCTACAATGGAGTTCATCCAGAAGAAATCTGCTCTCAAGAAATATGAAGCATGCAGGAATGCCTGACAACATTTCACACCCTTGCAGGACACGAAGACCACACAGGATGGAGATAACATGTGAAATGAAAATATAGTCTGAGAAATTATAAGGGACAGCATTGCAGCCTGCCCACAAATACTCCTACCTTCTGAGGAAAAAGGAAGGAAACACAAAACTGAAAACTAGATAAAGCAAAGCAGAAAGGACAAATTCAATTAACCTCTGCCAGAGAAGGCATATTTTCCCTGTTCTTTCATTATCAGTTATAGCACTTTCGGTGTACCTTGTCAGAACTTCAACACAGCAGATTTTGGTAGGCAAAAGTCAACACTTGCATCTTATTACCCTGTCATCCACAAAGCAGAAAGCCAACAGAGTTTACAATAATGGTAGGAACAGAAGCAAACAATATGATGCAGAGTCTTGACCTGTAAAACAATTAAACATTTTTCTTCACTTCATATTTAACTCTTGACATATACTTCATATTGCTCTGTCATGCAGCAGAAAAGTGTAACCAGATTTCACCACATTTGGAGCATGGTCAAATGGAAGCAAAGTGTAGATATAAAAATGACATTCACCAGCCAAAATAAAACAACAAAGCATTACAGATAAATCATTTTCATCAGCTGGAGGTTTGTTGCTTCCTATGAGGTGAGTAATTACAAAGTCTAACAGAGCAACAGGCACCCTCACTCTCTGAAAATGTGCCAACAGCATAAAATATAAGCACGGTCTGAAACATTTTCTGAGAACATTAAATTCATTAAATTAATTGCATGCTACTAGATGTAAAGTCAGTGTATCAATCTATGAAACATGGTCAAAAGACTGAATTCTTTTTGCAGTCATGCAAGTTTTGGTTTCATGCTGAGGTGTAATAATAGGGATTCTAAAAAACCATTGAGGTCCATAAATTACATTTATTAAGCAAATAAAGTGCCAGGTTTAGAGACTTTTTGAAATTCTGTTATTCAGCTCACTACACTTTGGATTACATATGGATTACATCTAATGATATACTGTATCATAGGATGTGGCTATACTATTTCAATTTTAAATAAAATTTTTAAAGGACAAACAAAAACAAACCAAAACAAAACAAACTGACACTACTGTGCAGTCACTGCCAGAGCTGTGACCGGAGGTGAATGCCCCTGCTCTGCAAGTACAGCATCATTTCAGTGCATAGCACCAGCAGCAGATCATTTTGCCACAGAGCATTCTGTTGATTTTGGTGGAGACAAAACTCATAGAGTTGGCTTGAAGCATAAAACCCCAGCTAGCTTGGAGGATCTCTGCACTGTGCAACCAGGAAGCCTGTTGTTTCCTTAAGATCAGCTACTTGCCTATAATTGTTGCTCTCACCTTTTGTTGGGAACTTGAGGAGGGCTCAGGGAATTTTGAAGGATTCATCCAAGTGTCTCAGAGGCAAGAAATATTTTCATGTCCACTAACAGGTTCCTGAATATAAGTGAATTTTCTGAGAAGCAGGGAGTGGGTTTATCAGGCACAACTCTTCACTTTTGAAGACATCACATTGTACAGTGAACTTGCAGGGCTGTGGCACAAAGAGTTTGCATCCTGGGATTATTTACTCGCTTTATTATCGTGTAGGCCATGGCAGAAGAAGAAAGGTTGCATTATCTCTTGTATACTGTGCTAGTGATATGACCACTCTTAGAGCATTATATCCAGGTATGACTTTCAGATTTTAGGAAGAATATCAATAAATTGGGAAAAAAAAATATAAACTCCCATGAACATTCAAAGAATCATAATCATTGAGTTACAGAGAAGTTAAGAAGTTAATTCAATGTAGTACATTGCAAAGAAGCATACAACCTGGATATAAAAGACAAAGAAAGCAGATTTTTAAATTTATCTCCTCTGTTTCTCAAATTAAGCTATAATGAGATGTGTACAAGTTGTAGACTAAAGGTTAATAAATTAAATATAAAAATTTTTGCCATCTTTACAACAGAGAGTGAAATTAGCCATTGGTATAACTTAATAAGCATTGTTTATCACTAAAAGAGATCCAAGGCTTGAGGGTTTTTTCCTAGGAGCAATGACTACTGAACAGTGCGCATCTTCTAGTCAGATATCCCTCACAGTTCTATAGCTTCTGTGCAAAGAAATTCAGAACAAGATGACCATGGTGGTTCTGACATCTCACCTCAAAGCTCATGAACTAAAACACCTAAACAGTAATAAAGAAATATTTAAAATGTTGCTGAGGTCTCCAGAATGATATACAAATGCATACCATAATAAAAAACAATTGTATCATTTTCTGTTACTTTTCCAAAATTCCTTGTAAACCATACACTTACAAAGTAATAGAGGTTCAGAACCTGTGCTGCAGAGTATTTGAGTTTTCTATTAGAAATTTCAGTAAAAAGAAGCAAACAAACTACAGCAATTCTTGTGTCCTATTTTTCTATCCATGAGAAACCAGCCAAACTGAAATCAGTCCAATTAATCTTACTTGGAAGAAACCTGTGAATTTGACTGTGAGAAATGTTCCAATATTCTTACTTATGGGGGCACACTGGCTTTGAGCACATGACTAATACATTTCTTATCTGCCTACAATAACACTTGTAAAAAAGTGATTCCAATATGGTTAGACAAATACATTTTATTATTATTATTATTATTGTTGTTGTTGTTGTTGCTGTTTCAATAGCTGACATCTCTGGAAAAGGTCATTTTGGAGCATTGCTGAAGTACTTTCTTGAGCAATGACATTAAAATGGTGTCTGACATTTCTGAAGAAGGTTTTTTTTAATGAAATTGGCAAAACTCCTTCTTTTGGTATGTAGCTGCAATCAAAGATACTCATTCACCATAAAACATATCAAATTAATGGGTGGTAGTCCCAGTAAAGAAAATCAATTTAAACAACTCAGGTAGAAACATGTATGTTTTTGCAGAGAAATTTTTTTTTTTGAATGGTTCAGTTTATTTATTTCCTCTTTGGAGAACAACACTACACAATTGCTTTGGACTTGTTCATTTTCCCAGCACATACTTTTGAAATAAAACAAAATTCCAATACTTCCAATGCTAATTTTTCTTTTCTCAACCTGTGCAGGAAAAAATAAATTCATTCTGACTTCCAGCTGGCCTATTAGTTAGTTAATTAGTGCAGCTTATTACAAAATCAATAACAACATGCCTTTGCTGATACTTTTCCCATTTACGAATGTGAATACACAGGGCTTCCAACTACTTCATTATTGAATTTATTTCTTGGAAAGATTCTTCAGTGAGTAATGCTTTAGGCTGGCCTGAAATCTCTCCACATAGATAGAACACAAATAAAAGTGAGAACAAGGGAAGACTGCTTGCTAGATTTCTAATTCTATAAAATCTGTTTAGGTACCAGACTTTTCTTTACTGTATGAAACATCAATAAAATACTGTATTGAAAACCCACACACTTTTCTATATCCTTTAATACAATGTCCTCTAACAATAGAAGTAAAAAGAACATCATTGCCTCACTCTAACTCATGTAATGACAGCAGTAACTATTTTGTGTGCTTCTGAGCTCAGTAACATTAGATGCAAAGCTATCTCAGGTACCGTAAAACACGAAGGGGAGCATTTCTGGTCAGATAAAGTCCTTTTCAGTACTCAATAGCATCAGAGTAATTCTAGCCAAACTAAGCTGCCAGCACATGGGACATGTATATTCTCAGTTTAATTTTGTCTCACAGTGTTGAAATATTATGCTTCTTTTTCATCACTCTGACAGGTTTCCTGACCCTGGCACTCCTTCTTCTACTTCTTTAGAGGAAATAGGAGACCTACAACCCATAGGTTCAGATTACAAGAGTGATTCCTCAAGGCTTGCTAGGAGCTAAAAATATTCTGGTTGTGTGATGATGTTGGGTAGAACTCAATGATGCTTAGATAGAAGTAAGCAGTAGGATTTGTACCTTTTTCCCAGTATTCAACTTATTTTCAAACATATAAAATACGGACAAATACAAAACCACAAACCCTGGAGAAATTCAACTTCTTTCATTTTGGCTCTTTACTAAGTTACAAAGTGTTTCCACGCATTGTGGATCTAAATAAACTTCTTATGCAGCCAATCAACAGCTTCTCATATTAGCTGACTTTTAATGGCTTAGATATATTAGAAAATTATGTTAGTATATTGTGATTTCTGACCAATATACTTATCTATCTAGTGATGTATGGTTGCTTTCCCTGGTAGCTGGAAGCTGTGTGAGTGGTTAAGTGCCTGGGTGATCTGCTCAAGTATTACAAAGGAACAGGATATGTGCAGCAGTGCTGTATCTGGTTCTTGGGTATCCTAACAGCTCATGGCTGACAGTTCAAATGTGGAAACACAAATTTCTTCTTTGAGCAGCAAGAAATATGCCTCTGGCATCTTTCTTCTGCACTTGTCAGTCATGAAGCTGTACTATACAGATTTTGAGAGCACTAGAGCAGCAGTGCTAACACAAGAGTTACAGAAATACTGGTATTCAAGGGTCTGAAGGGAGGCTTGTTTTTCATGCAAAATAACTGAAAAAATGCTTTGCAAATATTCCATGGGTTCTATGGGATTATACCAATGCTTTGACTGTGCCTGCCCCAACATCTTACTTGGATGTAACCCTGTTGCTTTAAAATGTGCAAAGACTTTGTGCAAAGTCTGACTTCAGTACAATTTGATCTGCCCACACCTGCATTATTTCTCTCACCACAGAGCTAACAATGCACACATGATTTCTTTGATAGAACTGTCTGGATATTTTCGTCATCTCACCACAATCACTTTAAAAGAATAGCCACAATAAACCAAATTTTTGTAGTGGCTTTAAAAAACCTTTGTTCCATAGCCAGGTGGAACAGGCTGAGATTTCCCAACTTGAACCTCACAAAATTTGATACAAGTTATGTTCCTCAGAGCTCTGATACACAGGAGACAATTGGCTATTGAATGAGACCGCTCATAAATCAATGTAAAAGGTGCTCCCCAATCACACTTGATGCTGCATTTTCTTTAATTTCAAACATATTTTTATCTGCAAACCACACAATCCTATGCCCCATAGAAGCCCTTCTGTGTAAAGATCCAGATGAACTGATGGAATAGGAATGACAGAATCGATGTTAGTATAAATATTTTCCTCTCAAACAAAGATTCAGTCTAAAACTCCTCTCTGTACATGGGGCTTGGGATGTAAACTGATCTACAGAACTGGTTTTGTTCCTGCTTTTTTTTTGCCAATAATGGAAGCTACTTATCTCTCTTTTCATAATGCACAAGTTTTCCCCAATATTTGAAGAATAATATACAATGATGAAAAACACTAGGCAGATGATAAGGTTTATGAGAATAGATATATATATATATACATTTCTCTGGGTACTCAGTATGTTTTCTACAAAGAAAACATTCCAATATCTGTTTGTTCTGCAGTCCCAGCGGGAATGTGGGCTATATTTTAAAAAGCAGATTTTTCTGGACCTTATGTGATATAAGACGAAGTGCTTCCTTCAAGTGTACCATGGAGTCCTGCTCTCTGCACTGCAGAACTGGTCTGCTGTCATCATGCATCACTGTGGGTACAGGCACAAGATAGCAGAGGGGCAGAAAGGAGTGCTCCATCCAGAGACAGCATAAATTTGTAGTGCTTGTGAAAATCAAAATTAGTAGAGACTGAGACAAATACAAAGCAAGTAAGATTTAACTCTTTCAGGTAACAATGCACAGGAAAAGACCATGGACAAAGGGGGGTCATCAAAATATAAAGCACAGCTACTTCAGCAGATGACCAAAATGGTTGCCAAAATAATTTCTTTCTGCAGTACTATATGCCATAACATGCATTATTAATTTTTCTAGCAGAGCAAGTAAACAATATTTTCTATTCCATGTCACAGATCAAAGACCTAGATACTGTTCCTATTAAAAATGACAACTGTGATAATAATTTATTGTTAACATTCCAATGAGCCAACTACATTATTTTTTTGTTAGGAGCAAATAGACAGCATTATTAAACCTTACTACATTCTCCTCTTTGCTAGAATGTAAATAGAATGATAATTTTCTTCCTCTCACAGAAAATAAGATTAATTTAAAAATCTGTTTATACTGTAAAAGCATTGTAGCATTGTAGTCCATGGAACATTTGCAGAGCATTTTCAGTTATTTCCATAAAATCAAATCTTTATCTTCAGTCCCTAAGGTCTGAATACATTTTGTGATGACATTGCTGTTCTACTGCACCATTTGCTCTTAAAAGTTAATCAAGAAAGTAAGCAAGTTTTGGAGTAATTGAATAAAAACTTCTTAATACAAGAGCAGACAAGGACAATTGAATTACTTCCACATTTCTTTAGAAACTCCCTCATGCTTAGATAGTTCTGCTCGATGAGTAATTTTGGGATGTACGTGATGTACTTAACATGTAGCAAAACAAGTTATACAGAGTAACTTGCTTCTTATTAGGGTAGTAAAATCTACTGCCACAAGAATTATAAATCTTAGGGGAATAATGCACAGGGCAACCAGCCATCCCCATACAGTTCGTGCTTTGCAGGGCTTCCCCCTGCTTGGATCTCTCTCCAGAGCTGCAAGATAGGTAAAGGTTCTCCCACCTTTTCTTGCTGCGATCCTTTCAGTTTCGTTACGCCTTGCATGAGCATGCAGGACCACACAACTTATAATTAATGCCTGAGAATCTCTCACTTTTTTTCAGATGTACCCTAACAGATGAAAAGTTCAAACCACCATAGCAGAAAACTCGGGTGCTAGGAAATTTTACCACCCCTGAAGCTGACTGAGACACCACCCCACTCAGTGACTGATCTCAGGAGGTCAAATGAGAGTCTTACAATTAGCTGTGAAAATCATTTTATATGGAGGTGGTGTATTAGATTTTCTGCAATAAGATCTCTTTAGAGAGTAGCACACTATGAATTTCCAAGTGCTATCCTGATGACTTTTGCTCATGGGGAGTAAAGATCAGACACATATCAATAGCTTTGATTTATGTAGTGCAGGTGAAATGCCACATTTTTAGCAGTTTGGCTTTTAAAAAAAAAAAAAAGGTGTTTCTAAATATAAATTTCATTCATCTGATAATTTCTATTTCATCTTCCCAGCTATTACAAACTCGCTGGCACAATAGCCTTTTGCAAGAAATCAATGACTCAATTCTAAATTAATGTCTTTGAAAATCTCTTCAGTAGATGGCTAATTTTGTTATCCATAAATGTCTCTTGTTATCTATAAATGTCTGTGCCTTCAAATTTTATATTTAAATGTTTTTATTATGTGGACTCATAAGAAGAGACAAACAGAAAGTGACAACATTGGTTTCTACTTATATGTTAAGGTTTGAATACATAGCTTAATATCTTTTCACTGTTTTTCAGTTAGTAGTGCATGGTAACCACTGTTAAGTCTGTTTCTCAGTATTGACTAGAATTACTTGATTATAGCTGATTAAACACAAGGAACTATCATTTGTATCACATCATGACTCCTTTCATTTTGTTCTGGCATGAAAGAAATTCCTTAAGTGGAGAAAAAAATCTGTAAAAGCTTACCACAGAGGCAGGCTGGAAAGACTACACCAAAGTCTCAGACAAACCCTAGATAGAGAAAGAGAAGAAAAAGAATTTGTCTATTTAGCAAGTTCACTTTTTAATGTAATATGTCCAGTTCTCACACCCATAACTGTTGAGAAAATGTGAGAACTGTAACAAAATAAAGGCCAGTCCTTACAAAGAGTATCTCATAGCTGAACACTCACATTTAAAGCATGCACACAAAGCTTTTAACTCTCCACTTGGAGTTGCCACAGATTGCCATGGGAACTGAGGTCAGGAAGTGGGAATGTTTTTTAGTGGAGGATCATAGATAAAGCTAACTTTAAACTTCCATGACAAAGAGTCTTCTTTGGTTGGGTTATAGGTTCTACACCTTGTCTAGAAATCTTGAAAATTTTTGAACACTGAACAGATTCTCTCTATAACTGAAACCTTTAAGACCTCTGCTCTCTATTCTCATCCTTTCTTTTACAGCCCTGCCAAAAGCTGCTCATCAGAAAGCAAAAGTGCAGTGTAAGCAGAATATGAACTGGACTGTTAAAACTTTCTGACAATGGTCTTCCAGTATAAATCATGAGGATTTAAAATTATTATAAAACAATTGTGTCTCTGTGCTCAGACACTCTTTGCTAACTGAAGCAGGGATTCTATGCACTTGAATTTAGGAAAATAGTACAACCCCAGGGCATTAATATTTTAACCCCAAGGAGAGATAGATCTCATTCCTAAGCATCTTCTTCTAAAGTGCAGCTTGACTTCAGTCATTGGTGACTCAACCATACACATGCATTTAAGGTGGGTAAATTTTTCAAGATTTTTAAGATTGTCCAGGAAATAGAAGGCAATATGAGCTCTAATAAAAGCAAAAACTATCCCAAGGACCTACTGAAAAAGTGAGGAAATGGAGGTTTCTTGCCTTTTCTGCTTCTTGTGCTGAGCTTGATATAACCAAATGGTTGAAAACTTCTCTTTGGCTTTTATTTCAAGAATGTACAAATCCAAATAAAGAATTATAGTTTCAACTTCACTCTTTCTCAAGAATTTCTCAACAACCGTTCATTTCAACGAAACGTTCCACCGGAACATATTTTTAAAAATCAATATTATACAAGATTTTCCTTGTCAGTTGAGTTGATAGCACCCAAATTTCAAATCTGAAGACATACATATGGTTGAAAAATCTGATAAAGTTAAGAAAACAGCTCTTAATCCTGGCAAGTCCCTGAAAATATATTTTTATCCTATACAGCAAATAAATATTAAACATTAGCTGGAGCTATCTTCAAATGCAAGTGGAATATATTCTTTGTAAAAGGAATTTTATGTGAATGTGTAGAAAACTGAGAAATATTTAGTGAAAAGTAGTGATCACCTTTCCACCAGGAGATGGATGACAAGAAGCAGTAGTCAATACCCCATTAGCAGGTCCATTATAACTTTGGAAAAGAAACACATTTTTTTTTAGAAAGCAAAACAATTGTATGTGAATTCTAACAGCTGAACAAATGTACGTGCTAATCTACAGTTATAAAAGTTAAATAAATTGGTAATGCCATCACCATCACAAAAAAGTTTGTAACAAACTTTACAAAAAAGTTTGTGACTCATTTTAAGGCCCATTATCAAACTGTTCATTCTGTCTACATACAATTTTTTTGTTAATATTGTGTCAGCATTTCCATAACAAACACTTCTTTCCAGAAGATTTAATCATGGCTGAAATTCTGCATTGGATCGTTCTTTCTGGAAGGTGTTCATAGGGCTGGTTTTAGCATAGTTCTAAAAAACTTACAGAAGTGCAAAATTAATAGTTAATATTTTAAAGAATTGTTTAGGGTTCAAAAATTTCTCTGCAGTTATTTATAAGCAAATGTCTATCCAACTCGAGTCAAAACTGGGAGCAAAACCCCAGAATACTGTTTCCCAAGACTGAAATGTTGAAAATATGTGAACCCCGTCATTTTTTCCTGAAAATTCAGCTAATTACTCTGAATATGTTCCTTCATGTCAATTTCTGTTACTTTCATAGTATATGGATTTCAATAAATACAATGTGAAAGCAAGAATTAATTTTTGCTGCTGCAGCAGTCTAACAGGATCTGGACCCTATTTCACATACATTTTTCAGTCGGAGTACATTACTGAACTACTTACTGATTTTAAATAGTTGCCTTTTCTCATTCCACTTGAAATCAGGAATTCTAGATCTGAAAATTCAGATTTCATGGGATTTCATATTTCTTCACCATAACAAAAAAAATGATCTTAAGAGCTCACGTGAGCATTTTCTGCTCAGGAAAACTGCTATTGGTGAGACAAATGTACACCAAGAAGTCAGAAATTCATACTGTACTATGTCCTCTCGGGTGGTCTGTCATAGAAGAATATGTTACATGAGCTTTTAAGTCAGTGAAAAAAAAAAGTGCTACAATTTTCTATATGTCCAAGAAATTGAAGTCTCTTTTAACTCCTATGTTAAAAGTGTCTTTCATAATACAAAATAAAAAAAAAATGAAAAACCAACCAAACAAAAAAAATTAAGTTCTGGTCCAGCTCAGTTGTTCAAAATGTAACACTACCCAATCAGAATTTTAAAAAAATATAGCAATCCAGCTGGACTACAGCTGTTTTTAAACAAAGTTAGGTATTGACAAGAATAAATTTTCTAAGCCTGTTTTTAAATTTTACATAGCTATTCTTACCTTGTCAAACTTTTCTACATCTAAAGATGATCAATAATAATAGTGCATCAATACTGGTCTATTTGAAGAAAATACTTCAATTTGAACTTATTATAAAGAACTTACCATGACACACTCCTTCCCATTAATCCGTAAGACCAGCTGTGTGATGGGTACACATGGTAGTACCTGGAGACGCTCCCTTAGGAAGGAAATCTGAAAATATTACAGTGGAGGGTATAGGTCTCTAAAACAACATATGTTAAATGGTCCCTTGCTAGAAAGACTGAAAATACATGCACAAGCCAGACAGATGGATTTCTAGCAGCTCACAGTCACACAGCTTGAGGGTATATATTGTGATTACAGCATCTTAGGTACATCTATGGAAGTTTTCTCCTGGCAGATAACCAAGTACAGTCTACAGTACACACCTATCTGAGTATATTCAGATTTCATGGTGGATGGAGTCACCGACTTGGGTGCATCCTCCTGAGAAATGCTGCTTTGAACACTTTAACAGAGAGTGATTGAGCTGTATGCACGTTAAAGAGATAAGTGATAAGTTGCTCCCCTTCCACCTGGAAAGCACTGATTACCCAATTAGGGCTGACTATATCACTGAAAGACATTCAGGAGAAAATGTGGTGGTGTGGAGACGGTTGACAACTGCAGCTTGGCATGTTTGAAAGATCAGGGAATTCCTAAAACAAAGCCCTGTGAATGTAAGATTCTTCTTTGAGAGATGCTAAAAAGTTCAAAAGCAAAGGACTGTTACACATGTAGAAGGAGTAGCAAGAAACAAGCAAATGGTGTTCAGTCCCAGATTCCTACACAAATATAGAGACAAAATAAGTGAAGTACAAGCATTTAAAAACTTCGTGGTTCTCCAGACTTGCAAAGAAATAAATGTGACTTTTTTAATTCTTTTTTTTTTTTTAACTGGAAAACAATTGGGGGAAAAAATATGCCTTTTAACCAGTCAAACTTCAAGGCTCTAGTAACTACAGTGCAAATCCATTCAGCATAAAACTACCTTCTCCTGCCTTCCCTGTGTCCCCTTCTGCATCCTCCCAAACCAAGACTGAAAACAACACAACCCTTTTCCTCAGCCTTCCACCCCAAAGCCTCTTTTGTTTTCTCTAATTCCTAGATACAGAGTACAACCCTTCCCAAAATCATATTTTCACACATTCTGTGTATCTTAGAGTAATTTAAATGTGTCTGAATCCCACTGTCCATACCAGGAGGCTCCTCTAAGAGCAAGAACTGTTCCTCACATCACTGCAGCACCCAAGTCTACATCTAATTTTGGAATCTTTTACACCACACACTGCTTCTCAGCCCAGTATCCCCACAGATTTCCTCAAGGCAAAACCTTGGAAGGGGAAAAAAATGGGAGAGAAATATTTTTCAGCATAGCTCAGGATAGCATTGTCTCCACAAAGGCTTTACCAAAAGTGTTTCTTGCAGTTTAAGTGTTGTTGGTAAAAGTAGAACACTCTTTCTAAGTGGAACCAAAAATTTACTGTTAGCTCAGAGAGCATCTAAATTATTCAATCAAAGTACAATACTTCTCATTAATTTAGATACAATAAGATCAATAGTCTAATAATAAAAAGGCCTTAAAACTGTAATGAAAGAAAAAAAATATTACCCACTGAATTTCTCTCATGTTCTAGTCTCCTTTCCAATACCCTCCTAAGTCAGAAGACTGGTGACTCCTGGTCTTCTCCAGGCAGAGCTGTCCTGTGACATGTCACTGTGAGTTACCAAAACTCTTAAATATCCACCAGGAGCAGCACAATGCTGCTGATGGGGGTCTTTTCCTCCTCACTTTTGGTTTCCCTTGAATCTATTTTTAAAATATTTTCTCATCACAGTATTTCCTCTCTCTTATGCCACCCACACTGGTGTTCAGAGGAATTCTGAAAGCTGCAGAATACCTGCCATTGTCTCAGCTGGCACAATGGGCTGCTGTTTGCTGGACTACCACACTACCTGGTATGCTAGACCTGTTCATCTACTCCCTTATGTGTGTCAGATATCAAGGATGAGGTTAAGTTTAAGCAGATAACCAAGAGTCAACTCTAGAAAATTGTTAAAAGAAGCTAAAATCAGTTCAGATCTAAGTCCTGTCAGATCAATAAAAAGTCCATTAAATTAACAATGACAAAAGTTGTATTTAGTAGGCTGTGAAAAATAACTGTTTGTTGCCCAGATTCTGGTTTCTCCACTCCCTTCATATGTTTCATTGACCTGAGGACAAGAAAAGGTGGGTAGAGAAAGCAGTGGGCATCAACTCCAGCTTCAAAACAGCTCCAATACAGAGGGTGTAGACTGTTATCACAATTCTTTGTACTAGAATTATGTAGTAGTTTATAAAAGAAAAAAAAAATTAAATCTCCTTTTTCAGATCTTGCTCTTACGGTATTTCAGACACTTCTACTTACTTTATTTTCCTTCCTCTTGGAATTTCATAATGAAAAGTCTCTGGACTTAGTTTTAGTTTTGTACCTCAGTTTTATCTACTACAAAGGACTACTTTTCTGGTTGTGACTTTCAAATTATTTATAATTACAATGACTGTTTAGATATCCATTTTTATTTTTTTAGAAGCTAATAAGTAAATGAAGTGAAATTCAGAAAATTAGGGGATAAGATTATTACTGTATTCCACAGTCTCAAAACAAATCTTCATATTTAAATTTAGTTGTGCCTGAATAAAGTATCATACTGAATAATTAGATGTCTTAAGGAACTTGGAGAAGAGTTCTGAGACATTACGACTCTAACTTCATAGAAAAGTTTCATTGCAAAATATAGTGATGGATGAGTAGTTCTCTGGCTCATTATTTATCACTTGTAATATTCTTTTTCCAGCTCACCACTTAGAAACTCCCATGCAGAAAAGCAACTCATAACTGCAGGAATTGTCACCATCCCTTCCTTTGAAATCAATGCAGCTTCGTCACTTTTTATGTCTTGGTTATACTAAAGCATTCTAACAGCACGCAGATAAGTAAAATGGAAAATCACTATAACTCAGAGTCATGAGAGTAGCACATTAACATTCATGTTCTAAATGGTTTTTCTAGACTATTATTTAACAGTGCCACTGAAAACGGTGATGCATTCTTCACAACAAAATAGAACAGTAAAAATATTTTTGAGGTTGAGGGGGTAGGTGAAATGCTTTTGGAGAGAAGAGTTCGTTGCAAATCTCACAAGATTTTCAGGGTTTTTGGAAGTGATTGCAGAAGAGTGTTTTTGAGATACCTCAGAACACTAACATGATGCAGGTCAGTTATATTTCTTTCTATCTCCTGATATTCTTGTCTCTGTTATCAAGCAGAAACTAGAAATTGATTTCATCAATTCTGAGTCTTAAATGGATGACCTCTAGATATCAGGTAATGATAGCAACACCAATTCTCATTCTTAGAAAAGTAAGAGCATTAACAAGAACAGTAACAGGTCTCAAGGAAGGAAATGGCAACACTGAAACCCATTGGTAAACATTACAGTACCTTTAAAATACAAACTAATGTGACTACACAAATAAGAACATCTGATGCACTAAATTCAACTTGCAGATGTGGGGAGCCTCCTCCTTACCTCTAAACTCTAATGTAGATCTGTTATCATGAATTGCTCATTGGTTTACTTCAGCTTTTTTCCCATGGACACTAAACAGATTCAATAATTTTCTCTGTGCTGTTAGTGTCCGAATATGTCTTCAATTATTTTCACAAGAACTTAATTATTTAATAAGAATTTGACACAGGTAAAACATTCTTAAAAAATAATTGCACTTCTACCATTTCAATGAAAATGGAGGCAAAAGATCTTTTGAAGAACTGTCCTCAGAAAAAGACTTCAGGGTGAATTTTGACCTTCCTTGACTCCAAAGTCAAACTGATCTGAGAGAAATTTATAGCAAAACAGACTGACCTGCATTCTGTATTTTAAGGAAATATTTGTTATGGAAAGAAATATTAAAATAATTCTAAATCTGTGCCACTTGTTATTGTCCTTCCCATTCTATTCCAGAATAAAAAATATCTTATTGGGCATATCAATATATCTTCTATAACTAATACTTTAAACCCCAGCACACAAATCACAGATATTTTTTGTACTATGGAACAAGTAAAGAGTAGGTTGGAGGATTCAAATAAACCTAGGCCTCTTTCCTAGCTTGACTGAAACAACCTTTTCTCTTTTGATTTACGTCCATCAGCTTAAAATGAAATTAAAAATTCTACAGTGAACCATGAAAGGAAAAATGTTGCTATGTATATTTCTCTTTTTCTTAGTTCTATTAGTGCACAATGTACAGATAAGCTTTACTAGTTTCATAAGGCTCCACTTCACAGTTTTACTTTTTCACCTGCAGTATGATGTATTTAACAATAGTTGTTCAGCTGTACTTAAAGTAAATGTGGCCTGAATCAGAAACATGGTCTAAAACCAAAAAAAAAAGCCAAAAGTACTAGAAGATAGAGCCTTTGCGTTTCATCATGGAAAAATCCATTTTTTTCAACAGCTATCTCCATGATAAAATCCCCATTTTCTGTACACAACTATTTTACATTCATGGAAATGAACAAATACTCAGTAAGAACTTGCATACAGCACACAGCCCAGTTGTTGAGTACAACTAAGTCATTTTTTTCTGTAGTATAAAGTGCCTTTGGTATTCTACAGACAAATCATGTAGGTGATAGACAAAATGAGTTACTCAATAAGGACAAGCTCTAAATCAGATGTGTCTTCCACAGAGGGAAGCAGATTTATGTGGGTTTGGTTCCAGAGATATTACTGGAAAAAATAGAAGGCAGAGGTTTATGCAGACACACATAGAAGCAATTTATGTTTGTTTTACCACAGCTTAGAATTCCCTATCTTTACATATGCTGCCTCAGATATATCAGCAGGGGTATATGTTCTGCTGGAGAATTAACAAAAACACATGCTGAGAACAGCATTGACATTACATACAAATCTGTGTAGGGGTATCTGCAAGAGAAGGGTCAAGATCAATTCCATTAACCAGAGAGCATCGCTGAAATAGATTTTAACCCCTTGGATGTAATTATCATGATTGCCATTAACACCACTCCATCCTTTTGATGGACTGAATGCCATTAGATACTGAAGTTTTACTAAGTCTGTACAGTTATCCAGAGCACCTAAGGAGGGGTAATTTGTGTCAGACTAAACTGAGAGTCCACAATCAGCCAAAACCAGTTTTAAAGATTAATTTGGTTTTTTTTTTTTTTAAAAAAAAAGGGAAAGGGAGACATCTCCTTACTTCATCATTTAGTCTCATTTTTATTTGCCAATATTCATAATAAAAAGACATAAGCTCATAATAGAGACCAAGCCAATTCAATTCCCCTTTCCACTCTTTGCCCAGAATCTTCCTGGAGGAAGAAATGAAGAATTTTACAACCACCCTGGATTACAGAACCTCACTGGGACTTGTTTTCCTTATATATGCCCCACCTACTTTGAATGTATGGGTTGCAGCTTTGTGTACTCACATTTGAATAAGCTACAGGTGGCAATTCATCTCCACACAGTGGCCTCTGGAAGGCTGTTCCTAGATAATGAAGCAACACAAACAAAAAGACACTCATATATATGGTTCTATATTCTGCTTAGAAAATGTCTAATGAAATCACAGCCTTCTAATTACTAAATTTCTTAATGAACTTAGGTGGTTTAGGTCTGTTATATCCGGAGAAGTGGTTGAGCAGAGAGCTATACCGGATAAAAATCTGACTAAATTTTCACAGAATTCTGCCAGGATCCAGAAAATAAGCAGTCAGCTGAGAATATTGCTTGCAGGGCCTTTTAACCTCTCCTATAGAAATCACAGCATTAAACAGAACTCGAGGCTTCTCCCCACATCCATCTGCCTATGAAGTACTTGAAGATTCATAACCTCTCATCTCTCAAATTTTGTATTTGCTACCTTCTGAGCTGCTAGGCCCAGAGCAACATTTTTTTCTGCAAATGGAAAAGTATAGACATTGGCTTTTAGAATACAAAAATGCAGTGTTTGTGTGTAAAAGACGGCATTTACAGATAAAAATAAAAAAGTTTAAATATTAAAAATATTTTATTAAAAATAAAAAAGTTTAAATATACATGCTTTATTTAAGCATTTCTTAAGGGTAGTTTAAGAACTTGAAATTGTTATATATACAGGCTCCTATAACCCTGCACTGAACAACTTTACACTAATCTGAGAATGTATAGATTCTGTGACAAAGACAAGATATTAAAAATCAAGTGCTTCAAAAACTCAGCATTGCTTTAGACATCTCCCTTAATTTGTCACCTATTCACAGATGTGGAACACACAGAACTTGCCCCACTGTAGTATCTGGGGGTACCAATGATATCAAAAGCTCTAAAATTAATTTGGTGAGAATGTATTGATCTAATTGAGAAGCACAGCTAGATCTATGCAAATCTGCAGCATTTCTTCTTCAATAATGCAAGTTAGGCTGTTAGTGAAGTGGGTGGGAGAAGGAATCAGGAGCAAAAGTATGCAGGAAAAGTTGATTATGAATGTAAATTATGGTGGAGAATATTTCTGGAGCTTTTGGACTGAGACCTTAATTCCCTTTAATACTCAAAATCAGGAGTTATGAATTGTGGGTTAAATGTTACATTCTATCCTGCTATAAATCCAGAGTAGCTATTGTCTTCAATGGAATAGTATTATGTTGCTAAGATCAGCTTTTTCCCTAATCATTTTTTGTCCTTATCCAATCTCAAAGTCATTTTATAAACTAGTATATCATTAAACTAGTGCTTCATTACACAAGTAGTAGCTACTAAATTTGTTTAGAAACTGTGGAAAATATTATTGACCATTTGTTTTTAATTACTGGAAAAACACCTAAAGCAGTTTTGGTGGCCCATTAGTAGTAGCTGTTTTGCACAGCTGTGCAGAGGCTCCATTG
Source organism: Euphonia xanthogaster (assembly GCA_034509185.1). Lineage (NCBI taxonomy): Eukaryota > Metazoa > Chordata > Aves > Passeriformes > Fringillidae > Euphonia > Euphonia xanthogaster. Next base: position 31,487,477 of record JAYDZK010000202.1, on the reverse strand, counting down.
AAATTCAGGTTAACTGTGCAGTAGTCTTCATTAAATTATTAAACATTAAGGAATCTATGCCACTTTTTCCAAACTGTCCAGACCAGAATTCTCCTCTGGATATTCTGAAGTGACTTTCAAATAGCCTTCAGTAAAATCACAGAATGACTGAAATTAACAGAATTATAGTTATTCCAAGTATAGTATTTTCCAATTTCCAATTTTATAGTATTTTCCAATTTCCAATATCCCAATTATAGTATTTTCAAGACTGAATCCATAAAGAGATCAGTTACATACTTGACTTTATCTGTTTTAAAGATGTAAGGAAGCAAAATACATCAAATTTACCACCTACAATATTATTAGATAAATTTTATTTTTAGTCCTCATTAGTTTATTCAACTTTTTGAAGTAGGCACTTAATATTTCATATGATGTTTTGAATAAGAGAAAAGCTGTCTAAAGTGGATGTTAGCTATTTGAAGAAAGGTTGTCTCCTTTGAATTAAGAATTAAGTTTGAATTAGGAATTAAGTTTGGCATTTCTGAGGAACATGACTAAAACTACCTACTTGAACTTAAATCTCAAAACCAGATATAACTTAAATATTTTGGTACTGGATGTGTGTTAACCTAACCAAGAAAGAGTTGTCATTTTGTCAGTATGATTTACACTAATTCAACACATTTGAAAAGCAATTTAAATGTAATTAAATTGCTGGGAAGGGGCACCATTGGTTGTCCAAATTTGGTGAACTTCTCATAGTTCTCCACCTTTACTAGACTCTACTGGCAGTAGAGAATACCTTGCAGGCAGA
>JAYDZK010000202.1:31376443-31486578 GCA_034509185.1 Euphonia xanthogaster | reverse complement strand
GAATACCTTGCAGGCAGAATGATGATGCTATTGTTTGTACTCTGATACAAGTCTTGCCTGCTATTTCATTTCTATTTGGTGCATTCTTCCAGTGGTCATAGTTCTTTTCCATTTTCATGTGACTGCTCTGAAAGACAAGAGAGAGTTCAAGACTGTCAAGGAAATTTCACACCTAAGTAAAACTGAAAAGAAATTTGCATCTAAAAAGAAGAGCTTTGGCTATATGGGAAAATCAGGAATCCAAAGCTAATGTCAGCCCTTATTCAAATAAAAGGTGAAATGCCAAATATTGTTTAAATTTTCAAAGTTTGTGACAGTTACTTTATTAAGGATATGAAATCTGAATCCATTCCTGAACTCATTACTCAAATAGTAAAATTATGAAAATACAATATGTAAGGTGTGCTGAGCTTTTGTTTTATTTTTTGTTGTTGTTAATTTTTAATGAAGTTCAGATTACAAGGAAAATAAATGTGGACAGCAGCAGTATCTTTTGCTTTATCAGTAATGAGTAGTATTTTTTCATGAGCTTAGAAAAGTATGCATTTTCTTCCAAATCCCAAAGGAAGGTTTTGACAGTCATATTGACAATGATAATATTCCTTCTTTTTCTAACACTAGCTGAAGTCCTGAAAGATGGGGATTTTGGTCTTAATTTTTAAGTTTGTAAAAGTAATTCTGGATTACATTTCTGTAAGAAACAAACTCTAACTAGTGTTTTGGTTTAAAAAAAAAAAAAAGCTTCTGACATGGTTTGCCCTGCAATATCACATCCATAGTAACTAATTCTGACATTATGACCAGTGAGCATTCAGTTTATCATGCAGAGTTTTCACACCCAATTTTGTATTTGCTTTTCTTTTCCAGATTAGTTCAACTTAATACTTAGTAAATTTTTTCCCCTGTGCAAAAAGACCTCTAGCAAAACTGAAGAAAAACAAGTAAACAACAACAATTCTTCAAATGACATCTCTAAGAGCATTTGGTTATGGCACAAATATGCAATAAAAATGATTATTAATAACTAAGCATTTTCTTAGGTGTGTTGACTTTAAAATAACATTGGGAGAAAAGTGCCAATAAAAAATTATAAGAGTGGCATATATATATAATACAATACTTCTGAATTCCTCAGTTTCAAAGAGTGAATAATACAGCAAGGTCAAAGGTTTGTGTTTAACCAAAATAGAATAAGTATATTCTCAGGTGCATTTTCTTGCTCATTTAATGAATATCAGAGCAGCATTCATAGATTCTCTTTGGTAATAAAAAACAAGGGTTTAGGATTTCATTTTCAGTGCTTTCCTGTACTCTGAACTGTCAGTTGTTTTATTCCATTTTATAATGTTGATCTTTTTCTCTGGTTAGTAGCCACTATATTTCCATTGAATTCAAGTGCATTTTCTAGATGTACTCCAACATAATAAGCTACAATTTAGCCCATGGCATTTTAAGATAGAGAAGTTTGAAGTCATACACAAGACAGAATGGTAGAGTGTCATTTCAGATGTGCATCTATGTTAGTCTCACTGTCACTGATTTTGAGATATTACACATCTGAGACAAAAACCTATTGCCCAGCAAGGGGCATATGAAAATCTTCTCCTGATTTCCTGCCCTTTTTACACATAAGTCTCTTTCTTTGTTTATATATTGAGACCTGACCTTTCCTTCACTATCTCTCCAAATTTTTCTCATGGAATTCTCCTTTATATATTTGGGGTTGGGTCTTTTTTCAACTATGTTTTCAACTTTTAATGTAATATTCTCCATATAATTTTATTTTTATTCTGTCATCAATAGGACATAATGTTAAAAAAAAAAATGTCATATCCTGTAGTTTTCTTCTTTTCCTGCATTTTTTTCTAGTCAGAAAGCATGACTCAAACTTCTCTGCCTAATTATATTAGCCAAGTTAGGAAATTATTTGGATTATATAGGTTACAGTACAAGAAAAAAAGGAAGGCCTTTATATCATGGTATCAAACAATCAGTGCACTGGTTTCCAGTCATTAAGTAATAGTGAATAAAGATTTAGACTGAGATGCTAAACTCCTGCAGGGAAGCAAGCTGCCTGTACCTTAACCTATCCTTGAATGGCATAATTTAAACTCAAATATAAGTAGCTCAGTAATCATCCTTCTTGCTCAAACACATTTCTTTTTCTGGGAACAGGCAAGTCTCTGAGGCTTAAAGCACCTCAGACCTGGCACCCTCCACAGCATACCACAAAGGGAAGTGAAGCTGCAGGCCAACTTACACACTAAAAGATGCGCCTCAGGAGAGCAGCAGAGATGCAGAGAAACACTCTTTGAACTCCGCTGTTGTAAAAGTGTCTAGTACTAAAAACTATAAAAGGTCAAGCTATTGAAAAAAAAGAGCAAAAACATGTCAAAAAGAGAGGATGCATTTGAGACTTTTCTAGCTCAAAGAATTGAGAAGCTTTTCCTACTGATCCTACAGAGCCCCCCCTCCCCCCCATCCATAAATCACACAACAGTACACAGAACTAACTGCAGTGACATGTTTTAAGTTTTATCAAATATAGAACAAGCCATGTGAATGTACAAATATACATCAGAACAGAAGCTGTATGTGGAGAACAACCCATGCACGGGCTGGCTTTGTTCTCTGGACTGATCTTGAGACAGTTCCTTCTTTGATGATGAAAAGCATAAAGCTGTGCTACTTGCCAACAATACATGCCTTTCTGTTTTTCCTCAAATTCTGTGCTATTTTGTGTAAGAGACAGGCAGGAGACAATATTGCTAATGAAAAATCAGTATCATAGCAAATAAACTAACCTCCTTTAAACTATATGCTGAAAAGGTTCATTAGGAGAATTTTTCTTTTATTTTTACTTAGCACAGATTCAGTCTCTACTACTCAAGTGATTTGCACAAGGTCCCTGCTGAACAGTGCAGTCAGAACCATAAAAGGATCTAATCTTCATTATTCCACCATGATTCCACAGCAACTACAACAATCCAAAGACTACAGTTGTACTAGTTAACATTCATGCTTGAATATCATTTCAGCAAAATTAATGAGGTTTGAATGTATTAAGACAAACCTAGCCATGTTAGAATTCTATCCCAGGAGTCATCAAGGGCTGTTATCAAGCCATTAAAGAAAAACTCTTGATTTCAGAAATGAACTATTCTATTCTATTTGAAATCCCCCCCAAAAAACTTCACTTATGCAAACTCAAAAAAGCAGGTTTTAGGTGTCATTTCACCTTCATTATGAGGCACGGGGCTAAGCATTAGTTGGCCATCAAACACCAGCTTTGTCTGAATGGCAAAGCCAGAGAAGATTGCTCTTGGATATAAAAGATGAGTAGAATTTTCACTCACTGAAAACCTGCTGGGAATGGCATCTGTGCTACCACATGAATTCTGTGCTCATGGTTGCCTTATGCTCTTTTCTCAGTGTTGATTACCACAGGAATTGCTTTAGGTCAGAGCAAAAAAAATATAACTTGCCTACAGCAAGCGAGATGACCAAAGTATAACAAATAAATAATCCTTTTTTCTTTTCATCACCCTTTCTTTTTTTCATATATACCCTTGGAACACATTGTCCATGATACAAGACTGCATAAGTCTCCTGTTAAGTCTTGGCTGCACAGCAGTTTTAACACAAAACTTTCACAGATGAGGCAAGTTATTAAGTAATATGAATTCAAATTTTAAATTGATCCTAGCATCAAATGGGGATGTGGTAAATGGAGTTTAATTCAGATGTTGGGCAGAGCTGTTCCCCAAGGCTCAGTACAGAAGATGGTCCTGTTTAATAACTTTAGCCTGGTCGAGGGGATTGAATGCACTCTCAGTCAGATTGCAGGCAACACCAAGTTGGAAGCCTTGATCTCCTAGATGGTAGGAAGGCTTTACAAAGGGATCTGTATGGGCTAGATTGATGAACTGAGGTCAATTGCAAGAGGTTCAGAAGGTGAAGTGACAGGTTCTGTACTTGGGGTCACAACAACCCCATGCAGTGCTACAGGCTGGGGAAAGAGTGGAAAGCTTCCAAATGGAAAAGGACCCAATGAGGGTGCTGGTTAACAGCAGCTGAACATGAGGCAGCATGTGCCCAGGTGGCCAAGGAGGCAAATGACATCCTGGCCTGTATAAGCAAAACTGTGGCCAGCGGGACCAAGGCAGTGATTGTCCACATTTGCTTGACACTGGTGAAGTCACATCTCAAATCCTGTGCTCAGTCCTGGCCCTCTCACTACAAGAAAGACAGTGAGGGGTTCCTGTGTGTCCAGGAAAGGGCAACAGAGCTGGTGAAGGGTCTGGAGTATGTCTGATGAGGAGCAGCTGAGTGAGCTGGGGTTATTTAACCTGGAGAAAAGGAGGCGCAGGGAAGACTTTGTCAGTCTCTACAACTACCTAAAAGGAGGTTAGGATGAGTCTCTTCTCCAAGTAATGAGCAATAAGAGAAGAGGAAATGGCCTCATCACACCAGGGAAGTTCAAGTTAGATACTAACAAAAATATCTTCACTGAAAGTGTTACCAAGCATTGAAACAGGCTGCCCAGGGAAGTGGTTGAGTTACCATTCCTGGATGTGGAGATGCGGCACCTGGGGACATGGTTTAATGGTGAGTTTGGCTGAGTGAGGACAGTGGTTGGACTCAATGATCTTAGAGGTTTTATCCAACCTAAATGATTCTACAAATGGTTCTGTAAATGTAAGGGCAATAAGTGGTTCTATAAATGTACAGGCAAGATTCAATATTTAGTTCATTTTTTCATCAAAATATGCAGAACTGAACCAGATTAAAGAATGCCCATAGTATTATTCAAATGAATAATATTTTCTAATTTTTTTTTTAATAAGCAAGAAGTTGGACACCATTGTGTTAGCATTTTCAAATTAATAATTTCAACTTTGCATGGCTTTTCATAACACAAATGTGCTTCACTTTTGCTTTGCTGAAAGCATTATGTTCACCAGATGAAGTGAAATGCTGTGCTTTGGGCTACACTAAGAATAAATCAAATCAACATCAACTTCAGCTACTCTCTTAGAAAAAAGCCAAAACTGAGAAATTCTAGACAGTGCATGTAATTTTTTGTTTAATATCTTGGAACTGCAGCCACTCACTTCAAACATTCAGGTTTTTAACCAAATTTTGGGGGTTTTTTGTCTTTAACACTTACAGTTCTGGCATCTTTCAGCTCACCAGTTCTCTTTTCACACTGTAGCTCTGCTACAGCTTGCATATATACTGCTTTGTTAGACTAACCCTGCTGTGTCTGTACTGCCAAATCTTTCATCTACAGTGGGCTCTTTCAGTGCATCCTGGTATGCCTGAGCATGAATGTTAGTTAACACTTAGTCCTTTAAATTATGCTGTGGAGGACTACTCCTGTCACGTTGATCACTCCCTGCACTAGGAATTATCTATATCTCTCAAGACATACTTCACCAGACAGCCCAGTATGGCTACACACAACAGTATCACTATCCATGCCCTACTGCCACAGTAGCACAAAATGAGTGCAGCAGCAACATTTTGCCTCTCACCTAAAACCAGAAGATGACAGGGGCGGAACCAGACACCTGCACTTACAGACCTACCAAGCTCTTTGGAATCTGCAGACAGCATTCCCCTCTGCTTAGATCCCAAGTCCAGCTTTCTCAGCCACAAAGTGAAATATTCCTCAGGAAATCAGGAACCTGGCAGACTAGCGTGATGAGGTCCAGCCAACATCACTCATCAGAATCATGCATGTGTGACTCCTCTCTGCAGTCATGGGGCTGTGGCTACTCTTCTCCCTAGCCACATCCCTGTATCTGAGACATCAGCCAGAAGATTCAGACCATGTTGGTCTCTTTGTGCTCCCACAGGACTTCGTAGCCCCAGCTGTGAGCATGTGGAAAAACCCACAGAAAGTCATTTGGGATTGTCACTGGACAGTCTGCCTGTGGCTACGGGATGCATGCAGCAGAAGCCTGCAGTCTAAGCCCATCAGATCCCTTGGTATTTAGTGTCATCCTCCACCTTCCAGCTTCACTTCTGTTTTTCAATCACCCTATGCAAAGACCCTTTCGGGGTGGTCTGGGCATTCAGTGCAAAACTGTCTTGCTTAGAAGGATTCCTTAGAGTGAGCTGCAGGTGTTCTGTGCTCACTCTCCCCAGAGGAGAGAACTGCCTTCCCCTGGGAAGCTTGGTTCAGCTACCCACCATTACCAAGATATGACAGCCACAGGCAGGCTCACAATGCTTGAGAGTACACCATCTTTCAAGACTTCCTTAGATTCCCTGCAGCCTGGCAATTGTAAAATAGAGTACCCCCTGTCTCCCAGCTATTATCCAGCTTCTCTAAGGAGAGAGCTGCAAGAGCTCATCTAACAATTTATCAGCCTAAGCCTGTCATTTTGGAAAGAGCAGGAAGAAATCCTGAAACTTTATGTTACCAAAGAAAAAGCTTGCATTTCTTTAGGGGCTATAGGTAAACAAGCATTTAGAGAAGATTTGCTGAGCACCTATTTTTGTGCCAAATATGGCTAACAGTCCACCTTCCTGCTGCTCTTCTAAGAGGATGACCAGACCATCTTTCAGGATTAGTAACCACAAGGATCACCCCAAGAGGCTTGTGGGATACAAAAAAATTAATCAGCACTCAGGCTTCCATCTTTTTTAGAAAAAAAGAAAAGGCTCTCTGTACCTGATTAATCTGGTTCTTCCACAGAAGTTCTGCTAGGAAGGATGGAATACAGTAGTACATATATTTCTGGATTGATAAGCTCTGTGACCATGAGAGGTTGTTTCAGCAGCTTCCATATTTCCATACCTGCTTTAGCTGCACCTTTAACTGCAGATCCCTAAGTGGTCTGATATCACTTAACAAGGGAAGGTGTTCTACTTTGGAGTTTTAGATTGGTAAAATTGCCAACAGGTAACAACACACACCCCTTTCTGCTGTTCTATAATTTCACAGTGCCAAGGAAAACAAGGGAAGGATGAATTGAACACTTTTCTGAATAGGCCAGATAGAAAATGGCTCATCTCATAGCTCCTAAATTTCATTATGAACCATTACATAATATAGTTAATATCTGATGAAGATGCATTTGGTTTGCACAGCCCAGATTTATGTAAGTACATATTTCTAACAGGAAAGAGAGAACAGCAGCCCAAAATTAATAGAAGGTGAAGAGGGATTTTTAATAATTTTTTCCTAAGTGCAAATGCCTCTGTGCATACACTATATCAGCAGCCACTTTCCTGGAGCTGTTTACAAGAACTGTTCTTCTTAAACTAACTATCCCCTATTCTTGATGCATGGAAAAAAAAAACTCTTATGAATTCTTTCATATAAGTGTTCTTGGTGTAAAAAATAAATTTTTTAGGATGCTTTTCAGCTCTGCATCACCTTGTTTTTTCCCTGTTAATATATTCTTCTGCTGCTCTTCAGGTATCTTTCAACAGAATCCTCTTTAGTAAAAACTTGATTGCCTCAAGATAAGAGTCCTGTTTTACCACCTATGAGACATCATGGTAGCAAAATGACCCCTCAATTTGCCTTTCCAGGGCAGGTCTGTTTGCCTGCTTTGTATGGGATGGGCAGGTATAGAACCTATAGAACCTCTGGGGTACTACCCACCCACCTTTGTCAAGCAGCCTCAGAGTCTGTATCTCCAACTACCCAGTTTTTCCTCAAATCCTGTTTTCTGCAAAAGCACACATTTGCTGCTGAAAATGATGCTTCTCTTCACTAGATCCTGTTTGCCAGGCACCATTTGCCAATACGGTAAGTGGCTTAGAGTTAGTTTCATCTAACAGTCACCTTCTGTAAATAAAAAAAATCAAACTGTCTTTTGTTCTCAGAGTCTAAGGCCAAAGACATTTTTTTGTTTAATTTTCATTAGTGATGGTGATGCATAGGACACACATCTCCAGGGTTTTCATATGAGAAAAGGACTGTTTCCACCAAGTTCCTTACAGACATCTGTAACTACAGACTTGCTGCTCTGTTAAATACGGCCTGTTTGTTCACTTTTCTCTATAGGATTTTCCAAATGTGTTATCTTCATTTCAACTTAACATTTTTCTTAGTATGTTTTAGTTTATCAGATCCACCTCTTCTACAGCTGCACTGAGTCTGAAGCCATGCTTTTCTGTCATTCTTTCATCACATTCAGACATCTGCACATTTTAGCATTTTCTTGGCTAAGCCTTAACATGACCAGTGGTAGCCTGAGAGAACAGTGTCTCCTAAAATGCATGCTGAATGACTACATGAATGAGAGCGTGTACTCAGTTTTTTGTTCCTAAAGGAATCTGCTGCAAACCTGAGGGTATCACAATAATAATAAAACACAACAACAACAACACAAAAAAAAAACTAAACCAATTCTCCCCCCCCCTCATAAAACACTCCCACACTAAAAAAAAAACAAACAAAACCCTCCCCATATCAGTATCAGTCTTCTCGTCTTGTTGGCAATTATCTAACTCCTAAATATATATTATTTAAAAAAAAAAATCTGGCCACAAAGAAAACATCATGTCTGACAGTTCTGCTATTGATTATTTTCAGAGCTATCCATGTTTTGGGGTTGGGTTATTTTGGTTTGCATGGGTTTTTTTTTCTTGTTTGTTTGTTCAGGGATTTTTTTTTCTCTGCATAAAGATTAAAAGAACTGTTTTGGGGGCATGAATCCTACCTCAACTTTACTTTTTACAGGTTCTGTACTACACACATTTTAGAAGTTCTTTGTCCACTGGGATATCCTCAAACATTTCCTCAACCCTTTTGGTTTTCTTAGTCTCCAGTGAGACCACACACATTGATACATTCTAAGTTTCTTATATTTTTAGCCCTGATACTATTACAAAACATAACACTTTATAAAACCCTGCAGGACCTGCAAGTCCAAAAGTTGTTCCTGACTGACACAGGCTATCAAGTACCATTTTTTTTCCTTTCACTGCAAACTTCCAAACAGGCTCAAGCAGCTAATGGGAAGATGTACCCTTTTACCCTTTTGAAGAAATGTGTTAGTGTTTTGGGCTCTCTGTGAGTAGTACCCAATTTATAATGATTACACACCCCAGAGAATACAACATATTGATGTTTGCTTCACTTAGCCTGTAACTCAAGTCAGACAAGTATTTCTCTATAAAATCCACACCATCAGATAGGGTTCATAGTGTTAGAGGTTCTGAAACTATAAAAATCAATTAAATTCCTGGTTAATCCACTTACAATACAAACAAATCTCAAAATTCTTCCTTCCTTTGTCCAAGTCCACATTCACATCTCTAGATACTTATTTAAATCTTACAGTCAGGTGAGGTTTGAATGCGCAAACTACCACACGGGTGAACCAACCTTGTTAAGCCAGTTACTGTCATATAAACTACTGCTACCAAGCACTTTTCACCAGCTTGCTCTGTTTAAGATAAAATGAATAAGCTCCTGCCCTCCCTTAAAGAAACTATGAGAGCTGTTGGCCTCTCAGACTGTAGTAGTGGTGTTTGGAGGCAGCTCTCATCCACACCCCACGTTACTGATGGGCTGAAACACCTGCTCAGCTCCCTCGGTGGAGACAAGCTGGATGCCATAAGCATATTGCAAGTGATGGTACTCAAATGTCCCTGCTAGACCTCTAGACACTGCATACACTTGATGAGTAGGAGTAACAACTAACTCCACCCTGTGAAATAACCTCCAGATGAATATTTGGGGGGGAGGGGTTGGTTATTCAAAATACAGCTTTTGTCTTACTCAAGAATGTCATGTAACCTCAAAAAAACTTGCACAGAATCTCATGTAACCTCAAGCTTGTATGCACAAATGGAAACAGATAATGTTTCAGCTTTACTCATAAAAATATGTGATTTCCAAGAAACAACAGTAATCATGCATTTTCTGAAAATCAAGATTTCTAATGCAAAAGCAGGTCTGTCTAAAGACAGAATTTTCTCTCTAGCAACAAGGCTAAATAAAACAGCCAGGCATCTGCAAACATGAAGGATAAGGAAAAATAGGTCTCTCATTTCCAAATCAGCAGCAGTGCTTGCATTCTACTTTAGTTAAACAACAGGAGCAGCAGTCATAATCTCTCTCTGTGGAGGAAACTGTAAAACTCTAAGCTATTGTTTGAAGAAAAGAACTGTAAAAATTTTCTAAAAAGAGTGTTTTAAGGTGGGGAAATTTTGATTTTTTTTATTTTTTGTTTCACATACCTGCTGCATGAGCTCAGGGAAAGACTGAAGAATATTCTCGACACTGGTCTGGCTTCCTGCATCTTCGGAGTTCAGGTAGACCTGATTCTGTCCATGCTCAGATGTGAAATGATCTCACCCTGCAGTCCTCTCTTTGCACACACAAAGGACCTTCTTCCTCCCACTGTCAGTCAGTGATAAGAAAATGGGAAACAGGTAAGCACATGTTGCAATTCCAGGCACCTCTGCTTAGGAAATAGCAGCTGTTGAATATTCTTTCTTCTCTACTAGTGCATACCAATTTGTGGGGTATGGCTGGAAAACAGGAATATGCAGAGCAAAAGGGTGCCACTGCTGGAAGAGTTCTGTCAGTTTTTCAAGGTATCTTTGACGTACCAGGGACTTTTCTAAATACACCTGGGACAGTGACAGGAGAAGTAGCTTTCAATATGCACCTATGAAAGCATGCCAACAAACACAAACAAATATATTTATACACACACCCATGTGAATGTACCATCCATGCTCTCTTTCTATAATGCACACAGAACAGCCTGTATTTTTGTCTGCATTCACATGACTCTTAAGCTCTGCTGAGTCAGACATTCCTGTAGATCTCTGAAGATGCCAAAGATCTTTGAAGATGCCAATCAGATTTCCTCATCCACAATGAAACTAGAGTTTCAGTCAAGGTTAAAAAAGTTAGTTTCAAATATAAATTAATATACTGCAACCACACTTAGTTTGTCATTAAATAAACAGAATATATGTTTTTATCCAGATATCTACGGCGTACAGATATGCACACACCATTTACACAGCAGTAAGAAAAAGAAACCATATTAATTACATTGTCTTATTAATTATTATTGTCTTCCTGGCAATGGCAAAAGACAACCTGCTCAATCTGCCTCCTCTGTTTCTGGCTCTCTGTGTTAATAACTATAAGACATTTCTGAGACCTGTCTGGGCCCTAGAGGGAAAGGACGTTTACTGGAACATGGGAATTCATCTTGTTGAGAGTATCTCAGCAACCACGGTGGGTTCATCTACCAAAATGTCATTCTCACGAGGAGCCACTGCTCTAAAATGTGCGTGCATGTCAGCTGGATGTTATTTCATCAGTATGTTAATGGTATTGGCAGTATTCTGTGCTGTGTAGGTAAAATGGAATAATAATGTTTTTAACCTTTGGCTTGTTATTTCAAAGTACAAATTCTATGCCACAAAAAGGACTGGATGAGTAAAATCATTAGAGTTAGTCCTCAATCTCTAAGTGTGCTCCAGATGCTCTTATCAAATATTCCAGACACACAAACAAAAAATAAAGTTTCACTTTGTTTCCTTCTGTTTAGATTTTTAAAATATAGTCACAGAGTTCGAAAGTCACATTTCCAACAAGAAACAAAAATAAATTCAGCAACAACCACTATCACATGGTAAAGACCTTTCCTGAACATTCCACATTAAAATAGCCTTGGGATTTAAGTGTGTTATTCTATGCTAATGAAAGTCAACCTCTTTAGACATCAAATGAAAAGAAACATGGAGCAATTATTATTCTAAGATGGAAAACAAGCAAAAAAAAAAAAGGAGAAAAAAAAAAGAAAACCTCAAAACAACAAAAATATTTTGGGAGGAAAAAGAAGCATTAAAATTACAAGAGACAACCAAAATCAGTTTTCCATCTGCCATACATTGTTTCAAAATGAAACAAAACCTACTGAGTTCATCAAAGTAGAAAGTGCTTCACTGCTACAGCCTCCAGATCACTGTGAATCTAATCACTGGGAAACAAAATAAGAACGCAATGAATTAGCTGGGAAAGGATAGCTGGTTTCTATTTATTTTACTCCTTTCAGCATCTTAATCTGAATAAAGTATCCCAGAACCCTTGCTGAGCCTAAGATTAGAAAGAAATGTGTATAAGGCATAGTTTAGAGAGTCAGGCTCAGCTGTTAACAGCCAAGATAATTACATACCAAGGGGAAAGAAGATGAAGATGAAATATGTAGTAGTAGTAGTAGTAGTAGCAGTGCAGAGTCAAGATGATAAGATGATTTGCTGCAATTTTAAAACTGGCTTCTAATGCATGCTGGATTTTTTTTATAGATCTTTGGATGGACTTTAATGTTTGGGGCTTTTTTGGGTTCACTAGCATTACAGAGATCCTTATTTTACAAGAGGTTCTGCTGGTTTCCTTTTTTTCAAAGGTTGGGGACAAAGCCCTCTTTCAGCAGGTGAAGGAAAAGTATTAATTGCAAGTAAAAAACCTTTCAAATATTGTTGTTAATACAATTGCATGAGGTTGCACAGTCCCATCTAGTGGTCAAAAGTTACTTCATAGAAGAAATAAATACAGCACCTAAACCATAGTCCCAAAGATCTGCAAATGTTATTATCTGTTTAAGCATTGTACCAATATTCTCATGCATTCCAGCCTGACTATATTTTATTGTACAATATCCTAAGGCAGAGCCATATACAGTGAATGCTCCCTGTCCACAGCTAATTCCAGTGAAACAGATACAATTGCACCCCAAAACTGGACTCATCTAAAGAAATTGAGCTATCATTGATTTTATTTTGCAGCTTACTCTGCTTCCTGAGAATATTTTCTTATAGTAAATATCACTCTCTAATGGTATTCTGCAAAGTGGCAGCTGATGGTAGCATAATAAGCAGCACTTTACAGACATTGTGGATTATATTACTATTGACACAGTCTTAAACCCAAGCAGAATTCAATTTTTACTGCAATGACATCTCTCTCACAGTCTCCAAATCAGTATTTCAAGGAATGCTGAGTCCTGCTGCTAGAGATGTGCATGTTTTCATGGCCACCAGGTGCTATATTTATGACTATTTAAAAATCTCTGACATTTTTTGAAAATTGACTGAAAATTATTTTAATGAAGTTCAAAAATACCCTTCTCATTAAGCTAGTAAGCAAAATAATCCCTTCAAGTATTCATGTTTACAGTGTTAATAGGTTGCTAGTTTGAAACAAAATCCCTGATTGTTGTGATACAGCTGGATTTCAATCAAGGGTTAATGTGTGTATTCTCCAACTTCAATAGAGAATATAAGCAGCCAAAAAATAATGATGCACTGTTATTTCTCTCTTTAGGAAAAGCAGAGGAAAAAGCTTGGTAACTGTGTAAGTGCTGAAACCCACAACATGAGTGGGATGAGAGTAATATGCTTTTCTCAGAGAGCTGATACAAGCACTGCAATTGATGGCATCACTTCTGTTAAGAAGGGCCACATGTCCACCACCAAGGCAACAATGCCCAAGGAGACCAGAAGGGCAAAGGACTCGAAGGTGCTCTTACATGTGAAAGTACACTACACACCTAAGCACCCTGCTACCTTGGCTAATTTTGCCAAAGGTTACACTGAGTTACCACTTGAGTGACACTGCCCACTGCACAGAGAGCAGCAGGCCCTGCACATTTTCTCAGTCTAAATCCCATTCCTCCACTCTGGAAAATGAGATCACATTTACTTTTGTAGTTCTGTAAATCCATGTATTACCTCAAAAATATTCTTGTCATCCATTCTGTGGTGCGTGCACACATTGTTCAAGTAAAAGATTCTGCATTCCTTTTAAAAGTTTATAAGAAATTTCATTGCAAGTACACCTGGTTGCTTTACAATATTCCACACCTCTTCAGTCCTAAACCACAGCATTATTACATTGGCCAGATGAGTTACAGCCAGTCAGCAAGAGGTCAGTTCCCACGCCTGAGCTGGAAGGCTGCAATATATGGGAAGCAAAAATGTGTTTCAAAGCTCCCCAATTTATCTAACTTCCTCTGACATTTCAGGGCAAGCTTGACTGAGATTTTACTCAGTTTTATTAAAAATAAAAATGTAGGGAGCTACCTGGGGAAAAACATTTCTTCTGGTGCATCAAGAAATCCAGATATGTGTGAAAACCTACATATGTCAGTTGCAGACAAACAATATAAGAAATGCATATTGCAGGATGATAAAAGCTGGCACATGTGGTAAGAAAGAGTCCTGACCTCCTCCTGTATAGTTCTGTATTGCACTTGTTCTGTATTCACCCCATATTTATGAGAACAGAGCTGACTGCAAGAGGGTCTTGAGGGTATAATTAGATGCAGGTACCAAGGAGGTCTCAAGATCAGAAATGAACTTGCTTCAATGCAAGTTGAAGTTAGAAGGCAGTAGCTCATGATTGGACATCTGTAAGACTTGGAATATAGTCTGTCTTGTTCACTTTCACTGCTTCCATAGTTAAACCTTTTCTGGCAGAATTGCCTCACAGAGTGAAACCCAATGCTGTATAAAATGTGAGGTAAAACAAAACAAGTCTACCCATTACAAGGCTTAGATCATATTTACATCTATTCTAATTGAAACTGTTAATATAACTAGAGTTAAATGAGAGCTACAATTAAAGGAATAAAATGTTACCTGCTTGTTGAAGTTCTTTGAAATTTTATACAAACAAAGAAAATGGCAAATTCTCCCAGCTGTCAGGTAACAGCAGAAAATGTCTGCTCAAGTCATTAGAATGAAAAAGAGAAAATTCAAAAATAGTCACAAAAGAACCCATATTACACACATTTCAGTGTTATTTGTTACCATGGTAAGTAAAAATGGAATAAGGATCAGTTTACAAGCAAGTCCTTCACCTATCACAACAGCCCAAACTACAAGATCTTACCAGCCAGTCTGCAGTCCTGATTTTGGCATAGGAAAAAAAAACAGAATGGCAAAGAGAATTGGCAGTATCTCTGATTCTGAAATACTGGATAAGGTGGGAGCTGAGAAGGAAGGATGCAGAGTGACTTAATATTTTAACTTTATCTTAGCCTTTCTTCCTTTGAGTGTCTCCTGTGATAGTTATTTATATCTTGAATGGGGTTTTGAGAATAAAGGAAGGACTTCTTTGAGGAGCCAGGGGATGGGCAGTGCTGCAGAAAGTGGACAGAAGGAAAAAAGATTTTTCTTCTTAGGTCACTAGCTTGGAGGCCACACAGGCTATTTAAAAGACTGACATCAGCATCAGAGCTCTTTGGCATCAGGAACTCAAGAAGGTTATCTTTATCTAATTGCTCCCTAAGCATCACCAGAAGCAAGACATCTTTTCATTACATCCACTGTAGTTCTGTGGTTAAATTCCACAGCTAAGACCTTTATTTGTCATTGTATTATTGTTTCCTCCAATCTGTATTTAACATCCATCCTCTGCTGACCTGTTCTTTCTCTCACTTTTCTTTTTAGAGATGCAGAAGATTTGGGCTAGGAGGGATTTCTGTAACCAATATGTATTACAAAACATATTAGATGGGTGTGGGTCACCATAGAATTACTTGGTCTTACATTGTTTTGGTTTTTTCCCCAGAAGTCCTGTGAAACTTGATACTTACCTGAAGGTTTCTGTTCTTTACACACATATTTTATGTTATCTATTAATCATATTGTTCATTTTACAAGTAGAAAATATGAGCATTTCCTGTCTACTACAAAAGAGTTCAGATATTGAAAGGGAAACACAAATACTTGGATATTGTATTTTTTTTAAAAAATAAAAAACTTTGAGGCTTTAGTTAATACTTAGTGCCCTATTGGCACTGTAGTGCCCATTTTGAATTGTCTTGCATATAGCGTCCCAAAGCAGTTAAAAAAAACAAACTTGGTAAATGTCTCTTTATAGGGGTATTTTCATTGTAGATACTACCACAGTTTACAAAGACTTGGATGTATAAATGAACTTAGGTGAATAGGTAGTCTTGCTGACCCTCAGAAAGTTTGGGTAAATGCAATTTAAATAATTTTAAGTAACAACTAGTTATGGTTACTTTCTATCACATTTACTTTTGGCAGTCACAAGGACTTTATGAATGCTAACTGCATGCTGAAGCTGCTGTTATTTTATCTATTTTCACTTCATCTCACTTCTTCCCTAAATACCATTTGCCTTTTTAATTGTTCTCACCTTTCTGTTTTGTCAGTGATGACCTCAGTAAATCTTTGGAAGCACAAACTTATTCCAGCTGCCCTTAAAAGTCATAAAGTATATTTCTGTCACATAAATAAACAACTATATGGTGGGCTTTATCATTGCAGACATCCTTGGCTTCCTGAGGGTCAGTAGCAATAATAATGATAATAATAATAATGAACATTTTATGAAAAAATGATAAATCTTATGAAAAAAAAAGCACTTGGAAGGAATATTAAAACTCATGCCTAAAGGCATAAACAAACCTCTAACTGATGGGTTGAAGAAAGAAACTTTTTCCTGAGGGCAGATTTTATAATTGCTTAGCACATGTCTTCTTCCAGCTTTCTTTAAAACACATTATGGCACTGAGAGTCACTGCTAAAAACAGAATAGTAGAGTAGATGGAGGGCTGGATTGTTTTTGAAATGACATTTCTTGTAGCCCACATCACTTTAATGCTGTTTTCATTTAGCTACTCAGTCCCAGAATTTGCTAAACAGATTCTAAGATGACCCTTTTCTCAGCTATATTTTTTTCCATTTTATATTTGCTGTTTAGTTTATGCAAAGTTAACTTCAGCAGACTCTCTGCAGTACTTACAGCCTCAGCTATGTCTTTCACCTCACTGCCTCATTCACACATTCTGTTCTCAGGCTACTAGAGTTCTGCTTTGTTTTTTCTGCCAGTCTTCTGTCCTTTCTGGCTTGGTTTCTATCTTTCTTGTGGCTTTTCAAGTCTTACTGAGAGATTTTTTTCTTTCTGAACAAGAATAGTTGGCATACTGTTCTGCTTTGCTAAGAAAAAAATAATAAAGAGAACATAAATTACTAAAATTGGTAGAGGATCCTGGTTTTCCTTCTAGGATTTTATTTTCTTCATACCACTTTTTTTACAGTAACAGACTGTTTTAATCCATATCAAATTGGTAAAAAATTATCTTTAGCGGATACAGATTAAGTCTATTAACATTGTGGGAAACTATAAGGAAACAGTTTCTCAAGAGTTCTGTACTAATATCTGTAGGGTGAAAAAATAGGGCTTTAAATAGGAATTTATTTCAGTGTAGCTGAAATAAAATAAGTATCCTTACAGGCTGAACTGGATGGTCTGGTTCTGGTAAAAGAAAAGTCTTTTATTCCTACGAATTTATGTTGTAGTATATTGATTTTGTCTCTAGAAACTACAGCAGTGACCAATGTAAATTGACCCACAAGTAAATCAATGTTTTTTCTTTACGGATATCAATTTTACATGCATTTTTCCATCCAGGTGTGAATCAACTATTTACTTTTTTTGTATCATAAATTATGCAGCTTAAATAAGTATGACTTATATAGTACTGATGCAAATAAACTGACAGACTGTAAACCTTGTATGAATACTACAAGTATGATTTGCTGTACTTCATAATCAGTTACAGCTTTTAGCTTTCATAAGTAGAACTTTGTTCCAGCATTTGCTTTAAGTTACCAGTTCAAGTAAGCCTTTCAGTACTCATGTGATGATCCAGTTAGTAGGTGCCAAAAGACAATGTGTTGTGATAAACTCTTTTTGTTTCCACTTCTGTTTAATCTGCCAGTGATTCTGCATATCAGCCAGATCTTCACAGGCTTCTTAATGTTTTATATGATGTTCTAAACTGAACATTGCTCTGCAGTTAATCTTGCTTACAGGGTTTCCTTTAAACATTACACACATAGAGTTTACTACTGACGTGTCTCCCCATATTTTATTCTGTCTAGGATTTGGTGCAACTAAATGTGCACAGAACTGAACAGCAGTGGTGATGTTGGCAGTCTTTCTGTGATTATATTTAGTTGAATGGGTGCTGTGAATATTAAACTGCCCCATACATACAAGAACAAGAAGCGTGAAGGAGCCAGCCTGAGGATACCAGTAATAAAGTAGTTTAAAGATAAATTGAGTGAGGATGTGGGACTTGCATTTTGAAAATGAATTCTCTATTCATGTCTAGCATTCATGGGTGTATCCCTTTTATTCAAAGTAATAGGAAATTATGATTAAAGCTTAAAAAACTCAGATCAGAGACTCAGGGAGAATAAGTGTTCCTCTAGTTCAGAAACTTAGCCAGATATTCTTTGCACTAAACTAAAATAAAAATAAACTAAATAAAATAAACTAAAATGGTTGTATAAAGCACTGCTCTTCTTTTGCAGTAGCTTTTTTAAAAATCATCTAAGATCATATCAGGATTAATAATTTCTGAATCTTTCCCTGATTTTTTTTTAGTTTCTAACTCACTTGTGGGCAAAATAAAGGAATAGAGGCTGAGATTCACATTTCTGGAAGGAGAACAGGAATAACTGTCACAGGACCTCAAGAGCTAGTCTGTGCAGAGGGGAAGTATCTGAGTTCAGGCTTTCACAAATGCAGGGTACTCAGAGGAAGATTATGTTCTCAGTCTTTTTTTATGACATGATAACAAAAATTAAAATGACCCTAGAATCCTCATCTCTTAATGAATGTCTTAATTGTGAAGTCAGAGGCGAGCCTCTTTCATGTTTCTTTAGAGTGCATTCTTTCACCTTTATCAAGTTCACTCAGTCCCAGACAGAAACTCTACTGAATATTGTCAGTGTAGAGCTGGGACCCACCTACCCAGCAGTGCTGAGCTCCTGCCCCTGGGAAGCAACTACAGGGCAAGCTCAGCTCTGCACTGGGTTTGTTCATGGGTCCCCTTCCTGGCTCAGAGCAGAAGTAGAACAGGAGACTGTAGATATAACTTGTCTCATCCCTGTTCTAGATGCAAATCTCTATTGAAAATGGAACAGGTTTGTGCTCAAAATCTGTTCCAAATGTTTTTATTTATTCTTCTCCATTCACAAACCCTTTCTGAGACAAGACCCTTGAACATCCTTATGACAACTATCCAAATCCTTTCTCTTGTGTAGGCAATAGTGCTTCTCCCAGTCCTCTCAGATGCCTTCCATTTAAATGTTCCCACTCCTACAGAAGGATGTGTTTGTTCTGTCAAATTCTGATTCATCTTAGTCTCACCCTGTTAATTTGGAATTTCAGGAGAAAACTCAAGTTTTTATAATAAAACCCCAAGAGGCAGAAGGAATTAAGCCTTCTCTATGAATTCTTTTACTGTTCTACTTTGTTATATATAACAAAAAGTTAATTGTTCCTCAAATTAAAATTAATTCTTCTAATGACTCCTTTTACTGAATATAGCAAGATTTCTGCTGTAACTCTGCCCTTTAAGTCAATAATCTCAATGCTTAAACAATTGACTATATGTTGTTTTCCTATAGTTCACAGCTAGGGAAATTAATTCTGTTCAGACTCAAAGCAAATGTTTGATTAAATGGAATTAGTTTACTGATACATGAACAAATCTAGGACAGGATTTAATTACATTTACAGAAATTTAATCTAATGAATCAGGTTGATTTTCTTCTAGTATTTAATGGACCTTACCAGGATCAGTAAAAGTAAATCATCTAAAATACTAAAGCAATTTCTTCTACACTTCTCTTTGAAGGAGCAACCTACAAATCTAATAAATAGCTATATACAGTTCCTACAATCATATGAAGGAATTTTTTTTTCTTTTCCCCTTTTTTTTTGTTCTAGATTATAATCAAGACTGGCTCTGTGTAAACACATTAATGTGTTTACAGAAAATAGCTGTGTAATGGGTGCATTAAGAACAGATTAGCCACAATGACTTCCTAATTTGGTGCTCTGTCTTCAACAGTGGTCAGTACTGAGTGTAGCAAAAGAAGCACAAGAATTAATAATACTGGATAAGCACATGATAATTCTTAAGAGAAAATGTCTTTAAAAATATTTGCCTTACTGTCTTGAAGCACAAGGAATTCCAGTCTATCCAGAAAGTATAACTGTGCTTAACCACACAAACACCTTTGCCTCTTTTCCCTCAGTAAGATTGTAGTTTTACTAATATGTCATGGAAATGAATGCATTATTCTAATATTCTAGCAAGAAATCAGATTCTTTCTGGAGCTACACAAATATGGAAGGCGTCATCTTTTCAACTGCCTAAAAATGTTGCAAAATTTGTACTGCCTGCAGCTTTCATACATAATAAACCATGGCTATACTATGCTCTTTTACTGGTCCTGTGTCAATGTCTCTTTATTTGAGCCCTTTTGATGTTAACAGTTATTTTCCTTCTGCCTTAGATTTGTGACTCTTTCTATTAGTTTCTCAGACTACAATCTTTCAACTATAATGTTTTGACTCAAGCAACTTTATGAACTCCAATATTAAGCAGTTTATAATATTAAAAATTCTTTATCTCTCATTTTGTAACTTCATTTAAATAGGAAAAAAACCTCAGTCTTGTACAAGTCCTCTTCAGACTTTTCCAAGTCTACATATAGCATTTTCATAATAAACTCTTATTATGATAAGTGAAAACTCAGGATTCACTTTTTTTTCTATAAGAAATTGCTATAACAATTAGAAGTAGAAATGTAATATTTTGAGGATTTAGAAAAATATTTTGGTTTTTAAATTTTCTTAAGTGCAAATGCATTATAAAAATATTTCTAACAGGTTTTGGATATTCTTTTAATCAGGTTTTAAACTGTAGCCTAAGAGGCAATAATGTCTAGAAGGTAATTCCTTCAATTAGGATATGTTACAAGTTTTTCATTTTTATAATATTAATTGCAAAATCATACATTGCTAAAGCAAACAAGCATTTCTAGACTTGAATCTTCTTTACACAAAATTAATGAAAAAATTACCAAGACCATATAAAACTTCTAGTTAATTCTTCACTTTGAGGAGAAAGGTGAATTGTATATTTCCAGTACTCAGCAATTTGGCTCTTGCTCAAATGCACATTGCCTGTTGTCACAAGAATAACATAATCTGTTTACCAAACTTGATCTTGTTAGTAATCTATCATATTTTAGAAGTAAAATAAATTCTAATGCTATTTCTGTTTCCTAGGTTATTTTGGTTATTTTATCTAGAAAAAAAATATTGATTGTAAGAAGAAATTATTCCCAATGTAATGAGCTAGTGCATAATTGCTCAGATTTTTTTACATTTTGTAGCCTTTTTTCTCCTGGATTGTCATCTGGATTAGGTGCCATTTGTTCTCTCTAAGCACCTTAAACCCAGAGTTCTGACTAAAGTGAACAGTATGTGAATGTGAGTTTAGTTGATGTAGCTCAAATTTATGCACAGAGACTACCTAGAATTAACAACAGCAAGAGAATCGTTACTTACCTGAGAAATAATTTTGCAACCACTTCTACACATATGTAGAGCTATTCTAAAGATATTCTGATTTCTTATTTCTTTTCGATTATTTGAAGGTACTTATATGTTC
The DNA here is from genome assembly GCA_034509185.1 of Euphonia xanthogaster. Lineage (NCBI taxonomy): Eukaryota > Metazoa > Chordata > Aves > Passeriformes > Fringillidae > Euphonia > Euphonia xanthogaster. The sequence continues at coordinate 31,465,072 of JAYDZK010000202.1, read as the reverse complement.
TCGCTGAAGCTTGCTGTTCTGAAAGCAGTTATTAAAGAGCAACAATTAGATCTTTGGAAGATTTGTGGCATAATCAAACAGGAAAGTGAGGAGAGAAAATAGATAAAATAATCTGAAAGTGTCCTGGGTAAGTAAAGGGGGAAAAAAAGAAAAACAAACTGTAGGATATTTGCTACACTTGCACACATACAAATATCCATACAATTATTTATGCATATACACAGTCACACATAAAGAAATATAGTCACATAGGCAGAAATATATACAGATATCTATCATCAGGGAATGACAGAAAAGTTATGCAGCTTGATGGGCTTTTCATCTTTGCCACTTTCAGATTCTTTATCACTGCCTCAATTGCAATAATGTTACTATATTTTGGCTTATACCATATAGGCATAACAGGATTCTCAGTGCTTTAAAAATTATGAAGAAATTACATCTTATTTATATGGGCAAAATGATGGAGATGATGTTTTATACACCTTTACCTTCAGTGCTGTTTCCTGAGGAAAAAGCTTCTTGGTTCAAAACTGTGATTGGTTTTACTTATAAGTAAAATCACAAAGATGATCACATTATTTTCTGGTTGATTTAGAGTACAAAAATCTAAGGAATATTAGCACAAGAGCAGCTAAGCCCCTGAAGATCTGAATACCTGCAAAAGACCACAAGAAAAGCAAAAAAAAAGGTCTATTTAACAAACACCCTATTATGAGTCATGTAAATTCTGATAGCTGCCTGGCTAATAATTATCATGCACCACCAAATCCAAAGCAGCTGTGTAGAATACATTAAAAGCACATGATAAATTATTAAAAACAACCTTAATCAGAAATATTCATCAATTATGGCTATATGTGTACCCCTACACTCCTAACCCCACTACATATGGATTAACACCAATTCCAAAACTATGTGATATGTTTATCCATGAAGCAGAACTAAATATGAAAAACGGTGCTGATTAAATGGTGGGAGACACAAAAGTTTGCAGAGAAGAGACAGGACTTGCCAAGGAACACACACTGGCACTGGTAAGAAGCACAGAGGAAAGAGCAGCTGGAGCTGCTCTCTGCCAAACCAGCATGATCCATCCTACCACTGAGCACATGTGGAGGAGGGAGAACATTCACCAAGTGAAAAAGCTGAAGAAAAGCATCTTACATGTGGGCACAGAGAATGGCAAGTGGGCAAACACACTTCTCTTTAGGAAACAGAGAGAGAGAAGTAATTTTTAGTCTTCACAGGAAGATCAATTAGAAACTCTTACAATTAGCTTCAGGCTAAATGCTGCACAGACAGAAATTCTTCAAGACAAATTAATTTAAAAGAATTAAAATAATGACCAGGATCTCTGACCTTTTACCTGCTAAGTGCAGGGACTCATCCTGAATTCTTTTATATCAAAGTGTTCAAGAAACTATGAAAGAGCAATTAACTTAAGTGAAAATACTGTTCATTAACCCCTTTTGACATTAGAAAATAAAGCACTTTAGAGAACTGATACTGAAATTAAAGTTAATTAAAACTAGAAGACATACCTCCTTGAAAAAAATTGTATCCCTTATGTCAGCAGAGACCTCTTATTCTAGTTGTCAGATTCCTCTTTAGCTCGCTTTTTCTCTGCATAAACATGAAAATCAGTAAATATAAAATGAGGAGTTGTTAAACATTTTCTTTATATGACTATAGCAACCTTCCATGATAACAGCATATTTACCTGTAAAACAGAATTAAAGTGATCCATGTTACTGATTATAAAGAGCAGACATTCAATCAAATTGTCTTATTAAAGTCAAAGAGATTACTTTTGTAAGACCCTAATTCTGGTAAATATATACTTTTATGTTTTATATGCTTTATACCAGAAATACCATGTTAAATTCAGACCCTCTTAAAATGAAACATGATTTTGGGGTCATGAAATGGGAAAAAAAAGCAGCATGAAAGGTAATGACAATTGCAAAGAGCTAATGCATTGAATCTTGACCCTTTCATGCCAATTAGCTGGAACAACTTCAGGGGGAAAACTGGTTCCCTGTTGCCAAAATGTGACAAATTCATGAACTAACTCCTTAGTTTGCAGGAAAAGCAGTAAGATCAGTGTGGTCATACATCATTTCTTTATGTTAATTAACAGGCAATTCTAATTTTACATAGAAATATAACTGAAATACAGAACTAAGATTGGAAAGCCATTTTTCAAAATCTCAAACTGCACTAAGTCACAAATCTATTCACAGCTAAGGAGTGCAGACTTCAAACCAATACATCTAACTCCTGATAATTATTTATGTCTGACATCAGTGTGATTTAGACACCCAAATCCTACAACCATTCTGAACATACCAGCCTGAATTATAAGCTTCTGGAGCAAGATAAGCCCCGAAGCAATATAATGCAACTACATTAACAACAACTAGAATTTTTCTGTATATAAGGCATGCAATATATTTGACCTGAAAGAGAATCAGAGCAGACACCTATAAATAATACCCAGCCACGGTACAAGGTGCTTAAGATACTATTTTACAAATAAAACAATGAAAACAACTTTCATTGTCATCATGTCTAACTCCTTGTTCTCTGAGGCAATGTGTATCGTACAGCCCAGTCCCTTTCAGAAGTGCTCTCTTATCAAATTGGTTAGAGGACATAGCCAAAACAGACTAAAAAGAAAGCCTGTTTCAAAATCTAATTCTTCTTTTGGCTACCAGAACCCTACTCTTCTAACGGTTGCTGTATTTGTTTCCATTGTCCTTGGTCTTTTGATTTGTGTGCATTTGCTCTTTGACTGGGATGATTTCTCTGCAGCATTTGACCAGCACTGTTCTTCTTTTGATAAATTTCTAGCAAGCAATTATATGATCTATGAGCTAGATGGAAAAAGACAGAATTTTCCAGCAGTCTGGTAAAATGAACTCCCTACTTTTCTGATTACTCCAGCAGCTGCTGTCTAGACTTCATCTAGATGACTAGAATTGAACAAAGAATTCAGGTCAAGGGTATAACCGTGATTTTTTCTGTATTTCAGTACTTGAGTGGAGCACTTTCTACTTCCACAAATTCTTGAAATTTATAGGATTAAAAAAGGCAAAGCTAAGTGTAGCAGCAGCATTTGTGATGGAAATATGGTCACAAATCAGAAAATAATTTAGATACAAGATTGGTAGTACACCTTTGTCAAGATGACTTTAGTTTTTATTGGAGTCTCACAGATGGAAGGACAGTAACTCACAAGTCACTGTACTACAGCTAGTGGCCTGGCAGCATGCCCCAATGAGTCCCAGTTTCCCACCACCTTGCCTGTCGAGTTCTGCTGCTTGTGTAAATGTTCAATGTAACAGCCACAGACCTGCTTTGATGACTCAAGTTTTCACTAAAATAAAAAAACAAACAAGCTTTGAATCTCACCAGTCCAAAAGGCTGACATTCCAAACTGGATCAAAGTTCAGAATATTTTATGTTCAGACACTGCAGCACTTGTATGAAGTCCAAAACAATCCATTCAATGTCTGTCCCATACTCAGAGAAAACACCAGAATCTTTGAACATGATAGAGCCACAGACCTTAAACCACCTGGCTGATCAAAGTAAATTACCATACTGTCTAACATTATAAATTAGAGTCAGAAAATAATTGTGCCATAATTTTTGCCAAAGTTCATGGCTCACAGGGACAGATGGAGTCTTACTATTTTTGGAGTAGACTCCTAATGCCATGGAAAAAGAAAAAATAATGAGATACTAATTTTTTTTTCCTGTATTTACTGCATCCTTCATGATTGCATTAATTAGCTCTCAATACTGAATTGGACAATTTTCTACCTATACAATTACCCAAATCAAGATTGACTCTTTGGAGCTGACCATCTCAGGTAGTTAAAAGTGACTTTATGCAACTGAACGTCCCAAGTTGCTAAGAAGAAAAATTTTTATTCCCACTTAGTTGTAATGCATCAAAATTATGAGAATAAATGAAAGAATTTCTCTCAAACCACTGGAAAAAAACTAAAAGAAAGAAGACACTGAAATAAGCTATCAGTTCCTCTTCATGTCTCCAGAATGTAGAACACAACAAACAAATTGCTGCCTGACTTAGTCTCTATTATTTATTTTACTTATTATGTTTTCCCTTTGAAAATTAAATTGTTTTCTTCTTGGAGGCCTTTTAACATAATTTGAAGGATTGTTTTTACTGTTCTCACCTTGAGCAGATCTTTCCTTTAGCTGTATTCTCAAATCATTATTCATGTGCCCCCCTGTAAAACTCAAACACATTGTCTCAGAATGGAAATTTATTTCCTCCGTACCGTACAAACCTCACCTAAGTACAGTAGGTTTGAAATGTTTGCCTCTCAGGCTTGTCTCCAATAAACCAATGGAAAGAGAAAGAGTCATTCTTCCGTTGTGGGATACCTTCATGTATTAAAGGCAGAGTAGTAATTAAAAAATATATACTCCCAAAATTTGGAACTCTGTCCCATTCAGAACTCTTATTTAAAGCAAAATAAGCACCTTTAATAGTGTTGAGTAATACCAGAAAATTTTGGTGCATAAGTTATTAAAAATGCTTTCTTTGTTTTTCACTAATCATGTATTACCACTGTTTGGTTTTGTTTTATATTATCTTTCTTTCCCCATATAGGAGTTTTAGCATGTTGAGATATCTGAAAAGGAAAGAAACTACTCTGGAAAAAAGCTTCTTCTTACTCAAAACATTCTTATTATTATTTAATCTGGCAGAACAACAAATAAAAATGCATCTCGGAAAAAGCAGGACGCATGATTGAATAAGTTACCATGCAAGCACTCTTTAAAGCTAAGTAACAATAATATTTTCTAGCCATCTGGTGAGCTTTTATCAAAAAAAAAAATCTATGTTAAATTGTAGATTTAAAAATCTATGTTAAATTGTAATATGCTGAGAAGAAATGCCAATACAAAATGCAATTTTAATAGCAATGATCAGCAGATGAAGATACAGAAACAACCCCAAATGCACGGCATAATTACTGAGGGCATTGAAAACAGATTGAAAACAGCAATCAATAAGAGATATTGCTGACCTTGCAGTGTGTATAACATTCAATACATATTTAGGCCAATCTACTAGCATTTTATTAAAATGAGTCAATAACAACACTGTATTTTCTATTAAATTGATCACATCTGATGTGACCACCAATATGACTGCTCCTAAATTTACAAAAAAAAATCCTAAGATAACTAGTGGAACAATTTCATGCCTGTAGTGGTGGTAAATTAGCATAGAAATTGTGCCAGTGTAATTAGATTGCTTAAGGTCTTTAAAAAAATAATAGCATTATCAGTATACTCTCTCATGTTGCCAGAGTAAAACCAATGTAAAAGTAGTTTACTGTTAATCACTTCTGTAAACATATAAGGAAGGAATACACACACACAGAGAAGATGCAGGGGGTTTAGATCTTTAATCACAGCAGATTTAAGCTACTAGAATCACTCAGCTTATAAACTATTTTTAGCTCTCCTTTTTTCTTTTCTTCATTAATACCTTCTTTCCAGAACATTAATTGAAACAAAATCTCACAGGGAAAAAAAAAAATACTAAAAAAAGAAAAAGAAAAAAACAGACCAAAACACTGTCACACAAACCAACACACAAATGTGAGAGAGAATTCTTCAAGTCAAAAAGGAATATATATCCTGGTACATGTGTAGTGAAATAAGAATGTCTGAAACATGGCAAGCAATATTTATGCTGTTACTTGCAGGATTCTGTATTCTAGCTTTATGAGAACACATTCAGATAGGTTTACATAAATTATCTGACTTTGGATGAAAATTTTGCAGTATTTCTTACAGTAGCAAGGAAACGTGTTAATGAAAAGGAATAAGTTGTTTATTGACTGCAGAAACATTCAGACTGCAAAGTACATATTATTAATAGCCATAATAATAATTAATAATAATAACAGTAATGCAAATAGATCAGCTGTTTTCAGTGTAGTCAAAGTAAGATTTTTTTCTGTTTTACTGCTCTGCTTAAGATCTTTTGATCTTAAAGGTCAACTTGGACCTTTTTTCCTTTATGTTGCTACTTATCAGTAATCTATAAATCTGAGAGCATTCCTTACAAAGACAATAAGGACATAGCTTAGGCATCACTCAATTAATTGCTGATCTTTCTATGGAGGCGGTTTAATTCAATGTACAATTATTCATATGATAATTTAAGTAAAATGCTAACATTTGCAAATCTCTGAGAAGAAACATCCATTATCTTATTGCTGTAAATATTCACTACAACAACATAAACCTCAATGTAGCTTGGACTTCAGAAAGGGTTTGCAGAAGAATAGCTAACTTCATTTTCACTTTCATTATCCCAACTTTGATTTAAAGAGCAACAAATACACTACAGCAGTATTCAAGTTCTGCAACAGAACTGATAAAGCCCAAAATCTTTTGGTAAAACAGGGCATATTTTCTTGAGTTTCAAACACTTTTATGTTCTTTCAACCTAGTATTATTTCTTGATTGTACTTGTAGCACCTGCCTCATTATATATTATTCCTTGACTCTGTTAAAGACAGTACACAGAAAGCCAGACTACTTGAACAAATGTGCTCTTAAAAACACCAGTAATACTAATCAGTGTTCTCTCTATTCTTTACTGATTACCACTCAAATTTAGCTTTTAAATTGTCACTATTCCCTTCATCATTCTTTTATGATCCATATTACGTTTCCAGTCTATTGGTAAATCTGCATCACCCTTACCAATTTTTTTCTCTGCCTTTTTGTGTTATGTCATGAAAATTCTTAAAATATATGCTTCTGCAATTATATTGTTAAATAAGACAAGGAGACCCTCTTCTTTGTTTAGTTTTTGTTATTGTTGTTGTGGTTTGGCTAGTTTGGTTTGAGGCTTTTCTTTGGTGTGGAGATACGCAGGTTTCAGGAAGAGGGAGTTATTTCAGTCAGTTGTGAGTAGATTTTTACTTGGAGTTAAGAGCATTACTTACACAGTCACGTAATATTTTTTTAATTATATTGAATTTTCCTCTATTGTATAGCTATGTGTGGAAGTGTCATCCTTCTACCGCAAATTTAAGAATTCTACATTGCAATTTCACTGACTTCAGTAAGCTATTCTTGTTCACACAATCAAGATGGATGCTTTTCTATTCACTAGATTTTTTAATTATACAGTTGGGCTGAGATCCATGACCTGTTGACATTGTTCACAGCTTCTATAGGGTATGGCTCGCCGAAGAAATATAAAGTAGATAACAACAATCTAGATTACTTACTGCCATCATGTTAGATAAGCCTTTCAGAAATTTCTCTTTGTGGTGAATACAATGCTCAAATGATGCCAGAAAGCCTTTTATACTTTGAGTCCTATTTTATTGGCCTATTTTATGGGCCTTTTCTTTATGAGTTAAACAAAACATTAATAATGATTTCTCAGAACAAGATTTCCATTAGTAGCGTAAAGATTTACACCTCAAGGGCTTAGGTATAATTGTTCATGATTGCACAAGTTAACTGAATATACTGTGTTTGACAGCAATATGCTTTAAAAAGTACTTTATTTAGCAATAAAAATGTGATAGAATGGTTGAAGTGGCTCAGAAGTCTGAAATTAATCAACTACCTTTTTAGAGTCATACTTCCTCTTCTAGAGGTACAGCTCTGCTATTTGTCTCCAAATGGTAAATTGCACTGTTTCCAGAAAGGCAATATTTTTAAACTTTTCTTAAAAATAAAATAATTCCTTTCTGAAGTCACTAAACCTAAGTTAATCTCCTTACCTTCCGCAGCTCATAATATTTCTCCACTCAAAAATTCAGACTTTTCATTCAATTAGGGGGGAATAAACCAAATGTCAAACCTTCTTGGGAGGAGGGCATTTTACAGTTAACTGAATAAACCTTATATTCCCTCTCCCCTCCGAAAAATCAATCCACAAATGCATTTATTTGTCTGTTGGCATATCGTTTGGTTGCAAAAATACCTAATTGGAAGATAAGTCTTGTTCTAAAGATCTGCAAAGGAATGAGAACCACACCTTCAGCTAAACATTCAGACCTGGGTGTCAGCTGAAAACATTGGAAAAGAAGATCAAGATCTATCAAGAAGATCAAGAAGATCTAGATCAGGATCTTGATCTATCAAACTATCAAGATTGATACTTAAGTGTGGGAAATTGCCCTCATCAAACACCATACTAAAAATTGCTGCTCACACACTCTGAGTAAAATACTGGACTGTATGGAGGTGATAAACCTGGATTACACTAGTTCTCCTTTGTTTAAGCAGAACTTCAGTAGAAACACTTTTTCTTTAGTCAGCTTTAGTTGGCATACAAGGCTGACACCACTCAGCAACAATCTCAGCAGCTGAGACTGTTAAGGTTGCCCTTTCCCTAGAAGCTGGGATGGCAACACATGATGAGGAAACACAGGCCTTTTGGCATCCCAGATCCTGACAAACAGGTAACAAGGCCACCTATTTCTGCTGCCAGCTCACCATGTTTACAGGACACAATATCTGTCTCTGCTGCAGGGAAATTAAAGCTCAAGCAGAACCTCAATTTGATAACAGCCAAAGGCCCAAGAAGCTGGCTGTAAATTCAATATCTATGGCATTTGCACAACATATAGAAATAAAGCAGCTGCTGCTTTAACTACCAAAACCAATCAGCTCCATTGGGATCATCAGGTTATATTCACAATGAAAAGGGTTTTTTCTGCCCTAGTAAAAATACTGGAATGTGCAACAAATAAAAAAAAAATTGAAGGAAAGTTCCATCAATTCTCACATCAATCCTAATTTAAAGTCATATCCAATGTGTGATGTTGGCAGGACACCTGCACTGGACCTACTTATTTGCCAGACCAGGAAAAAAGGTGAAACTAACTCATCAGTTGAGCTTAGGCTGCTACTGAACCCTCTGGAGCAGGGCCATGGTGCACCACACAGCACAGCAACTGCCCAGCCAGATGGCAATGGGTAAAAGAGGCTGCCACAAATACAAGAGACTGCAAACAGATTCCTTGTCCCAGCAGGCAGGGTCACCAGCACATGTCCCTTTTTTCCTTCAAAAGTGGGACCTCTTTCTCAGAGAAAAGTGAGCATAAAAGGTCTGCTTTTTACTGATACGCTGGACATTGAAATTCAATCCAGTTTTCTGATGGAGCATTTTTTTTAAAACCTCTTTAGTAACTGAGTTGCTGTTGTTCCTTATAGAATAATATACAGCTGTATGTTGAGAGCAGTCATTCACAATATATTTATGCATGCAATTCATTTTTACTATGATAGCCTGTGGAAGAAAGGCTTGTGCAACCCACAGACTCCACACGCACATCTTTCTCTCACCTCTGCATCAATGTCTGTCACACAGTTCACCTCAGAATAATGATTTAACCTACTGACTAATTTTGGAAGAATTTGAAATAGGGGTGTGTTCCCAGATTCAGCATCGAAAGGTATTTTTCATCAGCTTCAGTTGCACTGAGAGGATGTTGTGATCCATCACAGATAATTAGAAATAGCAGCAGACGATGACACGTACTCACATTAATGAGGCACAAAACACACCTGCTAAGGAAACAATGGGAGTGTACAGCATGACCTACTTTCTTCTTCACTGTTATTCAGGTTACAGATTTGGGGGTAAATAAAAGCATTGCTTGAGTTTTGAAGGTACTGAATATGAGAAAGTATTTTGATTAACAATATATTTTCTTGCACTTTAATATGAAGGGTTTTAAAACATCTACCTAGAAAAAACATCCAGGTGATACACGAAAAATAGCTAATCTCAGTGACAGGGAAACAATATGAGAATACTAGGTTTTAAAATAACTGTTGCTCATACCACCATCATAAAAATTTTGCTATGTATTTTTACTAGGTAGAAGGACAAAACCACTGTTTTGCCTAAACATATATGATGGAATCTCATATGGCCTAGCAAAAGTTTCTCTCCCATCAAGTTTGAGGTATAAAGTATGATCAAAAATTTAAGCAGGAAACATTGCCAGCCAGTAATGAAGAGAAAAGAGAGAAACTGAAATAAAAATGGTGGGGTGTTGTGACCGATATACCCATAGTCTTTGATATGCATATTCTCAACTGGGAGAATGATAAGCAAAGGTATCAGAGTACCACAAATTTAAAATATTGTAAAAATCAATGGGATAAGTAAAGAACAGGTGTGATTCTACAAGCTTTATATATTCTTACTAATGGATCATATGTTACTTACTTTCTTTATCAATTATGAGCCAGTTCAAAAAACTCAAAAAAAATAACAAAAAAATATTAATTTCCCTGAATATTTCCATATCTCCTTTTGGAAATCCTTGTTTCCCAAGTGGAATTTTTTTTTTTTTAAATGTGTACCTTCCAGGAAGTTGCATTCTTAAAACAAAATATGTAAATTCAATGTAGAAACAAGTAATGAGTCTTTGTACATTCCAGAACACAGATCCAACACTAGCCTGGGTAGAGCGGGAAAATAAAAAACAGACATTCCATGAACCTCTGGAGCTTAGAAATTCTGCAGCTTCCATATAATTCAAGAGCTGCCCCAGGTAAGGTGAAACTAATGAATAGGTGTGTACTTACTGCAAAGCCTGAAAGAAGGAAGGAGGAAAATCACAGCTGCCCACAGGCTGAAGAGAAAGCTGACCATGTTATCAGCATCATTTTGACAAAATCAAAAACAGGAACTGAAATAAATATATTGATTTTGTGTTAGAAAGACTATGCTCCTTCAGTCTTTATCTTTCTCAGAACTTTTAAAACTGGTGTCAATTATTTTGAGGCAAATTTCTATATACAATACCTTAAATAATTTCATTTTGTCTTATTTTTACTTCTTTTTTTGGATGAAATCACTCTTTTCAGTCCTCAGGTTAGGAACTAAAAGACTGTAAATTGCATCCATCCTTCTTCTATGAGCTTTCACAGCAAATACCATCATCTATTGAAACCTGTCCCACAAGTTACCTTCATGTATGCTTCATTCTCCTCTTGCTTCTAATCTAAGATCACAGCAGGAGGCAGAGGTAAAAGGCTTCATGTGGTCACCGTGCCAAGAACTATAAAGCCAATGTATTGTATAAATAGTCATGTAACAACAATAAATTAATATATATCCTTTTTTAAAGGAAGTCATGGGGCAATTTCCATTGTCTTCTAATTAATTCAGGTAAACAAAATAACAGGTTTGTACTTTGAATATTATACATACATATCTCTGATAGTTTTATTACATATCCTATGTAAAGCAATATTCGAATCATATAGTTATATTCATAACCATATCCATGTTGGGTATTGACTTCTGCTAGAAGGCTAGATTTGCAGGAGAAGGAAAATGCCAAATCTTGCACAAGCAAGTGATAGAAAAATACAGACATTCCTATTTCAGGCTGACCTTTAGATCAATGACCTTCTTCTGCCCTAAAGCATCTGTCAACAGGAAGTGCCACAAAACACCATTGCTAACCTTTAGTCTTTAATTCTTCTCTCTTAGTATGCCCTACAATTCAGGTTACACCTACTATCCCCCCTGAGCCATGAAAAACTCCTGGATTTTGCCTATAGGGCATTTATTGCATCTCTTACTTTCCAGTATTTAAAAAGACAGATGGTAACACTAACATTCACTTTCTCTGATGTAATTGTCTTGGATAAAAATAACTGTCAGTCTACATGCTTTTTAGCAGTAAATAATGAATTTATTCAGTGATACAAACAAACCAGACTGAGTTTTAGAAAGAATCAACAATATCAAAACATGCCTATTTTTAAAACTCTAGCAAATCTGCTTGTCAGCAATGAACAATAGATTGCCAATCTGCCATTTCAAATGAAAAAACACCTCCAACATTCTTGAATAGTGGGATCGAAAGTTGGGGTTTTTTCCTTCTTCGCCTTCCTCACTTATATTGTCCTTCCTCACTTATTTTGTGCCTACTGCTTTATTAGAACCTGAATTTAAAGTTCATCCCAGCATTCATGACAGATATACAGTGACAACCTCAAGTAGATTGCCATCACTCACACTGATAGGACTTTTGCCAAGCAATTTAATCTTGTTCTAGCCACACATAATTAGTGAATAGAACAAATTTTAGATTACTTTTATATTAAATTGCTTTATAAGCAAAGGCACAATTTCCTGAGAAGTCTCTTTTGAGTTTTGCTCACATAGGAACATCAAAGCCCAAGTAACAAAATAAAGATGTAGACTCAGAGAAAGATTCATCATAAAAAGGATATAATTATTTTATAATGTGTAGAGTAAGACTGCAAACAGATATGATACAGGATTTCATATGATAAAATTAAAGCCGCTTGGAATTAAAGAGGGCAAGGGATGTTATAACAGCCCTGTTCTATAAGCAGAGCAGTATTCTGAGATTTCAGAACAATTACATTTAACAACTGAATGCTTTAACTTTGCTGTTTAGCTTTTATCCAATGGTTTATACTCTCCTTACCATTAGGCAAATTTCTGTCAAATCACTTACCTACTATATAAATTAATGGCCCTGCCATTCTGAGGTATGTTTATATGCATAAAGAAAACTGTTGAATTTACTGGAAGTCTGAAAGCACAGGCACTCAAAGTGAAATAGATGTGCAGCTGGGAAACAAAAAAAATTAAAAAAAAAAAAAGGCAAAACATAAATTAATCACATAAATTTTTCACACAACTGCCTGCACAGTCCCCTGTATATCTCCCTAATATTATTTACCTTAAAAAAAAAAAAAAAACAAAATGAAACAAATCAAACAAAAAAAACCCACATAAATATCTAGAAGGTTATTTTTCCTTATTTTGTTGTAATTTCAACAAACTGGACAGATGGGATGCAGAGAAACTAAGAGAACTTGAGAAACTGTATAATCTGTGGGAAAATTTGCAGGCTGGTTGACCCATTATGCATTACCATTTTTGGGGGTGAAGGACTCTGGCAACCAGAATTTCACACTAAGACAAAAAAGCCAGATTTTGTGGTGGTGGTATAGGCTATGTGTGACAAGTTACTTCTGCTAGTGTTTTAGGCTGTGGTGTCATGCACTAAATCTCAGTGCTTTGCTTAGAAAAGGCAATTTTAAGGTGTGAATGGGAACCAGTAACTCAAACTGGAGCCTGCTAAGCCTCCATCTGAGCTGATGTAGCTGTTGGAAGCCCTGGGTATACATCTTCTCTTTGCCAGCCCTCATTGCAGATGCCTTTGCTGGACATCTCTGGCTGCTGAAGGGGAAGAGGGTGGTTAACTCACAGTCTTTAGGACCAAAAGTTAATCCCAGTAGTTCCTAGGGTCTACAAGTTCAGTTACGGTAGATAAAGACTGCAGAGCAACCCCTGACAAATGGGGCAGTGATGACTAAGCTCATCCTCTTGTGCTCTGATTGCTTCTTGCTAATTGCTTAGAGCCCAAAGGTGGATTTTTAGCAGAGCTGTTTCTCCCTGTACTATTTATTAGGAGAGACACTCGGAATGTTGTTATTGAAATAGTTCACTGATAAGGTTACTACAGACATAGGACTTCAGGGCTTTTAAAACAGATGTTTCTAAGGTCCAGCCCACAGGAGCATGAAAGCACAGCTTCAGTACAGAGAACATCAGAATAACAGGTCAGGAGAGAATTTTTCAGCCAATGCACAAAGACTGTTTTCCTCTTGACCCCTGAAATTGATTTTAAATATGCAATAGGTATTACAAATTCTTCTTAAATGAAGGTTTAAGACAAAAAAGAAGTGACCTGAGAGGGGACATGCTCCCCCCTTTCAGAGAAATTGAAAGCAGATCCATTTAACAACGTCCTGGATTTGGCTTGGCTTCCATCTTGGTGTTTGTCTTGTTTTTAATGTAGAAAAGAGCAGAGTGTTTGTCTTGTTTTTAATGTAGAAAAGAGCAGAGGAAACACAGCCTTGTGCAAACCAACTAAAGATATAAATAATAATACTAGGGTTAGTTTTAAATACAGTTCATTCTCCTGTTACCATTTGTTCTAAACCTTTCAGGATAGTTTGCTCTGCACATGTCACTTTTTTGCTCAAATGGTGTCATGGCTTAACCCCAGCTGGCAACCAGCCACCACACTCATTCCCTGGTGGGATAGGGGACAGAACTGGAAGAGTCAACATGAGAAATCTCATGGGTTGAGATTAAGACAATTTAATTGGTAAATCAAAAGCCACACATGGAAGCCAAGCAAAACAAGGAATTTTTCACCACTTCCCATTTGCAATTAAATTGTTTTTTAGAACAAATTGCTATATACAAATTTTTGAACAACCGAGATTTAATTCTTAAGAAAGCTAGACTGAAATTAAAAATACATTTATAGCTGTGTTGTGAATATGGTTTTGTAGGCACAGCTAAACTCTGAACAAAGATATGATAAGAAAGTTCAGCTCTTTCTTTTAGACACAGGTTAGAATTCCTATCCCAGCCATTTGAAGACTATCCATTTTATGTGTAGAGCAAGACAAATTGCTTCCTGTTTTGATTATTTTTTAATAATATAAAACAGTCTTAGTCACTTAAAATTACTTCTAGAATATCTTACAGCATCTCAATTATGAATTTTTATATGCAGGCAGAATTTTTCTTTTCATAGAATCTACGTAGAAAAGTGGATGCTTCAGTGGAGCATCCCTGGACCTTGCCACACGACAGTGAAAGGGATGGTTTTGGTCTTGCAAAACTCTCCAAAAAAGAAACAAATATCAATAATGATTGCAGTCACGTAAACAGATTGATATCTTTTTAAACAGGTCGGTATAATTCTTAAGTTTACATCATTGCACAAAAACAATATCTTCGGAAAATGCCTACAGAGAAAACTAACAGATTTTTTCATACAGCAGTATATTTTGTAGTTTTAGAGCACAGTTTATAAGAGTGAAAAATGCAAGTAAGCCTCCCACGTAAAACACATTTTAAAACAAACCATGTGGAATACCCTCCTAAACTTCACATAGAGAAAAACAAACCAGGACAGCATTTAAATACTACTAGTGTCAAAATGTTAGGTCTTTGATAATGGGTATATGTGAGAAGGTTAGCCACATCTATTTTAATATTTTTGAAAAACATTTCTAGCCTGCTGAATGAGCATCTTCCTCTCTTTCTCATTTTCAGGAGAGAGGTTATGAGCTGTTTAATAGTCCAACCAGAGGTTGCCCTTTTTATAATTGGTGCAAAAATCTATTTTAAAAAATGATGTATCATAGCTGATTATCTTACCTCAGCTGATGTAGTTTTTTCTTCAGACAGCTTCATGCTTGCAGTAGCCAATTTCCTCTGGAATATCAATTTGTGAGCAGGAATGAAACATACATCAAAGTAAATAAAAAGGATGACATTTTATTAATGAATTAACAAGTTTAAATCTTTAGTCTAGATATTACTGCCAAGTTCACTTGTTTCACAATTATAACAATTTATAACAAACATTTTTGGGTTTTCAGTCAAAGAATTTTTAATAATTTCTAAATGGTGCAAGATTAGACCTGATCAGGAAATTTTCAAAGCAAAATGACATTTTTTTAAAAGAGAAGCTCTTCAGAAGAAAAGACTGCAGAATCTTGTGCCAGAAATAAACACCTTGTGGCTTCAAGATGTTCTTAACCACACTAGGATGAAACACTGCAATGTGCTACTGATGTACTCAGTGTACTTTCAGACCACGAAACTCAAATCTTGGTCCAAATGAAAGACAAGAACTATAGACTCATATGAAACATGTCTGGATCAATAACTTCTGTCAAGGAGTTTACATTTTGCATAGAAAAAGGACAGGGCAATTCAGCCAGACAGGGGAATTAGACTAGTCCTCTCTTTCATGCACACAGACAGAAAAATGGGCTTCTCCAAGAACTTTTTCTGTGGTGTGCACTAGAAAAAAAATCAAAATTACATAAATACTGCTATGATCAACAGTAAATCAGCTCTTTCACCATTTCTGCATAAGGGTTGTAACTAGAGAGCATTAACATCAGGTTCCTCCAATTCTACTGGAGATCACAGTTAAACATTGTAAACATTTCATCAAATTGCTTGTAATCTGGGACACTGTATTAAAAAAAATATTTAAAAGAGTATCTGAAAAAATTGTTAACATAAAACCTTCAAATTAAAAGTGGCTGTAAAAGATAACTAACAAAAAATAAAACTGAAGACTATATATATATATATATATACACATATATATATATACACACACATATATATATACTCATGTACTCAGGTAAACATAGTATAGATTTTAAAAATATGGAAACAAAAATATGCACATTTAGATGACGTACATGCATGTGAATTGTCTGATATGTTTAAATATACTTCTAAAAAGTATATTTCATATAAAAGAATATTTATATAAAAGAAATATTTCAGTATATAAAAGAAATGTTTCAGTAAAATATTTCTAAATTTTCCGTTCTCCACAGAAAATTTAGAAATATTTTACTGAAATATTTCACAGTTTCAGATACCCAACAGGAAAAAGGAGAAAGTAGCACCAGAGAATTAGCTGTCAATTGCAATAATGAGATTAATATTGAAAACAATTTAACAGAACCATTCCTATCTTCTCTGTTCTCTTCAACAACAGAAACGTTTTGCATTTTTGTTTCTCTGCCGATTTTATTACCAAATGTAATACAAACTGATTGTTTCCTAACTTCAATAGTTTATATTTCAAATAAGGTTTACAGTGTAGGTAGACAAAGAAAGGGAGTAGCAGGAACAGAAACCTCACTGACCAGTAAAGAATGGTCTGATCTAGTTTTATAGATTAAATGTACAGAGAATTAAAAATCTCTCTGGAATGATAATACTTAGGATAGGTGGAAGAAAGACTGTAGGGACAGACAAGGTTCAAGAGTTCTAGGCTAAGAATCAGAAGGCATTTATTGAAATCTATGACTAGAACATGTATTCCTATGTAATTGGACACTTCATGCAAAACCACCATATGGACACAATTCCTAAACAGCATGTAAGGATTAGGAGCAATGGTCAGAGATGCTACATTATTTTTCCCCTAGAAGAAAAAACTTTGCATGAAAACTCTGCATGGCACTAAGAGTACAGAACCATAAGGCATTTAGAGAGAGACATAAGGCAGTCACATGTCTTAAGCAGATAGGATAACTTCCAAAAGTGTGATCCACAATGCTTCCTCCCTACAAACATGTGCAGCCTCAGTTGTATTGAGGTGCAAAATGTACTTGGATAGCTCAGCTATTAATATCAGCATATATTCTCCCCAAACTCTGGCTATAGTACCTGATTTCCAGACAAGATGATTATTATATTAATCCAGACCTCATTTTTTTATGTATAAACATGAATTTTACAATCCATGTGACTGCCCAGAGCTCAAAGAAATGCCCAGACATACCTAGGAAGTGAATATAGCTTCCAAGAATGGCCCCTAGCTTTTCTTACAAATAATTTTCCTCTCATAATTTTAAGTCTTTAATAAATGAAGAATGGAAAAAAAAAAAAAAAGGGAAAAACCACCCAAACAGTACAACTAATTAACAAAATCATAAAAGAAAACAAAAATTTACTGATTTGGTACCTCAAAATTCAACCAAGGCTGGGACAAATCATTACCTCAAGTACACTTTAGGTACATTTCTGCATGCAAGCTTTCTTTTTTGAAAGGTCAATTAAATGCCAGAAGTGTAACTAAAAATGACAAATTGTTTAACATTCAGCAGTTATAGCTTGTCTGTTGGTATACATTACACTTAATTATGTACTTCACAATCATTTAAAAAAAAAGTCATAAAACATTTACAAAATATGTTCAGCCTGTTAGTCATAACTACATTTTTAAAATACTTTCAGAACTACAAATAAGTGGAAATTTACTCTACTTATTTAAATTGTTTTGAGTCCATAAAGAGTCAGCAGACAAAATATTTTAAAAGCCCCTTGAATACACATTGTATCTTGAAAGATACAATTGTGAATGAATAAAACAAACTATCACATATTTATGAGATTTTTTTTTTATCCTTGACAAACTATATCTGCTATTAAAGGATTTAAAAAATAGTAAATGCATTCCCATGAAGTCTGGTTTATAAGAAGAAAAATGCATATTTTGTAAACTGATGCAACTTCTGGCAAGCTGGCAGGAAATGCCACAGTGGAAATCACAGACCATCAGGTGTTTTTTGCACAGTAGTCAATAATACTGTCTGTATTCAAAAAATTGTTTCTGGTGTGTTTTTCTACTTGGAAATATCCCACAAATCATAGTCCAAAAGATAATCTGATAATTTATAAATTTTCATTTTCGAAGTTACACAGCACAACATGTTACTAAGGCCCAAGTTCTCATATCCTCAGTCTCACCAGACATCTTTTTGGTCAGTCATGCAGCAAGGTGGCATTAAAACAAAAGAAAAGACATTCAAACCTTTCTATAAAGGACTTAAATCAGCATAGCAGCAAGACAGCCCTCAAATGGGCCAGCAGGAAGCCAATACGAAAGCAGATACTTATCAGCCAACAAGATAAGTCACACCTGTATTTATTTTATCAATTGTAATTTTGCATTCAAGGGTTTTTCAGAAAATTGTTGTTTCTTTTCTAGCCCTTGTGAAAATGACTGTTCGCTTTTTTAGTTTTGTGCTTCTGGAATAAATCTGACATTACCCTTGAGAAAAACCTCTATTCTTTTATAGAAATCTACAGGCAACAAAACACCCTTAGGTTCTCAAGAGGTAGATGGCACAATGGTCCTCCAGCAGTCCCCCAGTTCCCCAGCAGTGTAATCAGTAGTTCTGGGAGTTCAACTCACCTTTGCAGAAGGGTCATCCACAGGCCCCCTGGGCTTACTGCAGAAATTATTCCTAATTCACTGGAGCACAATATTAATTACAACAGAGTATTTGTGACTTCAGCCCTCACAAAAATATATGCATCAATATGCTAGAAGACAAAGTTTGATTTATGCCTGTGTCTCTGTATGCTTTCACTCTTCTTCCTCATTTGTTTTCATCTTAGCAGGATAATTAATTAGTTTTATATCACCACTCTGTGTAGGCTGAAGTGAAAACCC
The DNA here is from genome assembly GCA_034509185.1 of Euphonia xanthogaster. Taxonomy (NCBI): domain Eukaryota; kingdom Metazoa; phylum Chordata; class Aves; order Passeriformes; family Fringillidae; genus Euphonia; species Euphonia xanthogaster. Next base: position 31,445,960 of record JAYDZK010000202.1, on the reverse strand, counting down.
AGTCTCTTTCCATAGAGTTATTGGAACAGTAAAATTGTCTGTGGGCACTGTAATAGTAACAAAGGTAATCCTGTTGATGTGACACCCTTTGATCCGATGCAAGATGTTTCCTTGGTATGCAATGGCAGCACTTGCTTTTCTAGATATCAGAGCAGCAGAGCGGTACAAAGTCAAAGCCTGAACCAAGAATCAATAACACTTGGGGAAGGATTCCTCAGTGCAGGGAGCAAAAATAGTGCCTTGATCATGAATCAGTCATTTTAATTATGCATTACTTTACATCTTCACTCTTCCATATCTTCATTCTTCCATATCTTCACTCATGAACATCAGTAATCAAGTGACTTATTTTGTTAGCTTGCACACCAATCAAATCCATTTCCATAAGTCACACACACAAGTTCGGTAGTACAGAGTGCCTGTGACTTTGAGTTTCCAAAATGTCATTGACATTTGAGTGGGTTGACCCTGGCTGGATGCCAGACACCCACCAAAGCCACTCTATTACTCCACTTCTCAGCTGGACAAGGGAGAGAAAATACAACAAAGATTTGTGAGTTGAGATAAGGTCCAGGAGATATCACTCAGAAAATACTGTCACAGGCAAAACAGATTCAAACTGGAGATATTAACAGATTTATTACCAACAAAATCAGAGCAGGATAATCAGGAGTTAAATAAATATTAAAAATATCTTCCCCCTACCTCTTCCTCCTTCCCCCCTCTACCTCCATCCCCTCAGAGATGCAGGGAAGCAGGGCATGTGGAGTTATGGTCAGTTCATCACACGTTGTTTCTTCCACTTCTCAGGAAGAGGAGTCCTTCCCCTGCTGCACTGTGGGGTCCCTCCCATGGGAGTCAGTTCTCCATGAACTTCTCCCACGTGAGTCCATCCTACAGGCAACAGTTCCCTACAAACTGCTGGAATGTGGGTCACTGCCACGGGATGCTGTTCTTGAGGCATGTATTGTATCTATAATATAGTAAGAAAAAACTACATGACAAGATAAAGTTGCTAACAAAGTAGATTATTCAATATTTTCCTTTTATTTTTACTAGTGTCTCTTCTCACTCAGAATTATATTAACTATGTGCCATTTACATGACATACAAAAATTTTCACATACTTAAGAGAATGTCAGTTAACAAAATCCCCCACTGTGTGCTATTTTCTACTACAAGTTTCATGAAACAGATTTATATGTATTAATACTGATTATTCCTGAGAACAGGTCTCTACATGGTGACCACTTGAATGGGAAATGTTCCCCTCCCTTGTACACTCTATTATTAATGTTCTTGCTATTATTGTTCATTTATTATTATTTCATTGCTGTTTCCAGTAAATTGTTGTATTGTATAAATAAGCTCTAAAGTCAGATAAACACTTTTTTAACAGTTTGCTTGCATAGATGAATAGATGCTATAATTCAATTAAATTTACTGAAATAATGGTTCTTATTTTAGCATGAAGATACTAAAACAAATTAATGCAATAAAATTTACTTTGTAAGTACATTTATTGTTCTACAGTTTACCTCAGTATATTCATCAGTCAGCAAGTGCACTCTTTGAAATGTCAGTATGGCTTTTAATTTCCTTCAGATACAAAACTCGTTGTTATGTTTTCAAACATCTGCACCAAGTCTATTTGTCCTTCTTCCTAAGGCAAGATCCAATGAGTCTGAGGTTCTTTCTGATCCTTACACTGATAAAATAAACCATTTCTACAAATAAATTTAGAGTAATTTTTGCCTTTAAGAAATTCGCTGCTATCCTTAAAGATGGAAACAGTCTAAAGAAAAAACACCTTATTAAGGAAAAGTAATGCATTTCAGGTGCAAGCAATGAGTGTCCTACTTCATTTTTTCAGCTGTTGACCTTAAGATTCTCTGTGCTGGAAAGAGCTGTGAGCTTTTCCTTCCAAGATCTATAAATAGTGTAAGATTGCAATAATTAGTTATAGTAGCTTGGTATCTACAGTTAGTCCCCATAATCAAAGATAATCTTATCTAGTCACTATTTTTGGATAATCATAACTGAAAACACTATATGCAGAAGTTTACTTTTGCACAATTTGGGTACACAATGCACTTATATCTAAGAGATTTCACAGCCTACCTTTAGTGGCTTTCCAGATAATAATCATAATACTATCCCACCCCTTTGCAGCAATGTTACACACTTTGCAAAGGGCTAGATGTAATATGTCTTCAGATAATGCATGACTAGACAATTTTGTCTCCTGTACTTTTAAAGTATTAAAAAAATTACACCACCACATATATTTTTTTTATTCAACAACAATTTGTTTCCAGTATGGCTTGGACTTAGACAGTCAGTCATTCTAAGCATTCACCCTCCCCTACCTCAGGCTCCTGGCTAGATGAGCAATTATACTGCATTGTCTCTGATCCCTGACCAAAAGGGCATCTTTATCTTTGTAAGGAGTACAGCTTAAAGCAACATCTGTCTAGTATGACAATATTATTTACAGCCTTCTGGTAAAGATTTTAACTTTTCCAAGCAAACCTTAGGTGACATGAAATTACAGTTATGTTTTCAGTCAAATAATTCAGAATAAGAAGAATGTCTCATTTCCGTGCCATTTACTATCATTATATCCATCTTCCTATTGTCACATTTTCTGATATTAAATTATTATTCCCATTACATATTTGCTACTATTTTTCAGGTAGTGCTCTAATGTACTAATGCCACAGGCCCATAGACAGATAACATGCTAGAAATGTGAGGGATAATGACCACTCATGAAAGCTCCTATGCCACACGAAAGGCATAAGCTGTTTACAAGGAGCTACGGGTGAGAGAGAAGATTATACCCCAACAAATTAAGCAAGCAATTTCTATTCTAGCCTTGATTCTCCTACGTGAGCACAGACAATCACAGCTTCTGTATACATTGGTTTTCTTGCTGTGTCATGTTCATTTTCCATAGAAGTCAGACAGGATTTCTTAATGATTTACTGCATGAGCAACAAAATTCACTCAGACAGAACTGCAGGGCCAAGAAAACAAGTAATGTGTAGTGTTTAAGTGCTGGATTATGTCTCCAAATGAATCACATTACGTCCCCAGCCCCTGGTATCAGCCATGAGCAGGACTATTTTTTGCTATAATAATCAGTGATACAGTTACCTGCCAACACCATCAACTCCCAGGGGCATCAGAAATTTGGATTCCAGAACAAAATCCCGTATTTATTAAACAAGGCTCTGTTGCAGGTAATATTCTAGCCCTGTGATATATTAAAGCAGCATTGACAACTTCAGGAAACAAAAGCACTTTTAAATGCTGGGGTTTTTCTGACTGCTGTTAGTTAGTCTGTGATTTGACTGGATTTTACTTCATTGTTTATAATTTCCAGTTTCTTATCAAATATATACGGCATACAATTTTCAACATGTGGATTGCTTATAAATGGTTGACTGTAACAACTTTGGTTTAAATAGGCTTTGTTCTCATGAATATTCAATCATTTATTTTTTCTACATCATGTTTTCTTTCCTGTCTGGGTGACAAAATAATTTGAAAGGGTTCTGCTTTCTTTCACATCTAATGCTATTTACACACAAAACTTGGAAAGGTACCCAAAAGTGCATTTTCTTGAATAAATTTCCCTGCATAAATTGGGGGGGGGGGGTGCTAATTAAAAAGCCTATATACACAGTCAAGCCCAGATTGTATTAGGAAGGCAATGAAATTGCTCCCTTGCTGCACACTGTGAAGTGATCTAAAAATGGAAACTGCTGCGCTACCCTGTTAATGGAACAGGTTACAGTATGATTCAAGACCTTCCTCTCTCGTTCAAAAATTACTATGGCTTGAATGAGAAAATTATCTCTTTCTCCTGAAATGCACATAGAGAAAGTGATTTGCTAAACAGGTATGGATCCCACTTAAATCTGCCAAAACCTAAGATAATCAGACTGGAAAACACTGGGAGATGGCAGGCTCACAGTCTACCATGTTAATGAAAAGCTTAGACTGTTTTTCCCAGTGGATCAATTTATATTTATCTGTATTAGATTTTGCCTCACACTTCATTCATACCTGGGTCTTGTAAAGCCCTGTTATGAGTCTGTGCTGCCTACCACTGACCCCTCAGTACCTTGAATAACACAGTAACATCCGCGCATTTTCTCACTGTCTTTCACCAAGTCATTCATCAGTTTATCTTCCAGCCAAGGACTCAGCCATTTTACAATCTTTCCTCTTGCCCCACCAATGCCATAAAAGTTCTAGCAGAGTGTTTGCCTTTTGGAAACTTCAGTACATTATTTTAGCAGATCAAACCATCCTATTGATATGCTTGCTGCTGCTATGAAAGCACTTCAAGAAGACATAAAAAGGCACAACCTCTGCCAAGAGAGCTGCGCTGAAATCTGCCCTTCACCAAAGCTTCTGCTGATCTGCACAGTACAAGATTCAGAATGGCCAGCCTATGCTTCCCCACTTTGCTCCCACCAAAATTTTTTTATTTAGCATGTAAGAGTTAACATTCTCCTGTCTCTGGATACCAGGGCTGCTCCAAAGGGAGTCTATAAGTACAACGTGCTTCATACTTCAGCTGTGTTTGAACTAGTGTGCGAAAATTAACCAGCCTCATGATTTTGGGGGATTCCTTCCATCTAATTGTACCAATATTCTTCTGCAGTCTGTGTGTTTTAAACATATCCTTTGCTGACTCCTTTTTTTTTCTTGTGTTAGAGCCTTACAGGGTGCAAATATTTTTGCTTCTTCCACAACGAAAATGAATGCATGAAACTCATGGAGCTTCCCTGAAATGGCCTCATGCTCTTTGAGTGCTTTTCTATAAGCTGGCTGTAACAGTACAGGCCATCTGGTAGGCTGCTTTTCCAAACACACTGGAAAAATTATTTTGTTTTAGTTTTGTTCCTTTAGCCAGCTTTTTCTCAGGTCTCCTTGACTTGCAGAATAATATTTTATATTTGACCTACCAGTGTTTATGATATCTACTTTTTTTCTATTTATTTATACATGCATTTATTTTATTCCTATGATGGCTGTCAGGTACAACCACTTTTGGAGCCCTTGCCAGTGATCACAATGATAGTAAATGTACAGGTCTGTGATAAGCCATGCTATACAACATCACCCTCCTGACCAGTTTGTACAATGAGAATTGCATCCTCTTTGTAGTTATTATCATCTCAGATGATCACTAAAAGGCACATCCCTAAGCTTTTTCATTCTTTCTGCTTACAGAAATACTTTTGTTACTCTGGCAGTAGACTCTCCAATATGTCTTGAGCACCCAAATCCAGGTCAGTCATGAACTGTGGAAAGAAGCCATGCAAGCATAGATGGCTATATATAGATAACTGATTCCCATCAACACAAGCTAACAGAAGCACACAAATTGCTTTAATTAGATTGCCAAAGTTTAGCGAAATTCAGGATTCACCAATTTTCACAGCAGTGCAATTCTCAGCTAAATCAAGACATTTATGTAGTGTATCAAGAGAGGTTATGAAGTCAAAATGTGTCTACAAGAATGCTGAAAATTTTTCTTTTCATGCTTTCAAAACAAGTAATGAAAATCAGATATATTTTCCCCAACAGAAAGAAAATATTCTCTTGTATGACAAAGAGTAAAGGCACCAGTTCTATTCCAAGTTACTGTCTCCACAAAGATTCCAATGATATACATATATATGTCTGAGGCATACCTGCAAATGCTCTAGCTATACACTGATGTATTCACTCCATAAAGGGTTCAGTATTCTTTCAGATTTTGCACTGCATATAATAGCAACTGGCATGATGTCACCACCCAGTTGGCTAAAACAAAAGGAAAGGGCTGTTCTTATTCATTGCCAAATGTATCTTGTAATGATAATGCATTCATTTCCCAGTTTTGTATAGCATCTTAGGATTTTTTTGTAACTATGGCAACTATTCATTTTTGTTTGAATAAAAATGTGTTGTAATGCCATGCAACTTGCTGGCATATAAACTAAGGCTGCCTGCTGAAACTAGGATGCCAGAATTTGGTTTTACCACTTAGCTTTAAATTGACATGTTCACTCTTGGTGAAGAAAGTGCCTATCTTTGCTAAGGGAAAAAAAAAGTATTTGTCCTGAGTAGGTGGAAAAGGTCATTCAGTTCAGTGCACAAAGCACAGGTGCTGATGACTGCTGACTGAGGAGTTAGTCAAGCTGAGCAAAGAAAATACTGGATTACCTTTTACTAAGCTCTGGCATCAATACCAGTCAAGAGAAAAAAAAAAAGGAGGAAAAAAAGAGGATGAGATATGAAACCACAGCTGAAGCTTACCTGCATCCTAGAGAGAACAGCTGGATTCCCAGTCATGAGAACACATTACAGCAGCTCTAGCTTAGGCTGCAGTGTGCACAATCACTGATGCAACACTCCAGAGCTGACTGTCCTGCTGTCATTCTTCAGGCCAGTGTCATCTCAACCCTTAGAAAATACTTGCTAGCACATAATTCCTCCTAAAACAAAGTTCCTGACCTTTTACTACTTTTAGTAATAAAAGTTCAGGGACTTTCTTTTAGGAGGAATTTCAGGCTCACATATTAAAATGGATTAAAGCATCACAACAATAGATTTTTCTCTTCCTAATTCACTCCCATCCGTATCTCTTTTTTTTTCCTTAGAAAATCAGGAGATTTTATTCAAGTCAGTTATTGCTACAAGGTACAATTTTACTTCTTGCATTGTGGCAGCTGTTTGCATTTCCAGTACACCCGAAATTTCAAATACATCCTTGGTTACCTGGGCCCTGTTCTGGTCTCTCATCAGTATAACACAGAATGGTAGAATAATTCAGGTTGGAAGGGATTTCAGGATATCCTCTGGTGCAACCTGCCATTCAGAGCAGGGAGTCAAATTTATTTCAGAGCAGGTTGCTCAATCCAACTTCAGCAGCATTCCTCCTGTGATATCTGGGTATAGATGAAAGAAGAAACTGCCTGCAGCAAAAGTAATAAATTGATAATTTGATGAAGGACATTGCAAACCAAGGTTAATATAACACTCATATTTCTTCTTAATCCAAACAGTAGTTTATCTTGAAATATTATCTCCAGAATTACTTTCAGAATTCCCTACCCAAAATCAGTACTAAGTTTCATGGCACTACTTCTCCAGATAAAGTTCAGTATGTGTATAAATTTCATGTGAATTGAAAGCTGAAAGATTCATGCCCTTTGATCTTTTCATGGCATCACTACAGCATTATCTCCCCAAGCATTAATTAATAATAAATGCTTTATTCATCAGGAAGCTAAGATAAGCAAATTTTTTCTCGTCCTTCCAGTTCCAGGATCCAAATCCTATTGTAAAAGCTTAGGACTACCACATCTTCATTTCCAGATGCTTAAGTCTCTTAAGAGCAGAATTGATGCAGCAGGATGTTTTAGTATTATTACTTATCAGATTAAGGTAAAGCAAGTATCTCTGTTTGGTTTCCTTTTCTACGATACTACTTTACATTAGCTTTTCATTTTGGAGGCAAAAACCCAAACACCAATGTTTCAGTAAATTGTTTCAACACAGCTAGACAAAACATTAGATCTCACAAATATCAGCAGTAGTTTGCAAGCTAAATTCTCCTGATGTTGAGGCTCAAGACAACCAAAATCATTATTTCCCGAATTTTAGATTCAGTTATAATTGTTCAGTTGAGATGTATTTGTAATAGGTCAATGAAAGGCAAATAACACACAAGTGACTTTTAGGAAGGCCAAAGATGGTTTAAAGTCAGTTTTGACAAATCTGCTAATCTATGTATCATGCACTTGGGAAGAGCTTTGACTTGAAAAAAATTTTGTCAGAGTCGGAGGTCGCTGCTTCAGTGATTCTGTCTTAAATCTTACAAAGCTTAATGGAAATAATATCAAGTGCAGCATTGCTTGCTCCAATTCACAGGAAAATGCCAAAGCAAGGAGGATTTTGCCCATCAAGCATCTGGGTGAAACATGAGCTAAAAACTTTCCTGTGGGGCATGACAGCAGATAAAATGCAGTTTCCATTCATAAAAATTCATCACAAAAGGAAAAATAAAGGCAGGAGAGAGATCATGGAGAAACTTTGAAAAAGCGTTCAGATCCTATGAACAGAGAGGAATCTTGTCTCCTGGTCCCAAAGGTCAAAATGCCTGACCTTGACATCCCTCCCAAAAAAACTGTCTCCCCATGAAAAAAAGCCTCCGCACACAGTCTGTGTATAAAGCCTACTAAAATAAAGTCCACAAATATAAACTTTGCTGCCTATTATTTTGTTTCTGAGAGGGGTCTAGTCATTGAATCTTCAGAGGCAGATGGAGATGGGGATTAACAGTTAAATCATGTATTTCTGTCTTTTGCAGGAGACTGAAGAGAGTGCTCCAATCTATCAGATTTTTCTACGGAGTGTGAGATGCAAAGTTTCACATCAAAAGTATGAGCATCACCACCAGGAAATGGCAAGTGTTACTCTCAGTCATGGGTTTTTTTCAAATTCCAATTGTCCAATGGAATTTGTGCAGATGCATAATTCATGCACAGTGGGATTAGGAATATTTTGGGATTATATGTTAGTGCTCAAAACTTTCCTACCACCTCATCATACCCTACAAACTATCTTAACTCATGCTATCACTCATTTCCTTAGACAACAAAGTAAAGAGAAATAAGAGCTAAATATGATGAATTTATCTATACCATAGTCAAGATTCAACAACACTACCAGTAGAGTGGTATTTAAATTTGGAAAAGATCTATAAATCATTTTGGCTATGGTAGGGAAATCCATGATACAAACCTCAAAAACACTCAGTAAGCGACAAGAGGACAAGAGAAAGTTGGGTTAATAGTTGGTTCAGAGAAGAGTCTCTAGAAGACAGGATTAAGTGGGCTTTGAAAATCTTTCTAGGATTCAAAGCTGAAAACTGCAAGTACACACTGAATTGAATCAATTAGAAACACCATTAATTTAGTTTTGTAATTATATCCATTTAGGACATCAGATTTACATACTTTGCTCAATACATTTCCTTCTGAATCTCAGTTTTTTCACTGAACACGAGTCTAAAAAACAAGAAATACAGCAAGCACACTTGGACATTCAGGACCGCAATCTCAATTTACACAAGATTCCCACTGATGTAAACAAGAATAAGATGAAATACAACCTTCTGAACATTTCAACACTTACCAGTAGGACTTACAATTCAGGGGGACCGGAGCTGAAACTAAAACATGATCTAACCAGGAAAGAAAAGCCAAAACCACAAAATCTGTTATTGACTCATGTCTCAGTAAAAATGCCCCAAGAGCTTCTGCATCAGTATGTGATTGGATCAGTCATTTTATTATTCTGAACACAGTGAAGATCTATAGGTCAGGAATAAGAATGTTTGCTTTATATTTTCTTGAGAGGTGAAACTTCTTAACTGAATCCTACACTTAATCATTTCCAAATCCCAGGCTATATCTGCTGATCCCTGTTTCGATTTAAAATAAAATTCATTTTCCGGTTTGCTGCATGACTTTTATTTCAGATTTGACTTAGAGATTTATGAACGTGATATAGCTTTTCTTGCTGAACACTTGAACAATCTCAGTCCCTGTGGTGACTTCCACATAGCTGCAAGTAGAAAGAAACACTCTCTGTTGTAAAATGATATGACATCCCTACCTCAAAAGCCAAAACAAATTTTTGAAGGTTGAAGTGTTCAGTTGCAGGAGGGATGAAAGCCCAAGGGGATCTAGACCTTGCAGTATTGTGAAAAGTCGATGCCAGTTTTCAATTCATAGCTTCTTAATTGAGAAGCAGAGAGAATCTGGGCACACAATGAATCATTCCCTGTATGGGGAAAATGGGAAAGGGGGAGACAGGCAGGTTATTGATTGAATCCACTGTTTCTCCTGTCACCACTCACTTAAATTTGACTCAGAGTAAAATGATTTCTCCTGAAGACAACTGCTCCACGCTGCACCACACAATTTACCACACAGGGTAAATATATAGCAAATGGACCACAGGATTCCAAAGAGTTGACCACAACACAGTAGCAGGACCCCATGCAGCATGGCATCACTACTGCTACTCATCCTGAAGGGGTAATGGCTTAGGCAAGGCTGACTATTTGCACACCCAAAATGTTTGGTACCTCAGCTTACAACACCCTTCACTATGCAAGTGACAAATGAGGCAGAGATGATCTTTTCTACTCACTCTAGTACCTGGGTACAACTTGAGGCACAAAATGGTCTGGCGCAAAGGCAAAACACAGACCATGATGCTGAGATCCCCTGCCCTGGTTGCTTGATTAACTCTAGGATATTAGATTTTTTAATGCCTAGAAACACACTGGTTTTTACAGAGACAAATTTATTGAGTGTACAGTTCACATTGACTGTGAGTTTCAATAATGTGGAATAAATACACTCAGCCTACCCCATGGGCCTGTTTATTGTGCCATACCAAGATTCCCGTGGGAACATCCCACATCTCCAACCCTCCTAACTTTCCAGTGTAAAGCCTCCATGAAAAAAAATGTACTCCACAAAAAAATGTATGCACTATGTATAGCATATATATTCAATGTTCAATACACATTGAATTGCAGAAATTGTGAAGGTATTTGGAGAACAAAAAATGCAAATGACTTTGAGGCCAAATTACTTTTTTTAAATGGTATTTTGGGTCTAATATCATGAGGACAGCATAGTAAGGGGCAGGTTTTTTGCTTGTTTTGTGTGCTTTGATATTCAGTGTCAGAAATCATTAAAGGACTCAGTTAACTCAGATCTCTCTAAAACACACAAGCAACCTATCCAAATATTAAGGCACTTCAATGCTATCAAAGATCATACCTCTGTGCACTTGTACTTTTAGCTTGAACTCAGATGTCTTAAAAAGGGACAGAAGGAAAAAAATTAAATGAGAAATGAAAATTATTTTGCAAAAATTCATTTGAAGACAAACTGAAGACAAATAGAGAAGATAAATATGTGGGATGCGGATCTAAGTTTAGCTAGAAAATACACAACTTTCAGAATATCAGGCATCTCAGAACAATGAAATCAATGTCCAAAGTTAAAAAATAGATGAAATTCCTAATGAATAACCAAAGTACATCTTCACCGCCAAAGCACTTGAAGGCTACATACATTGGAGATAGGTGTACTTCAGTTTTCAGATCTTGTACTTTACACAAAAATAAAATGGGATATTAATCACTAATTCACTGATTAATATAAAGTGCTCACATTTCAATAAACCAGTTGAGAATTTTACCTCCTTTACAGTTGTGCTTTGCAAAGCACTTCCCAAATAATTAATTTCAAGCAACTTACTTCATTCTACCAGTACCTTCTTGACTACCCAACATTGCTCATATACTCAATTTCCAGAGCATTTCACTTGAAAATGAGAAGAAGAGAAGTGTGACTCATATACACCTAGGAGCAGTGAACCATTTGGCACTTCCTTTATCACAAAACAAAATCAATGTACTGAAAACCACTCTTGTATTACTTCACCTTATTCACGGTATTGCAAATTACTCTTTTTTCCACATAAAAAAGTAACAAAAATAACATAAGAGAAAGAATTGATTATTCGGTTTTACATTCCCAAATATTCTACAACCATTAATATTCAGAAAATCTTTTAGTTAGGAAGTAATTCCAGCACTTGATCTAAAATAGAAGAAAATAGCCCCATCAATCCTAGATATGTGGATGTCTCCACAGCTTTAAAAGTGTTTGCTTCATTTTGTATGTGACGAAGGAATATCAAATTAGCCTCTTTTTAATGCAAAGCACTGAGGCATGAGTTCTAGAGTTCAGGATATTTCAGGGAAGAAACCAAGTCAGTCAGGCTCCTGGTTTAAAACAGAGATAAACAGGCCTGTCCAGAAGACAGTTCACATGTTCAGTTAAGTGAGTCATAATCTGAAAATGCTATACTTCTCCACTAATTTTACCAGTAATATATTGTAACACGGGTACTTAGGTTAAGTGTTTTAAGGTCATAGGGGATGAATAAAAGCCATATCACATGTTTGTCAGAAGAAGGAAAGATGGTTCAGCATCTTCCAAGACCTAGACAAGCTCCCCCCTGTTGCCAAGATGGACCTTACAAAAATCATGCAAAGTGATCATTTATACCTCATTGGAAAACCCCTCCCAGCATGACTGAATGATTCACTAAAGCACAGAGCAAAAGGCTGTGGCAACAGGGACTGGACAGCTGAGCAGCCTTCCCCTCACAGCTTACCTAGCTCTCAGACACCAAAGAAAAGTTGAACCAGGACTCTCAACATTAAGGGACTCCTTTCACATACCCCCCTGTTTTGCAAAGACTTCTGACTCCTATTCAGTATGTTTTTGAACATGGGAATGGTAACAAAAATAACAATCCAACCCATAAATTTTCTTAGCAGTGATGAAGATAGGTACCCAAATCTGAACGGGTCAAATGAAAATGAAAATGTCCTGATATTTCTCTCACTTGCTCTGACTGCCATTCAAAAATTTTAAGATAAACTAGAGCAATGAACAGGGTTGGACTAGTAAAGATTGATACAAAAATGGCAAACATAACTTGATCAAAGAGAGACATATCTAACAACTTATATATGAGCCAAGAGGGACAATCTCTGTGATGCATGAGACAAGCAAAGGAAATCTTAGGGGACATATCAGCCATGGAGGATCAGATGATTTTCTCAACTACATGGATATAAAACTGAGATAAGTGCCACTGACACTAGTTTCAAACACATATGTTTTAACCCAGATTAAAATCTGTCTAGTGTCTAAACTAGATCTGAGCTGATATTCTCTTTGCACTATATTCCCAAGCAAGCTGAATAAGTGTTTCAGGCAGGCATTCATATCATCTGTTCATATGTGAAAAGTCTTGACCCTTCTTTACTTGACAAGGATGTGTTACATGCAAGCTGCATTAAGTCTTATTAAGATAAAAATCTGAGAAGAAGAATATATATATATATATATATATATCAGGAAAACAAAGAGGAAAAAAGTGATGTAATAAAATTAATCAAAACCTGTAGCAAGCCCAAGACTTTGTCTCACTGTATGAAAAAGCTCTCTTTCTTTAAGAGGCTGATGAGTGTAGGATAGCAGCGATTATCCCAGACCTTAGGTTTTAGCCGCCAGCAATGTATGGATGAAGAAAACAGAACTAAAATGAATTTTTAAAGATTACCACCAAAGGCACCTCATAAATACAAAGTGCAAACTCTACAGAAGCTGTACTTCTGCTGCTAATGCTGTGGTTCCTGAGGTGGCCTCATTATTTTTCTCTTATACCATGGAAAAGCATTAAGCATCATTATCAAAGATATTTGTACCAAAGTTTTTTTTTAAGGTTTTGAGTTTTTTAAGTGAAGGGAACCAAGATCATACAAAAACATTTCCCAAGAATAGGACGAAGATGTATTTACAGCCCTACTTTGAGTGGTATTTTACACTCGGTGTGTCTTTTAACAAAAATATTTTGAAAGGGTCTGAAGACAAAGCACAAAACTAAACCAGGATCCAGATCATCAGGCATCAAATAGAGTTCTCCAGATGCTATTTGCATTTCAGGAGTTTTGCAGCTGCTACTACTATAACATGAAGTTTGTCTGAAAAATAATGAATGGCTCACTCCAAACATAATGAACAGTGACTCCTTGGTATAGTACCCGATAACACAGGTAAATAAACACAGAGTTTAAAGGATTTTTAGGTCCCGATAGCACAAATGCAAAGCCAAGCATACCTGAACCCTTCATCTAGGGACTGTCCCTTTTCTTACAAATTTGTACTATGCCTAGCACAAAGAGGAGCCATGGTTCCCATGTGCCTTTGAATCGTAACAACTGCTCAGTAAAAACAAGGGCCGGGCAACACACCAAGAGAGGGCACTTGTTTAACAGCAGGATTTTGTGTTTTATGGAGCTTTGCTTCTGGCTCCTCTGATAAGGGCAAGATGAGTTTCATGCTTAAAATAGAAATTCCAGATCTTCGCAATGCATCAAGCCATTTTTTGTCCAGTTTTAAAGCACTTAGGGTGAGTATCCCTGAATATAAACAAATCCACTGAGAACAAAGTGACTGTTACTCAGAAATAAAATTAGTTTGAAAACAGTTCCTTTAAAACCATGAAAAAATCTCTTACATAATTTGTATTTATTTCAAGTGTTCCAAGTATTTCAGTTGTCCCTGGCATGTATGAAAACCAGCTCTGGTGGATTAGACTGGCATTTTAACAGGCAGGCTTCTAACAACCTAAGAAAAGAAAATTAGTTCAAAAACCACCAAATAGTTTTACTCATACAATCATCCCAACAATCATAGTGCTTACAAGGCTCTTGTACATTATTTTTCAGTGCACAAAAGGTAAACACAGGCTAAAACTTGAGAAAATGCTTGGGTTTTTAAGAAGCCAGAATTTGGGCAGCTCTCCAGTAAAAGAACATAAATATAACTGTTGGAATTGGAACATACAGAAGATTTGTTTTTAATATGGATCAATACTCCTTCAATACAATAAAATTTCTTTCCCAGTTAAGATCTTTTCATTAATATTCATTAAAGTAATTTGAACAACTTACATTTTTAGTTTAGTATGATTTTGTACACGTGGGTTTTTTACCCCATCAGTCTCAGAGACTTTTAACCAAAGGTTTTGTACAGTCTCTATCTCCTACTCCTCCTTACTTTAGGATGGGATAGCTACTGTCCTTTTTCTTCCTACAGAGACTAGAATGAAGTAATGTCCATGCTGAAAAAGGTCTAACACTTTGCAAGTCTCTTCTAGGAGATAACTGTATTCTTATTTCTGTCTACTGAGACCAAAGCTTTCAGTTTTGAAGAAGGGTAGAAAAATGAATTGTCAATAATAAATATTTCTTTGCTTAAGCAATTATTTTCAGCAGATCTAGCCCACAGAGATGTAGGAAGCAAAGGGTAACAGGAGGTGCACAAGTGTACTGGGAAATGTGTGAGAGAGCAGGTGAAGCAATGGAAACATTTTACATATTCCAGCATCCTCACCTTCCTCTCATGAGGAAAAAAGCAAACACAGCTTAACTGCATGGTTATTATGTTTGTTATGTACAGCTCTTGAACAGCAGAAAACAGACAACAGTAAATTTCAGACACATCTGTTCCACCTGCAGATTATTAGATACATCCCATGTTAGCATTTTCCTTATTTTGCACTGATTAGTGTAACAACCTTCACTTAAAAATCAAAATCAGGGAAAAGCAAGGTAATTCCCAACAGGGATTCATTTTTTTTGAATCTGCTGTCAGAGGTCCATAGGAGAGAGACTCAATTCAGGAAACTACTGGACAACAGATAAAGCATTTGTTTTTTTTCTGGTGGGCAAAAGATCAAAAAAAAGGAGAAAGACAAAAATTGATGTATTCACTTATAACCATGCAGGAGAAATTAGAACAGTCCCTATGGCCTCCTTTCCCACTTTCTCTGTCACTGAAAATAAACCACTTTTATTTCTGCAACAATCTCTCACTTTCTACTTAGTGATTCAGTAGAAAAAAATCACACAAGAATTTAAGTCGAAATACCTGTCCGAGATTTTTGGGCATTAGAACAGCAGAGTTTGCACATATTTCTGAGTCTCTGAGGTTCTGATTCTCACACTGATTAATCCATAAAGCTTTCATGAATCAACATTTCTCCAGTTGTGTGCTGGCACCAGCTAACATTGTAAAAGTGGAATTAGAAATCAGGAAAGCTCTAATAAGCAACAGTTCACATGGAATTCCCATGTGAGGTCCTTACCCCAGAAAGCCAGCCAATTTAAAAATTCTTCTTGCAGATATGCAGACCAAATTCTGTATCATAAGCGCTTTTCAATTATGTCAGAAAAGAAAATCTGCAAAAGAGGAGGGAATAAAATATTTCTATTTCTAACATTTTCATTGCAACTTGTTTGTAGTTAAATTACATGTTCTGTTATGGAAAATGTACTAAGATAGTAAGGCATGATCCGAAAATAATATTGGTTTAGGGAGACACAGTCATCAGCTCTCCTCCAGCTAATAAGCTTTCCCATCTGCACTCATTGTAGAGAAGGCAAGGACCCTATTTGGAGAGAGCTATTCATTACCATATAAAACAGAGAAACTTCCACTGCACCAGCTAATGTTTGACTTTCCTTTAGCTACTTTCTCCCACAGCAAATCACACTTTGCTTCTGATCAGTGCTTTTACCTTGTGCTTCTGAGCAGTCAGTCGTGACTACATCCAACAGCTGCTTCATTAAATGCTGCCTATTTAACTTATTACATTGAAAACACACATCACAGAGCACTCTCCCCTTTTACAATTATGGACAGCATTCATGTTCAATGAATAGATAAACCAACAAAACTATCTTCCAAAATTTTGAAAACATTTACAAATGGGAAATATAGGAAAAGAAATATTTTAGACTCAACCTTATATGTATCTTTACATCTGCCAAGGGAAATGCCACATCCAAATAAAAAACCCCAAAACCCTAAAATTCCCAAAACTGAAAAAGGGTCAATAATGACAAGAAAGCTAGGAAAGGAAAGCGTAAGCAAGGTAGCGTGAAAACAAAATTTTCAAAACACACTAACATTATCTATCCACTTGGGGCTCCAATAAGAACAGCAAGCTATTTATTCTTAAACTCTCTGTCTGGAGGGGTTGATACACTTGCCCATGCAAAGGTATCTAGTACACTTTCAGATGCTTTTTGGCTTGGCCTTCAGGTGATATGCTAGAAAACCAAAGGTCTCCCATTCATCTTGTGCCATATTTCCCAGTTCTTCACAGAGGTCTTGGATACCCTGAGGGCATCTCACATGGTGCTAGACACTTTCATGCAGGCAATGAATTGCAGTCAGTGTCTGATCTTTCAGTGCCATGAGATAGTCTGATTCTCTGCACATAGTCTATGATTAAAAGCGTCCAAAACTGGTCTAAATAATTTGCTTTTTGGAGCCAAGAACAGCAAGTTGCTCAAAGGCTTAATTGTTCTCTTAGTGACAGGAATAACTGAAATGTTACTCCTCATGCTGACTCCTTTGACCAAAAACCATAAAAACTATTACTCACTGCCTTAGGCAGGCCTGAGTCGCTTTAAGTCTTCATTGGAGTCCTCAAATTCTCAAAATACAAAAGTAAGACTCAAGCAGCTTCTTACTCAATTGAAGCATAAATATTTTTTCTATGATCAGATTGTTTATTTTAATAAATTTAGTGGGATGCTAATTCAGAAAATAAATACTGATCCATGCTATAGAAGTTCACAATAGTCATAAATTAACAATTTTATTAGAGAAGTAGAGTTGGATTTTTATTCGTGAGGGTGCTGAGAAGGTTGTCAAATGGAAATGATAAAATTTTAATATCTCATTAGTGGAAAAACATAGTGAACTGTAAATGTTCAAAAACCCAAGTGTTTCTCTCATTAGTTAATTTTTTTGTGTGGAAGCTTTTCTTCCTAATACCATTAAAGAATAAGGAAAATAGAACAGTGACCCAGTCTCCTGCTGGCATTTTCCTATTATCACTAATCCAGGATACCATTACACAGCTACCTCAAAAGCAATAAAGGAAAGCACATCACTGTGTCTGTACCTCTGCACAGTGCTCCTCTTCACATGGACTCTGGGTTTCTCTTTCACAAAATTATCCTTTTCAGTGGGCGTCGGCAAAGAGGTCTTTTAAAAGCAAGAAACTTGTTGATTATGAATTACCTTGATGCAGATCAGGAATAAGACCACTTCTCCTTATTCAAAGTGTTTTCAAATTTACCATCCATAAGATAAGCTCTTTGAAGAGTTTTCCCTTCTCAGGAATGGTGAAGGTGATCAGAAATGACACAGAAAAGGTCCCTTGCAGAAGAGGCATGGCAGCTTTGAACATGCGCCCCTTTTAACTTCTGAATTAACTTCATTATCACAAAATTACCAAGTAACTGTCTATAGTATTGTTTATATTGGATACCTTAAAAACATTACCTTGATTTTAATCAGCCTCTCATCTCCATCTGATTATTGACTCTGTGCAGATTTCAAAAATAATGAGCACAGAATCACAGAGCTATCATCAAGGTACAGGTTCTACTCATTTTAGTTTCAGGATGCTTAGCAGTAATGAAGGATGCTGGAAGACTGCAGACTCTTTTCCTGTTAATAACTGTGTACCAGAAAAACAAGACCATTTTAAAGTTTAAAGATGGTTTGATATATTGGATGAAATTACAGTGGCTCTGCTATATCTGCTATCTGCTATTTTCTTCCTATGCATTTTGACACAAGTAAATAAAAGCATGAAATCAGTGGTAAGGGCCAAATAAAAGGATGTACTTATTAGGGACAAAATAAATTCTGAAATAGGAATATAACTTTTTTTTAAGTTAGGGTCCCTGTGTTTCTTTAAGTGCCACTTTTGCATTTAAAAAATAAGAAAATTGGATAATGAAAATAAATTGCATGGATTTTGTTCTTTTAAAGGCAACAACTAAACAACACACATTACCTCAGTCCTCCCTATGCTAACTGAAAATAATGATTAGAATAATTGTATTTATATTAATTAGGAAATAATAACATGAGATATTAGATAAGCAGAGGGTCTATGACAGCCTAAGCTGTCTAATATCTATCTCACATGAGATATTAGATAAGCAGAGGGTCTATGACAGCCTAAGCTTCAGAGGTAAATATTAATGTAAAATACTTTTTACACTTTGTGTGCAACATAACACAATTAGATTATCAAAAAGTTCCAACTAACAAAACAAGTGACGGGTGTGCACTACTAAGGAGGCGTTTAGGGTTAAATTATATGAAATAGAGAGAAGGTATTGAAAATGCACAGGTAGAGTTTACTTGGCTGGTCATAGCTGTCAGTTATGGGACTGCAGAGAAATGTAGAGTTGTCTGATGGAGACTGCAGAGAATTGTTTATTTTGCTCAATAAACCATTTTATATGCATGATATCACACAGTACAGAGCATGCATTCATCAGCCAGCAAACTCCCAGCTCTCACAAAACAATTTAACAGGATGCTGCCAACTTGAAATATTGAGAATCTGAAGTCTTGCCCCTCTGCAACCCACCCGAAACAAACAAACAGAGAAAAAAACAAACAAATCCCCACAACTTATTTCTGCCATCTTTTCGCAATTTTTTAATCAGGTTTTCCAACCAAATAAAAATTTTCACTTTCCTATGGCTGTGTAAAAGTTCCATCCATTGGAAAATTTGCTGCACTAATAAAGGGAAAACTAGAGAGAATTAGCCTCTTTTATCATTGTTACTTGTAATAAAAAACTTGCTATTCATAGAAAATACAACTAGATGTTTAGAAAGAAGAGTGGCTTTTTCCTCTGTGTAACTGTTCTTTAAACAGCCTGGTCTAAAGGCCCAGCTGGCAGAAGCATTCACAGGCTTGCCAAATTCTAAACCACAATAAAATTACCAGTAATGCTATCAATTTAGGTACCGTTACTTCTGTTGAATGCACCTAACAAAATTACTCTAAAAGCATGTAATTTTTAAAATAGTATTTGTTATTTAAACTTCACAACTTCATTGATGCAAGCAATGGTTGGAGTACATAAAACAGGTTTTCTGGATGTTTAGCCTGAGCAAAAGAAAAAGCAAAACATAGCCACTGTGTGAAATTCAAATGTCCCACAGGAACCAAAAGCAGGTAAGAACTGACATTTCAGGGTATTGCACTCTCTATATTAGAGGCATTTAAAATTTACCAACCAAATTTCCATGACCAGAATCTATAGGGTTTTATAAGAACTTTTTGGTTATCTATATTACCTAGAAGATCTGCAGTGCTAGAAATTAAGGAAAGAAGAATATTGTCATGCCATTATCTCACTACACAACAAAGTAGAGTACTTATAAATAACAAATCTACACACTGATTATTTCACATAAAAATTAATAGAATTGGAGAGATACATGCCTGGTTCAATGCACAGATAGATCCAGGTAGCTATCAAACCCCATTTTGATTTCTTTTAGGCCTCTTTATTAATGGTAAGAAATTAAATTGGAACAATGTGTAGAATATCACAAGGTTACAATGAAATAATGTATTTCTTTCACTATATTAAAAATACCCTGAGTTAGTTAGTCTGAGATATTACAGCTAAAAACCATTTAGAAGACAACTGTAGATTTGTAAAAAACACTTTTTGGGTTGATTTATGCTTTTAACAAGCATTTTGTAACTTTCTTTCTTACTATTATTACCATTTTATTGGCCAATTTTACTGTGGTTCACAAAATTTGAATCACCTCAGAATCATATTTCACAGTCAGCTAAGTTTGAATATATCTTAAAAATTTCCCAGATGTAAGCAGCATACATTTTAATAGGTGTTTTCAAGCTTTTCCCCAGCCATCCATCAGGACAGCCCACCCCATCACCACCCACTCACCCTTCAACTTTTCCTTTCTTGTGAGACTGAAATGGCATGCCTGTGAAAACATGGCAAGTGTGAACTTGGACAAACCTAGCATTAGAATCCTTTTGTTTGGTTGGTTTTGTCTATTAATAGCTCTGTGAAAGAATTAGAAACGCCGCACTGAGTCATCAGGGCAGGGGAGAGGCTGCAGTCCCCAAAGCTGCTCAGTTGCCAAAAACAGTGATTTGAACAAAACTGACTGCACCTGTGGTGTGGACCCTTGTCCCAGCTTCTCTCTCCCTTCTAGGACAGCTTTTCTCTCCTGCTCCCAAGATGAAGTCTGTGAAAGATATAACCACTACACATAAAGAACACAAACACTACAATTTTCACTAACAGTTAAGACCACAAACCTAAGAGGATTTATTCTGTATATATGAAATGATCAGAATTCAGCTTTCTCAATCACAAAAGCAGCCACCCTCACAAAATTACATTTCCATATGTTAACTTATTACTGGATAGAGCAATAAGCATCACTATGTGATTGCCTTTAAAATTTCCTACAAATACAGATTAAATTGCAGGGGAGAACACATATTTCACAGACATCTTTAAGGCACCTGAAAATTAAATTATTGATCTTAATCTTGGTTTACTGTAATTTAAAAGCATAATTTATTCTTTCCTTAATATTATAACTTTAACCAGAATATATATTTTTTAGTCTGGCTAAACAATAATTCAAAGAGAAAATGGGAACTACAGTTAAGAAGTACCTTCACAGTTCATGAGATAATGAAAAATATTATAATATTTTTCTATTTACCAGACTTGTCAAAACTGTCACCTGCACACTTATTATCATAATTCAATGAGAAAATCATAATGTACCAACTTCTCACATTTAATGGCTAAATGAGTTCTTTATGGTTTTACACCTCATAATCATCTCAAGAATGTCACCACACTGAAGCCCTTAAGATAAAGGACAAAGGGACAATTCATATATAAGACATCCATCTACTTTGTATCAACTGCAACCTCTAACTTCTTCATGGATCTTATCAGGATATAAAAATGGAACTTTCATTTAAACAGAAAGTCTTCCATTTCCGAATCTGGTAATCAGGGCACCATCTGGTCTTTCTTTTTCCCTGTTGCTTTACTGAGCTTTCCCCGGGCTCCTTAGAAACTTCCCAGATGTGTGTTCTCTCCAGTTCCCAGCCCTCTCTCTCCAGGGGGCCTAAAATGTCCATCATTACAATCAGTCTCATCTGCACTAAGCTGGTGGAAGAAAATGAGGGAAGATTACTCAAGAGAGATCGGTGTTGAATGTTATATGATTTCCTATAACTTATATGCTTTCTGATAAACTTCTTGTTTGCCAGGCATTTGTCAGATGTTGTGTACTTGTTGTCACAAGGGACATCCATCCTAACCCAGTTCTTGAGAAAAATTTATAAGGAAACTGATGCCTGACATTTATTTGTACATAATTCTAACATTTATGCCCTATCATTGCTAAATTCTTTTTGGGCTGCTTACTATTAAATCAACATTACAAAATGCAGAGTTTGGTTTTTTAACCTAATTTACTTTATGTGCTTTTCTCCTAAATTAAATATATGTGACTGCAGACAGTTTTCAGAATGGAAGTATAAAAATATAATTCAAACTGCAGTAGCAAGTGCTAAAATCTGAAGATAAGCTATCCCTTCACCTTGTGATTTGTAGAAACACTACATCATTTCGGATATATATTATGCCATCACCACAGCATTTCTTGCATGTAGCCTGTGTTACCATAATTCTAACCAGATTTATCAAACAGAAAAATCTTTAGGTAATCTGATTTCATTCCCCATCACTTCATATGCATTAATATAAACATCTGTCAGGTCAGAATCCTCTGGCCTAATTAAAACATTCTCAAGATTCTCTTGATATAAATATATCATCTTTACATATTGGGGTAAAGAGAGAATTTAACCTGTACCTATAAATTTTCTAAATAGCAATCACAGGCAGTCATTTTATGCTGAGGAACTTCTTAGGATATTGTCCTACATTGTAGTTTCTCCAACACCAAAGGAATTTTAAGAAAACACCTGCTCTCTCCAGGCCTGAGGCATGCACCTGCCATTATGCAGTACGACAGCTCAATGGTGGGGATTCCTTGTTCATGTTGAAATCAGATTGCTCTGGAGCTTGATTCCACACAGAATCAGAGCAGCACGATTAAGAGACCATTGAACTGAGGCAAGGAGGAAGGGGTTTGAATGGGAACTCCTTTACCCCTGGAGAAGTCTGACTAGGGGTTGCACAATTTGTCAGGGAAAAATAGTCCTTCAGGGACTTGCTGACTACAGAATACTAGGTGAGCATATAAATTCTGGGTGATGTTTGCAAAGGAGGGTTTGTGCATGGGTGTCTGGAGACAAAGACCAGTGAGAGCTGGACATGCAATTCTGAGCTACTGTAGAAATCTCAGCACTAGGGAGAAACGTATGCCCTATGCTTATTCAGGTAACTTGAGGTTGCATTTATCTCACTCACTAAGCAAGGTATAAAAAAAAAATAAGGAAAGAAACCACAAAGAGTGCAAAATGAGAACAAGAAGATATCCAGGACTGAGACAGCCTGAAACAGATGAAGGCAGAGGGGAGGCAGGAGGGGAACCACACAGTAAGACTGTCAGAGCTACTGAAGCAATGATGAAGAAGCAGAGAAAGAAGGGGGAAAGACAGGTTTTAATTCCTTCTCAGTAAGCTCTGGCAATCTTCCTGCAATATAGAAATGCCAAAACTAATTTCCAAATGATCAGTCTAGCTTGTCAGTACTATGTAAGGACATGATGATTAGTGAGGACTAATTTATCCTGCTCTTCAGCCTCTATGAGAGTAGACATACCTGAAAGGCATGAATACACACAGTTCTAAATATATTTCATTAAAGTATGAAATAAGGCACAGTTTAAATAAAGCTTGACAAATTTATAAGCCACATCACCATGAGCTTATAGGCCAACACCCTACATGTCAAGTTATTGCAGAACAGCTAATAAAAAAAATCACTGACACAAAATATTTAGTTTTTTAATAGCAATTTAAAATTGATGGATTCCAGAGATTCTTCTGTGGTCTTTTGGTTTTGGGGTTTTGTTTGGGTTTTTTAACATGTTCACCTTGTCAGCTGGATTATTTGCAGCTACAGAAGGAAAGAACCTGGCCCTCACTCCAGACTCTTACCTGGACTCTCATCCTGATTTTAGAACAATAGTTTCAAGACTCAGAACAGAATATCCAAGTTGAAGAATGTAAGGGTTTTCCTTTCTGTGAAAAGAATGGTTTTTGGTAATTTATTCATTGGAGAATTTCCTTACGAACAACGAACAACACGCTGTAGCACAGCCAGCTGCTCAGGGTGATACCAAGGAAGTTAGCAGATACTTTCGTAGGAACATTACTAAGCAATTCAAATAGTGGAATCCAAATGCAACTTTCACTAGAGACAATGTTTGCAGAGCTCCTTCTTTGTTAGCAACTAGTGGTTTGTGTTGTAAAGCTGTTCTCTTTCCCAAACCCAGAAGGGACCCATTTGTGTCTCTGCTGTAACAAAAAGCAGGACACATACTGTAAGGCAATAATCAGCAACAGCAAACTTGTTGTTTTTCTTGGTGCACTGTAGAGACCTAGCCACCAGTAAGCTCACAAAACACAGACACAATACAGGTGAGCCAACTCGGGAATGCTACCATTATTTTCTTACCACACATTATCAAATCTTTTTTCTTCTTATCCTATGGTGATAGGCTATAAAGTGGAACATTACCTATATAATTATGCTATTTCACCAGTAGTGTATTCAGTATATAGTAAACATGAGAAAAGAGATGGAAAAGCTGTTCTTATAAAAGCACTGATTTTAGACTACACACTGGGACTTGAGGCCATTCTTGAGATCCTGATTTAGATTAAACAGGTGTCAAGATCTTCCAGTTTCATCTGATCTCATAAGATCTGCTCCACTTGGATTAATTTGGAAGAATGTAAACTCCTTCAAGGAAAGTTGAATGCTTTTTCTAGCAAGAAAGAAAATGGGAATATGTTTTGTCTGTAAAAATACAAAGATAATGCCACGTTGCTCATCCTCAGAATCCCAAAGAGTTAAATATTTATCTAATTCAGACCTAACTCCTTTATTTTATATAAAAACAGCATGTTAAATAAAAAATTAAATAAATTAATAAAATGAAACAAAAAAAAATCTGTCAGTCTAAGATGTATCCAAAAAAGAAAGATAGCACAAAGCAGTTGATTTGCTCAAGCACCTACACCTTTATAAGAGTAAGGAGCAGCGAGTAATGAAGAGAGGAATGGTCAGGACCACAGATCTCCAGTGAAAGCATTTGAATGGTCCATCTTTATCAGAGCAGGAAGTTACTGACCATTCAGCATCATCAGTTTTGCTGAATTTTCAGAAGAAAAGAAAAAAAAAAGATACCTCTTGACAGAAGTATTAAGTATCTAGTTACGGACATTGAAGGGAATAACATCCATATGCAGACTCAAATTTAGGTAAAAAAATCCTTAATCTAGTTTTATGTAGACAGCTGCATTACATGTCAGCTTAAGTTTAGAATTATGCATTTTGTCCTTCACTGGGATAAAAGCAAAGCATTTCACATATTGCTGCACTATGTCCCACGGTCTGTCTTCCAAATATGAGAGTTCAAATTTGGATCTGCTTTGATTTTAACTAGTATTTCTCTTTCCTCCCATTTGCTTTCTTTTTTCTGGTCATAAGTAAAAAAAGAACTTTGAAATCCCAAAAATACTCAAATGTTATCAGAATTAACCCAAAACTTTGCAGCACCATAATTTGAAGACAACATATGTAATTAAAATCTTTTTAACCGGTGTCCCACTATCTTATATTTTTACTAGTATGTCTGTTAATGTGCATTTAAGTGTGTACAAGGAAAGGTCAAAAAGTGCAATCTTTAATTAAAGCAGCATTGAAAAGCATTCCATCAATTTGGCTGACAATCCCACTGAGTAGAAAGGGATTTCTGAGAGGGTTCTCGTTTAAATCCTTCTCACAATACAATGTAAATGTACAGGAGATTTTTTTTTTTCTTTTCTCAGATCAGTTCACCAATCCTTAAAGAAGGATCCTTTCTCAGATCCTGATCCTTTCCCAGATCAGACCAATCCTTAAAGAAGCCTGTAACAAGCCAGCAACGCTTGCTAGAGTAATTTTTTACCACTTACCAAGATGATGACAGCACTGACAAGATTTAAACTCATGAGCACACATGATACTGAACAGGATGAGCACATACAGGATAAAGTCACATTAAAAACACCCATGAGTGTAAGCTAATGAACAGTTTTAGGTGACATTATATTCTTTTTAGATGTATTTCCATAGGAAACTGGCTTCAGCCAGTAACTGAGCTCTGTGTAGGAAGCCTTGCAGGACTGTCTCTCCTATGATCACCAGAGATGACAGTGTGCACAGAGCTTCCCTGGGAAATTCACAAAGCCACTGCTGTCCTAACTCTGAAAATCCTCCGCACAGCAAACAAGTATTATACCTCACACCTTGAGACAGAAATGTAACTTATCAAGAACAAAGCAAAATAATCCAATACTAATCAAAACAATAAAGTTTTACACAAATTTCTTTAATAACTTAAGAATTTGATCACAAAATCATAACTATCTCAGTGTGATGCCCTTCCAAACAAAATGTGGCACATCTTCAAAACACAGTACATTTATAATGGAACCCAGTTTACAGCCTGAACTGTTCTGAAACTAGTATTATTTTCTACATCATCTTTGGTATGAAAATTATGTGCCAAATCCTAATCTTTTGACATTAGTATCAGAAGCAATAATTATTGCAATTATGCACCCATTTAATAAACCTGCCTCTGAAAACTGCTCCTTGCATGAGACTGTCAGAGTCTACCAATGTTCATATTTGTGATGTAGCATGATAGTGCTGGCCTGACAGCAGAAGGCAAAGACATACTGCATAATATGCATTTTTTCCCAGTATATACTTTTAAATGTATAGCTGGATGATTTAACACTATGATAATCTCATTCTTATTAATGCAGCAATCACAGTTGCAATCTCAATTTATGAGACTCATTCATTCACATCCATCAAGCTGCTAAGTCTTTGATTGCCACAGTGTTTTCTAAAAGAAATGTATTCAGAGTAATTTTAAATTTTAATGCCAAAGTATATTGCATTAGAAACTTCTCCAAAATACATCATTTTCTTCTCAGTCAGTTTAAAATTGATTACTCATTATACATTTTCCTTTGGTTGGCACAATCCACAAAACATTTCTACTGACACATTCAGCTCTCAAGCAATTGAGATCCACCACGTTTCTAATGCCATGCTTTTCCTGATCAGATATTAGAGGTTACTCCTACCCATGCAAAACACAGAGTTAAAAAGTGGTGCTTGTTTAAATAAAAAAACTCATTTGGATTTTTCTCCAGAATATGATGCTAATGGTATTCAAAAGGACATGTGTTTTGATCACAATCAAAACAGTTTTTTAAAAATTTTTCTGTTGATCACTGATCATCCAGTTCAAAACTGTGCTTCTTTCTCTTAACCCACAGTATCAAAGCTGGCAATGTATATCCCAATTTGTAAAGCATTTAAGGACATGCTTTTCTTTGTGTATGCAGAAAAAGCACTTTCCTAGGTAGAAAATAAGGACATTTATAAAAATGAAAGCATTCCCCAGATGAGATGTGAGAAAGTTAGTGGCTACACTGCTAAAATGCGGTCAACACAAGCACATGCTAAAAGTAATTGATTTATACACGTTGTTAAATCAGAGCCTGAATTACAATTGCAGAGCCAATTTCCATCTCCTCAGCATTACAATTAATATTGTCAGGCAGCAAGGACTTACTAAAGGGTCTCTGATCCCTTTACTAGCTGCATTTAGTGTGGTCCATTGCTCATGCTCAAGTGATAAAAGTCATTTATTCGAACAGAATATCACATAAACCATCACTGCACTGAGCCCAAATGTAGAGCTAGAAAACCATAGCATAGTTTTTGTTAGAAGGGGCCTTAAAGATCATCTAATTCCAACCCCGCTACCTTGGGTAGGGATGTCTTTCACTAGACTAGGCTCAATACAAACACATGAAAAGGAATTTTTGCTAGAAGGCAGCCACATCAGCACACAAAAGATGCAAAAATGCAAAGAAACCATTTGAAGCCATTGATTTATTAAAAAAAAAAAAAAAAAAAAAAAATGCTGAGGATCCCCAATGTTACCTCTGATCAGAGTCACATTAGAGCATGGGTCGGAGACCTGCTGATTCACTGCACATATCACACAATACTTTTGTCTGCCAGGAGTAACTGATTTGCAACTATGTATATTTTATTGCAATACAGAGTTTAGGCTTTCAAGATCTATCCAAAATGGTCAGAAAACCAGACAGCTGCTGTATCTAAGCAAGCTTTTCTTTGCAGAGAGAGCAGAACAGGCAGCTCAGCAAACGTCAAGATATGTCAAAATAATGCCTCGCTGCCACCTAGGGGCAATCCAGACATTCCCTTTCTTACCATCATAAAACCTTTTCTGATTCTTCTGCTCAAAATGCAGATATTCTCTATTGAGTTACAAGGATAAAGTAGATTAATCTCAATTTTGTTAAGCAGGTAATGAAGTAAATCAGTGCTCTATGGAAAATGGGTATTAGTTAACAGTCAAATATCCAGGTCCTTTTATTACCAGCAATGTTGTAACTAAGCCCAAAGACCGTGCCATCCTGCACTACAGGGATCCCCTTCAGAAGCAAAAAATCTGAGGTAAATGTAAGCATGTACATTTTATAATATACAGGTCAAACCTTGATTAAAGAGTATTAAAGATGCAAAATCACATCGAGAAGGACAGTCTGAAACTAGTAATACAGATGCCATCCATTAGTCTTTAATAAAAGGACAACAAATACTTCAAAGAAGTCTCCAGAATTTTGTTTTCACTATTGCTACATTAAAATGCTTGCTGGCTTCTTGAGTGTTGAAATGTTGCTTGAGAAAATAATTTGAACACACGAAGAAACTCTAGACATGTAGAAGAAAAAGTCTCTATCTTCATTTATTTTTATAACTTTTATTAACATTATCATTTTAGCTGAAGTTTTCCATGGTAGGCATCTGCACAGACTAATGTATTTGGGCAATTTTTGTTTTTAATATTCAGCCTTCCTCTTTTGATGTAGTTAAGTAAACAATTTGTAAAGAAACTTGAGAGAGTTTGCAGGGGATGGTGGCGGAAAGGTCCTAAAAAACTATTAGTTTAGTTATTACACTAAAACATTCTAGTACTTATTAAACTTCAAATTTAAATTCAAAGCTTTAAATTTTCTAGGGAGTCATCACTCACCCTGTCTATCTTTTGAAAGACTTGAATTCACATCTACATCTAGCCAGGTTCTACAGCCATGAAATAAGCTGTCACTCCCATGTGTCCAGCAGAAATTTTCAAAGAGCTCAGCGGTTCAGCTGTGCAAAGAGTCTGCCTAGGATGAGTGCCTAAGCTCCTAGAAACCAAAAATAAGGACTGCATTCACAGACTGTTGTCATTATGCATTTTCCAGCCAGTTCATGAAGGATTTTGCCTATAACTATCAAAGAGGTTATTCAAGGGATACTGGAAACCAACCAAGAGTAGAATTACTAGGAAGAATATTCTGAAGTGTCTCAGCTACTCCATTTTCTTTTAATCCCATTTTTTTGTATTCCTTTTTTTTTTTTTTTTTTTAACTCCCAGGGTTTTTTTTCTTTGCTTAAAAAAAATCATCATAAGTTCTCTTCAAGAGTTTAATCCCGATTTGAAACAGACAAGAACCTGCAACAAATTTCAGAGACCACATTGATTTATTCAGGACACAATGATTACACTGGAACAAATACAAGTTCAGTGCAGTCATTATACAGGAACTGCATCCATTCTGCATGTGACATTGAGCTTATTTATTAGCTACTCCGTTTATCCCTTTTTAGTGACCATGTAAAATGGAAGATATGGATGTATCTCAGTTCAAATTCTGTCCTAGAGAGAAGAAGAAATACAAAGCACATGGAATAGGGAGGAAAACATGAGAAGAGGGCTAAGTGCAAGATAGGAATGATGGTTGTGACTGAACTGCAGCCTCTTCATGACAGTATGCTTTGAATACCATCTAACTTTATTACTGGCTAGGAATACCCAATCTGCATGACAGCCTCATAAAAAATATCCTTCTCATGAAATCGATGCTTTTCACAGCACTGAAAATACACAAGAAACTGTCCTTTTTGCACAGGGAGCTTGAAATGACAGTTCCTCACTGCTGTCAGGAGAACTGTAGTTGCATTTACTATCTATCTTCAGGCAAGCTGCTGAAGACTTAAGGTCTCTGCTTTCCTTACCAGATATTTTTAATCATATGTGCCTAAGCAACCAGCAAGACAGACCAGCATTTTGTTCACCACCTTAGCCTCCCCAAAAGTGAAATGTGACTGCATTTACTGCCTGGTTATTCAGCTACTGATGTGAAAGGCTTTTGACTTTCTGTCTGCAGAAGATGATTCAGCTGACCATAACTTTCTGGCTGAACAGTCTAGAAAACAAAGGTGTGCTCTCTGGCACATCTTAAAACATGAGACACGGAATACAGACCAGACAGCTACAAAAAAAAAAAAAAAAAAAAGAAAAGCAATGGAAAAAAGCACCATTGCATTCAAATACCAAACAGACAGAAAAAGACTGGACAGAGTACCAGCCAGAAAGATGCTCTGAACTGTGAAAAAGGAAATTATTTTTCATTGTTTGTTTCACACTGTGTTCAGGACAACAGAAAATTCCTTCTTTGAAATGATCTGCATTATGTGAAAGAAATATGATTCCATTATCAGTTTATTCCCCTCTTAAGAACCCATAAGCTTCTCTAAAATTGACTGTTTGGGCCAGAAGTATGAGGTCATTCTATTCTCTGACAGTAGACAGTATTGCTCCATAAAGAGGAATTTCAATAGCAGGATTATCTCTTTATCAATATATCTTAATACTTGGCACTATCATTGACTTTCTCTCCTGGGGCTTACCTTCTACAACAGATTTAACAGATTTGATTGTTGACCCCCATATTATACATTATTTTAAGGACTGAACTCAACTGAAACTGCCTCAGCTGTAGTTTCAGATACTTAAGACAATCAGTAGAAAAGTTATTCTATTTTGCCAGAGCTTTTCTCAAATTCCTTTAGTGGTACCCTGAGATGGCAATGGTTCAGTGACTCTAGGGCTGAGAAGTGAATGGTAGCAAAAAATCCTCTTGTAAAGTGTTTATACTTAGTCCCTGACTTCAGAGGACTGGAGCCGCTGCCAGCTATCAGAAGTGTTTAGTTCTTCTTGGGTTACTAGAAGTACTTAAGAAAACTGTTTCTCACTCTTCATTCTTAAAAAAAAAAAAAAAAGAAAAAAAAAGAAAAAAAGAAAAAAACCCATAGATTTGGATGATACTAATATCCAGAAGCTCACATTCTCTAGCTGGCATTGATACCACTGCTTCCTCCCTCTGCACCACCCCAGCTGCTGTGTACTTGTATCACTTATATCAGTTGAACCAGCCACGGCATTTGTTGGGCCTTCCATGCAGGAGAAGCTGGAGCATTAATCTAGCAGAAAATGAGCTAAAAAAAAAAAAATCAAATAAAAAAAAACAAGAGGGTAGGGAGTGTTTTGTCTTGGCTTATGGAACTCAGCTGGCTCCCATGAATGTCTGACAGGCACCAAAGCTGGCATGAGAGAAGGGCAGAACTGTGGACCCAAGAAGCAGTGAAAAGGCAGAAGCAAAGAAATAGAGTGAAAACATTTTTTTAAATAAAAGAAAGGTTAAGGTTTCCTAAGTCTAGATCCTAAATCTCATGCTCACATGACCCTTTTTCTACAACAGATTTTCCAAATCCAGCAGGCATATCAGTACGGTGTCCAGTTACCTCATCCTTGCATACCTGACAACCAAATAAAGTTACTTGGCATGAAAAGATTTGGTTACATTTCTGGCATTCACTCCAAAGTCATGCCAGTATTTCAGAATAACACTTTATCTGCATTTCAGTGCACTTCAGAGAAGCAGGAAGATTATATGAATTCAGTTTATTATCAGTAGGAATCATGAAATTGGTTCCATTTCCATAGCTGCAGAAAAATCAAGCTAACCTACATGCCATGACGCTATTACATCAAAAGAAAATTTCCCAATAAGCCTGCATAGAAAAGAATCGTATTTAGTAATGGTAATTGCAAATGTTAATGAAATTATTTGTTCTCAGACACCATATGAATGTGTGAAAGTTAATAATGGCATAGAGATACAACTGCTAATCATTGCAAGGTCCTTCTCATTGTAGTAATAAGCCATTTGCTATCAACTGTTTCCCTAGTTATTTCTGGTCCACTATTATTTTCAAAATAACTCTCCTACTGTTTTCCTTATTCAAACAAATTCCTCTTAGATTCCTATTACATTGAATGGCAATTTTGGACTAAAAGTAAAAGACAAGATATAGAGTGGTTTGCAAAGGAAATTAAGTCCTGGTCATTGCTCAGGGTAGCTGTGACAGCAATATGTAGGCGATAAAAACTGATTTATAAAATATAGCTGATCATTAGACACTAATATGCTATCAAGTTTAATGGACATTTGGTTTTTATTTGGAGTATTTTTTCTGAGACAATGTACAGATGTCAGATCTTCAGCAGATCTTGATTTTTTTGGCAGGGAAAAACAAAACAATCTGCAGTTCACTGAATATTTTCCAAGCATATTCCCAGTTGCCACAGAGGTAGTAGACAATCTGGAGAAACTCCAGCTGAAGCTAAAACCAAATAGTTCTTGGCATTGCAAAACTTATTTTGATACTGTCAAATACTCCAATAAGATCTAATAGAGAATTACAAAAATTCTGCTTCAAAGGTTTCACAAATCCTTCTTTGGAGTTGATCAGAAGCCTCCAAAATACACAAGTGTTTCAATATGGGCATACAATAACTTCAGAGCTATGAATGTCTGAGATCTGCCACCATCTGCATCATACAACCTGTTAAGCAGCATCATATTAAGTCAGAAAGTTGGGCTACCTTCTAGCAGTGAAGTACAACAAAGTTTTGGATATTTCTGTACTTTGCAAAATTCTTGCTGAGTAATTCTTACAGAATAGTCTGTTCAGTGATCCTGACAGACTGGGTGCTCAGGACAAGCTGCCAGGAGGCTGCCATTTGTGTGAACGCAATGCTCAGATTAGATTCATATATTGATCTTGTTTTTTTAACTAAAATAGTCAAAGTCCAAGCAGTGTGCATCTGCAGCTGGTCAGCTGTGTTGCAAGATATTTGCATACACTCCCAACTGGATGCACTTATAGGCATATCCAACAAGTGTTGTCCAACTCAAAGGAAAATGCAGCTGTTTCCCACAGTGCATGAAACCTTGGGGTTTGCATTCTGTGAACGTTTAGGATTGGCAGACTATCTGAACAGCAAGGAGAGGTGAAAAGAAGAAGAAAGCTTGTTTGAAACAAATTTATTTAACAGTTCAAAACACTTCACACTATTTACCCCAGCCCTAATTATAATTGACTCTGAAGGACACATTTTGCACATAAGAGTACTGAAGAGATTTACTCTCTTTTAACACTCATGGATATAAAGATCTTATCATGGGATATCTAGGGAGAGATAATATCCTTAAAAGAAAAGTCAGAATATATACAAATGCTATTAAAACCTTATTCTCTCCTCCCAAAAATAAATTCTAGGGAGCTTAAAGATCTTTTTCAATCTAAATGATTCTATGATGCTAAAACACACAAGCCCTCATTAACATATTTCAAACTCACACAAGGGCCTATAAAATCCCACATATTATATGCAGCACTCCTTCTAACACTGTATGGAGATAGTTACTAGCATTTGGAGTGATGATTCTATTTCTAACTAGTTCTGAAACCTGAACTGAATCTTATCTGAATCCTGGTCCATAAAACATATTTTCTTTAGATGATGTGCCTTTACAAGGATGTTGCTCTCATCCAGATACAGTTGTTCCTGCCATGTGCATGCATATCAGAACATAATCTTGGATATAAAAAAATAAAATAAAACTAAAAAGCAAACACCTACATGACCTTACTAGCATGAGGTCCTGGCACAGTTTAACATAGCAGGCAGTAAAATACCAACACTACTCAATTCCCCTACACCATCCCAGAGGGATGGGAGACAGAACTGGGGGAGAAAATGTCAAATTTGTGAGTTGAGATAAAGAGACACTTTAATAGGTCAGAAAATGAAGAGGAAATAATAATAGCAATACCAATAATACTAATAATAGGATTAGAACATACAAAGCAAGTGATTCACAACCTGCTGAATGATGCCCAACAGTGGCCCCTGACTAGCTTTTGTCCAAGTTTATATACTGGTAGTGTTATTATATGGTATGGAATATCCCTTTGGCCAATGGGCATCAGCAGTCCCATATTCTCCTTCTGGCGGGGTGAGATGAGAAGCTGACAAGTTCTTTACTCTGTGTAAACATGGCTTAGCAACAACTAAAACATCTGTGTATTATCATCACTCTCATCTTAATTCCAAAACACAGCACTATACTGCTATTGGGAAGAAAATTACCTCTAATCCTGGACAACACTGGGACAAGTCTCCAGCTCCTCTTCATTCAGCCAACGGGTGTCAATGAACTCCAAGTTTTCTGCAAGCCAGACAGACATGTTAAATTATTTCATCTGTCACAATGTCAAGCTGTGATACTTTCCCCTCAAAATCCAGAAGTATTTTCTTAGCAATTATTTCTGTACTGAACCAGCTCAGATTTTGGCTCTTTTTTTTTTTTTTTTTTTTTGAATTGCAGAGCAATTCAACAGTCAAATTGCAATAGATAAGATGAGATCCCCTAGAAAAGGTAAGCAATTCCAGTCTAAATCTCTCATATTGATTAACATCTTGTAGCTAGTAGCTATCATTAATAACTAATACAGCAACAGTCAATAGTTAATAGTATTTTCAAAGAGAAAAATCATATTGCACTTCTGAAAATTTCATCCAGCTATTTCAATTTTGCTTTGGAGTCAGCTGTTCACTTTGGTTTTAAAGAATATTTTGAATACTTTGACCAGCAAGCTGGTCCTGTTACCAGACATTCACATTCTGATAAAAAGGCGTAAAATGATTTTATACAAAATATACTTTGTTATACTAGATCTCATAAAAATAGCACCCCAAGACTGTTAGTCAGGACAAATACAGAGATACTATCTCATTCATAAAAGTAGAATACGGCATTGTATTTTTAAGTAGGACTCAAATGTATTGTTTGCCAATCTATAAATTTTTAGAGATCATTTTCCCACCTGTAAATGAGAAATATTATTTTCAATTTTGCAAACAACTAAATAAACATCTCTCTTTCAAGCTTTGTCTCTTTAGATTAGAAAGAACTCATAGAGCCAAAGTATTACCCTTGTGCATTAATACATTTGGCACCTAAAGCTAATGTTCAAGTTATACATAATATGAAGATTAAAACCTGTAAGGAAAAAAGATAGAACAAATCACTTGGATTCACAGCTATTAATATTTCATTTTCTGAGCAAATCTTTTGCAAAATACACTTAAGTCACTTAGGGTTTCAGATAGAAAAAGAACAAATATAGAAAGTTATCATCAGTTAGTTAAGATTTGAAAGTGAAACACCTAAATCCTACAAGAGAAAGCAAGCACTGATCATAAATAGTTAATTCAAGGTTTTAAAATAGTAGTGCATTTCATATTATCATTAAAATAAACACTAGTTGCCCAATAGGAGTATTCATAAATAAAGACAATAATTTTAATATTTTGATAAATATTGACTTTTAGAAATTTATTTCCTGAGAATCCTGTTGATTATTTCATGTCTAGGAATCTACTTGCATCAGGCAGTAGAAAACGTTCTTTTCCACCCAGTTCCATTTACAGGTTTACTTGGGGGTGAAATTATTATTTTGTCCTTGTGAAAGTCACAAGGTACCTTTGGAACACCATGGGAAATTCTGAGAACAAGGTGCACACAGGGTAGCAAATAATACGGAAGAAAATATCCAGTGAAACAGGCAGCTCTCTCTACTCAGCTTTTCATACTTGGATGCTGGCAGTAATTGCTGACCAGTGTACTGTGGGTTATTGCACTCCTGCCTGATGGCTTTGCAGTAATACACTCCTGATAATCCTAATAAAATACAACAGGTGAAATTTTCTATATTCTTGCCGGGAAAAGAAGTGATATTTATTCTAAATCAATCTCTACAATAACAGGATTTTAAAATGTCTTCACTAATTAGTTCTAGCTGCTTGAAGGCTTGTTTGGGGCTTTTTTTCTCTGAATTATGACAATTTTCTAACCTCATTTAGCTCTGCTATTGTTTGCTAAAATTTAAAAGCACAGCTGTCACAGAGAAAACTTTGATGATTTGCAGCCTTTTGTATTTTTGTTTAATTTCTTCCCTTCAAGAAGGACTTAGAGTAATGGCTGTTTACTAGTTAGTGTTCAGGTAATGAAGCAAAGCACAAACTTCTGATGGAGGGCTTGGTCAGGAGCTACTTCAGAAATGTAGTGCTGAACACAAAAATATTTAAATTAGAACCACTTTCATTTTAAATGGAATATTTTATGCTTCTGAGGGGGAAAAATTGAAAACACTCAAGTTTTAGATAACAATCAAAACAACAATTATATATTATGTTGGTTCTAATCTGTATTTTGGAAGATTGAATAAATTGCTGAAAACTTACAAAAAATCCATATATTTCCTGATTTGGTTTCAAAGGAAAAACCAAATGTTCATTCTCCATTGAATTACTTTATTAAAAGAGCATGTTAATTTAAAACATGTTTTAGCAAAACATGTTCAACATGCTCTTGCAAGCCTAACATCAAGCATAAAATGTAGCTGGATATCACCGAAATGGAAACAGGCAGAAAAATTACTTGTGATTTGAGTAAAAGAGCTAAACCTTTCAATTATCCAAGGACAGAAATGAGACTGGAGGTGATTGGGCAGCTCTGTATTGTTGTAGAAATGGATGGGAACAGCATGAAGCTGTCAAGGGAGAATTTAGGTATTTAAGCCTATTGACACTAAATTTGCCTTTCTAATTACCCTCTACTCATCTTAAAGACATAGATGCTGGAATTCCCTGTGGACCATGTGGACCATGTGGACCATGGGTTGAAAACTAATCCTACAGTGAAAAAAATCCATCTCTTTAGGATAAAATTTGAAAAGCACCAGAAGAGAAAGCTTTGGAGTACTGTCACAGAAATATTAAGCTTGGGATGCAATATGAAGAGAAATCTCTGTAAGACTAAGAAATAAAGAGTAGTGATGGTGAGAGCTTGGGGAACTAACCACCCAACTTGGATGCAATATAAATGCCATCGTTAGGAACTGAAGGCTTAGGTAGTCTTGAACCTGCTGTAAGACAGATTTCTTTAATAAATACCCAGTGAACCAATGAAAATTGATGCTGCTTTGGACATGGGTTTAGCAAGAATCAAGGTCTTACAGAACAGCTTTTCATAGAAAATAATCTTGGCTGTAGTGATCATAAACTGAATCAGTCACTATGAAACTGCAAGACACACAACAGGCCTGCCTATGACTAATGTTTGAGATTTTAGAAAGGAACTAATGAAAGCATACACAGTGAATTAGGAATGCAAAGCTTTTAAAACACAGAAAGTAAGGAATTACTTTAAATCAAAGAGCAGGCGCTATTTAGGATTTAAATTGCAAGGAAGAAAAAACAAAAGAAGCTAATAGAAAAAGCTTATGAGGCTTACTTCAGTGAATTGGCTGCTTTTGTAGACATGCCTACATGTCTACATTTCTTGTAGAAATCTATCAAGAACAAAGAGAAAACACTGTTTCTCAGAAGTTACAGGATATAGAAAAGAGGAAAATAGCTAATTTTTTTGTTTGTGTGTGAGACTTCATTTACCATTAAAACAATCAGCACAAAGTCTTTGCAACCAATAAAGGAGCATGAGGAACAAAAAATGTTACAGTGTGCAAATATAGAATTCATTGTTAAACAGAGTTTTTACTCTGATCTGATTACAGCTCTGATCCACATATTAAATGCATATTTTGCCTCCATCTTCTATAAAGTTAATGATGAGGACATTAGTGGAGAAAGAAGTAAAAATGAAGGTAGTGCATAAGAAATTATGGCACCTGAGGGAGAAATAAATGTTAACATTCTTAATACCTCATAAAGCAAAAATAAGGCAGGCTGGATAGTCCACGATGGAATATAGAAATATGAAACTGTCACATGAAATTGACACTCTAATTGCTAGATTTTTTGGGGGCAGTATCTTATGACTGGAGAACAGTAAATGTTGAACTAAATTCAAAAGAACATTAGCAAAGACAACTTCTGGAACCACTAGACTTAATAGACTTAATAAACTGATTTACAAAAAATACCCAGAATACCATTTGAAGGAAGAGTTAAAAGCAGAGAGACAAATAAAAGGCAGTATAAGTTATAATGTGGCTTCATCAAAGGTAGATCATCTCAAACCAATCCAATATCTCTTTTCAAAAGTTATCTGCTTTATTAGACAGGAGACTATTATTTATCAGATATTTAAATAAGACATTTGATTCATTCTCCCTGCAGAGAAAGTTTACTAAAGGTGGAGAAGCCAGATGCTAATATTCAATTTCTAAAGCAGCTAAGGATGTGTGTTTCTAAAGCAGTTAGATGGATCAATAACAACTTATGCTGACAAGGTAGACAAGGAATGAGGATCGTTTACTAAGTGACTTATCAGTCCTGTGTAGCAATTTACTAAAAGATCCTCACAAAAAGTACAGGTGAAATCAGCAAACATTATTAAGTTGTACAGGATTATCATTTTTACAAAGACCATAACATTTTATAAAAGCATGAAATTACTTATGATTTAACTGATAGAATTAAATATAGATTAATAGTAGGAAAAGCAGATTCATGCCACTGGAAGATGATTATGAATAGTGATTACTGAAGTTATGAATGGGGTAATGAGTTCACAAATGCATGGAGAAAGACATTTGGAAGCAAAAGGCCTAATCAGAAATATTGTATAGGGTTCTGGATAACTAGTTTCAGTGAAGTTTAACTTGAATTGGAATATCTGCTAAAATGATTAAAATTATTAGAGAGAGCTAAGTAGGGCAATATCAGCACAAGATTAAAATATAATATCAGCTATAAATGGATCTTTACAACAAATTCAGAATAAGGCTTCCAAATAGAGTAATAACAGTAGGAAGAAAATTCTATTATTTCAAGACAAAGACTTATGAGTTTATATATAACATTGTATGAGTAGATCGAAGAGTTCCTTGTGATAAGAGCTCTTTTTCCTCTTACAAGCTTTTCTAGACAGCTACATATGTCTAAGTTACATGCACACATGGGAGTTATCCAAATCAAGTATCCAGGAGGGCTGGTAATCATCACCAGACAGTGTATATAGAAAGGAATTATTTCCCTATGATGGGTCTGCAGCATTCAGCGTTTGACTTTTGGGTGGTTTGTTTTTTCATGTTCACCACCGCAGCATGCAGCATAGACTAAACTGGGATGGGGGGTTCTATTATTTCTCTAATAGAATGTTAGTGCAGTGGACAGGACATAAATGAGCATTCACACTGTCTGAGACTCATTACATTTGTGCCTTTGCCCTTGCACTACAAACCTTAATGTTATATGGTAAAGGGAAACATTTCAATACAAGTGGAACACGATAGCATGTTAGCAGACATTTTCAAATTTCACTGAACTGGCTGTCTGCATGGTTGCACACAGCTATTTCAGACTGAACATATGACCACATGTTGCCTTCCTGTGTAATGGTGGAGTGTGAGAGAGAACACCATCCAACTCACCAACATCAGATAGATTATCAAAAGAATGAGTGCTCAGATCACATTAAATTTCAAACCTGGATACAATGGAAGCAATCCATATATATACAGATATACATGGTCATATATATGTATGTGTATGTATACATTCTACACC
Source organism: Euphonia xanthogaster (assembly GCA_034509185.1). Lineage (NCBI taxonomy): Eukaryota > Metazoa > Chordata > Aves > Passeriformes > Fringillidae > Euphonia > Euphonia xanthogaster. The sequence goes on along the minus strand of JAYDZK010000202.1, from coordinate 31,406,323 downwards.
AAATTAAGGAAAAGAGGGGAATTGGCAAAGGACAAAAATTGTCAGGAAATTGAGAAGAAAATGAGCAACACTGAATTAATTGAAAATCCACCATCAATAAATGGGAAAAAGCTGTATCAATTCCCATTATTGCCTTTATGAATGGCAGCAGAGAAAAAAATAGATACTGAATTATACAAAAATTGTTTTTTGCTATTTTAAGTTAACATTTGTGAAGCTTTCAGTTTATTTTTATTTCTGATGCTGTTGCCATACATTTCTCAGTTTATTTTTAAAAGTATAGTACATGAGGAAACAGTTCTCATTTCATTTGTTTTTCTGACATGTAAACAAAGAAGGGCTCCACTGCGATTGACAAATTTGCAAGGGAGATAGAGCAGAATTCTTGGTGAAACAAACTGAACACTTGCAGCAAGTATGTCTAAGTGATGGCAACAGAATCATGTCAAGAGCAAATGGTTATTGGACCCAGGAGTTTTTTTTAATTTAGGACCCAAGGCAACAAACTCCCCCATTCTACCACCAGACAAATACCTTATTGGGCTGGAGGATTAGATACCATGGAGCAAGGTGAACCCTCCACAATCCCCATTAAATCTCTAAGTGACCTCTCTAGAGCTGTCGCAAAAACCACGTGTGCATGGTCATGCACCAACGAGGACCCCATGATGTCCCATTATCTGCTACAGTAGATTTCACAACATTAAAACCAGTGATTAGAGGATCCATGACAATGCTTAAACCTTAGCTAGCTGCAAAACAGGATGAAATAGAAAGAGATAAGGAATATAATAAAAACAACTCTCTAAAGGGGTGGAATTAATGTGAGACATTGCTAGGCCCAGCTGTGAAATTGGCTGGGACAATGTACCAAGGGAGAAGCCCCCAAGGGAGAAGATTACAAAGACAGACCAGTGAAAGAGGGAAGGAAAACTGGACCAAGGATTAAAAAGGTAAGAACCCTTGAACAGAATCTCAAGAACAGAGAAATGAATTATGGCTGAATTTCCAGAGCATTTCTAAGCATTCCTATAGCCTCAATTCAAGGTCAGCCCATAGGCATTACACTGAGTCTAAATGAAGCATTACAGAAAAAAAAAATATAACAGTGAAAGAAGCATATTTCAACTCCCTTTAAAAGGGAGGCAACCCCTTCCTCCCACTTAGGGAGAAACTGTGGGCCATTAAATGAGAAAATGAGTAATTGGGCCTGATTGTCCAGGATGTGGAGGCTGATCAGTGAATAGATGATGATGTCCCATACATTTTAACTCCAGTTAGTCCTCAGGGACAATTGGCAACATTTTTAATAAATAGAGGAGCACAAATTTCAATGGTAACACAAGAAGCCAAGAAGCAGGGCATGAGATCCATATGGCAAACAGCTGAGGCAAGCAGCGTGGACTGCACAAGCGTGTGTTAAATTGCCAAGGGCAGTTTATGGCTCCCTAATGAGAGGCACATGGCAATTGCTCACTTCACAATGAAAGGCCATCATGAAAATATTTTAGGATTTGATATTTTAAATGGACAAACCTGGCACATGGTGACAGGCAGTGCATGTTCCTTCTGCTCAGACAGAAAGAGGGAATCTGCTCTATGGCTACTACGCACAGCCCCTGCAGCACCTGACACAAAAATTACTGACAGATTGAAGTATCCAATCTCTATTGTGGCATGAAATAGAATTTCTGAAATCCCAGCTGGTGTGGAGAAAAGACAATCATCTTCAGAACCACTTCCAATTAGCTCACCTGTCTGGCCAGTTTGGTCACCGAGGTGACTGAGCAACTGACAATTCAGCCCCATTAACAGCTGCTGTACCAAACATTGCAAACTTAACATCTATCTTGCAAGCAGCTGCACACCCCTGGATGGGCAGGGTTCAGTACAAAAAGTTATATTCTCTATGGATCCCATGAAGGGGTAGGATAAAAAGAAGTTTGCTTGGGAAGGAATACAATGTGCTTTAATTCTCATAAAGAGATACACATTTACCCACCAGCGCTCACACCGCACTTGCTGAACTTCTACAGTCTCATTCCCCCAATATACAAAACTGTACCAATACATTAATTAATACTAATGCAACAAAGTATCACTAAGTTAGAATATCTGGACTGGTGAAACTTCCCCTGAGAAGGTAGGGAAAGCAAAAGGAGTAGCATGGCAAGTACTCAATAAAAAATTCCACCCAGAAAAAGTCACAGACCAAGTAATATTTTTAGGTACTTGGTGGATAGCAGGCAGTGCAGTGATTACTCCAGACACCTTATGAGTAATCAGAGATGTAAATGCCCCAATCAAGAAAGGAGTTACAATAATTAATGGGAATTTTAAGATATTGGAGGGTGTTTTATCATTTCCCATCCATTATACTCACTCTTTGGTTTCTCCAGTACATTTACATTCTGTCTGTAATAGTTTATGTGATCTTGAAAGATTTTCAGTTTTAAATGTAAGTGGGAGCAGTGAAGCTCCTTTTAATATGACATGAAGGTTACTTGGTAATCACACACCAGTCTTCCAAAGCTCTAATCAGTAAGTGATGCACAAAAGGCCAACATTTGATGTTTTTTATTGACCTGATGAAACATTTTTTAAAAGGGGATACTCCTTCTGATGTGAAGAGGGCATCAGCTCAAATTAACTCTGTGCTTAAGGACTCTGATTCACCAGACCTTCCAGTACTTCATTTGCAAACCAAATTGCAGAGCGTACCTCTGCTCTACTGTTAGTCTACTCTCATTAGAAAAATTGGTGTGGAAATCTTGAAGTGATTAAATGTCAGTGGAAAAAATTTCATATACTGAAAGGCAAAACCACCAAAGTGTCTAAGTTTAAATAAGTACTCCATAAGAGAAGAAGGCTGAAGACAAAATTTATGCTGCAACCAAATAGTTAAAAAGAAAATTCTACCAGAACATCTTGGGTAGGCAAGCACTTTTGATTCTATGACAAGTACAATAGGAAATACAAAGCAAACCAACTGACATATTTCTTGTGGTAATGGGCATTTGAATCCCATGGGCAGCTGAAAGGGCAAAGTGAACAAAGTCTCTGCATGTGTCTTGCTCATGTATTTTGCCCATCTACAGCATGAATTGCTTCATCCAGACTTTGAGTTGACCTACTCTTCCATAGGAATGAACAGTGACTTGCAGGGGTATATCAAATGCCTAGAATAAATCATACAAAATTTTGCTGCTTATTCATTTCGTTATGAGACAGGGTTTTAGCTACAGTCAATGACAGAAAAAAAATGTGAATCACCAGCACTTTTCAACAGTGTCTGCTGTCAGAGCCATTACCCAAATATAGTTACTTCCTCAGTAGTTTTGCTGTTCTAGGTGATGGAGAGCTAACAACAAAAGAACAAATGCATCTTACTAGAAGCCTTTCTTTCCTTTGTTGTCATAGATATGTCATGATCAGAAAAATGATAGAATGCTGTTCTTGACCTGCCATATAATTTTTCTATTATCTTTTCTCAATTATAAAAGCATTGTATATATACAAGAATTTCACAGCTCATTCAAAATCAGGGATAAATTTTACCACCAACTTTATCAGAGTGAGATCTTCCCAACAACAAATCAATCATTTAATAGAAGTCTTACATGAATATAATTTAACCGAGCACACACTGCAGTTACTCCTCCTTGTATTTCAAGTGAGAGTTAAAGAGAGAATCAGCCTTTGCTCATAACCAAGTATGAATAAATCTAAACTAGAACAAAACCCAGCACTTCAATAAATAAAATCACTATGGCCCATGACCCCTTCTCTGCTTAAAGATAAATGAAGAAGCTCTAAAAGGACTTGCATCTTTCTTTCCTGTTTCTTTTTTTTCTCTTAACTTCTGTTAAGTGCTTTTACAAAGTCACTAGAAGGGTGGGTCTTTACAAGTCTTCTGCTCTATTTTTACTGACAAAGCTGTAGAGATAACATCTTAGAACAGACTGGGTTCAATCAAAGTCCCAAGTTCTCTAAGTGTTTATTTGGTTTGTGACTGAATCTGCTCAATATTTCATGAAAATAAAAAAGGGAATTACTAATAGCACTATCAGCTGCTCACTGTATTAAGGATATAACTATTATCCTTTAACTATTCTGTTTTCCCCTCCTTTACTCAATCAGGACTATGACAGTTGGTTAATATCTCTTCCACAAAACAGGCACCTCTGTCACTGAAGACAGGAACAGTACACTGAGTAATGTGCAGAACCGTTAGAGTGCAAACTAACTGTATGCATGCTTTAACATGCAGAGTTTCTCATGATTACAAGAGAGATTTAGATTGTTATATTGCAAAGCATGCCTAACATCACTACCATTTTTATTGCTGTAAATTCTCTGTTGAAGTGAAGAAGGGAAGTTTTTCAGACATCCTTTTTTAATCATCATTAAGTCCAAAAAGAGAATTACTCTCTTTTTCATAGCCAGACTGACATGTTTAAAAGAAAAAGGACAGTTTTCACACACACAGTCACTAGACAAGGAGATTATTTAAGACTTTTAATGTTTGAGTAAGAGTGCTTTGCAATGTAGGAAAGTGTAAAATGGCACAGATCTCATTCAGAAATAGGCACTGTGCAAGAGTAAAGCATTGCAGCATGGAAAAAATCATGGCAAAAACCAACCTGATGCAACACATCATCATACATGAAATAAACTTATGTTTAAATATACAGGCAAAAGCATCCATTTTAACATCAGTGTGTCCTTGACCTGGAGCATGAGTATGTTCAGCATGACTCCAGATTTAAGACTTTAACAGTTTAAATACTATCTGGATAAGAATTTAATCTGACATAGATGTAACATATGTTACAAACACAAAGGCCACAAAACTCCAACTACCAAAATTTGTCTTACCAGCTTCAACATTGCTATCCCTTTTTATAACAATCACCCTCCATTCCGCTCCAAAGGAATGCTGGAGATTTATCTTTCCTGTGAACTAGGATGAGTAAACTTTCTTGACCATGCAGGACACTCTGTTTAAGTTTCTTGAATTAAAAGGGGAAAGGATGCTGCACTGTTGATGTGCAGTAGTAAACCTACCCACCTCTCTAGCCCTAGGTATCGAGCACTTCTATTGTGTTTAGGAGAGTGGGTTTTCCCCCACATTATGGCAGCTTTCCTTGGACCAAGTTATCTCTGTGCCTTTTTTATAATTTGTTGGTCTTCCTTCTGCATCAGACTTTAGCTGCCAATGTTAAAAGTTATGGCCTGCTGCTGTCCTTCTCATATATCCACAATCAGATGATACTGTCAACCCACAGAATTTTTAAGTAAATTTTCCTTCTTTCTATCCTTGCCTTTACAGCCACAGCCTCAACCTGAGCCAAGTTATAAAAGATCAACAATTTAAAAGGTGTACACAAGCACAGATCATTTTAGTTGAAACAGTTACACAGGTACTCATACTAACTGCTCAACCAGAAGCACAGAATAATCTCTGAAAGACAGACCAATTCATCAAAGTATTGCCTATAACCAAAAGAGGGGAAAAAAAAACTCTTGCAGCACTATCAGAATATCAAAGTAAAAAAAGCAGACCTTTATTTGGAAGCTTCCAGATGTCCTGCTAGTGCTGACTACCAGGAACACCCAGCATCCAATTTGCACAATTTTATAAGGTTAACTAATTAGGATATCTAACAGATACATTCAATAGGAGATTCAACTGCCCCAGTAACCCACCCTGGGTCAGTCCCCTTGGAGTTATTCTAAGAGCTTCTTTGCCCTGCTTTCTGTTATGACTTCTCAGATTTCGGTTGGAAAACTAAATGTTTATCTTGTTGGTCCTTTTCCTGACAATAAGACTATGCAACATTTCAGGAATGTTTTTTGAAAGTCAGATTATTGTTCTAAAATCTAAGAGCAAGGGTAAGAAATGTACTAGAGTTAATTAAGAAGATATGTAACTATAGAATAGTAGTTTACAGAGGTAGGAATATAAGAAAAATGTATAAAATCAAAAGGGCCTCAAAAGTAATTCCTTTCCTTGGTACAACTGTCACAGTTACTCATTTGTCCCAGAAAACAAATTAACTCCTCCAGTAGATCACAACACAAAACTGAGCAGATAACGAGAGATACATGCATTTCTAATAAAAACTGAATTATTATTTCCTCTGAAGTAATATGAATTTCTGCATTCTGACCAGTCACATCCCAAGGTCAATAATTCAATATTTCTGCAGCAGCCCTGAGAAAGTAATCCAGCTATTTAGTCTCTGTTCTGCGATTCTTACCCACTGTTAACACTTCTTCATTTTTGCAATGTCTATTTACAGAGAGAGAGGTTATAAATGCTCAGAGGTAGAAACCAGCCTTCCTGTTAGTTTTACAGAATACTGGATTCAAACAGTGTCAGATCAGCTGGAAAACCAAACAAATACAAAACATTATTGAATAAATTCTCATCTGTTTACATACTGTCAAGACATACATGGTCGCTAACATAGGAAAGAGGGGTGGGAGAAGACCAGGTGAAGCCTGAGATAGGTTTGAAATAGACAAATCTTGAACCTGTTCCTTTCAAGTTTGCCAATATTGAAAAAGTGACCCAGGATTTCGGAACAAAAAGGTAGTTCTTCTCTTGCTACAGCTACTTACCAGCAATGCTTAGTTTCAGACAAGGAAGCAAATGCCTAATTCCTAAAGGCACCTTGAGACTCCAGTCATCATTTCATCACTTCCTGTGTAGAAGGGGAGGAGGAAAGGTAAGGATTTGTGGCTAAATCAAAATCCTTCAGCTGGCTGAGAGGGGACTTCACAAGACAGGACAACACAGTAACCAAGCCCAGGACAGCTGCCCTTCTCAACTGTGATGGTGTCAGCTGTGTGGATACAACTGCAGCCTGACACGATCATCAGCCTCCTAGAGGCCTTGGCATGGGTCATCATAGGCCAACCATACGGAAATCTGTTAAGGCTTGCAGAGTGCTGTTTATTGCTGCTGTGGTTTCAGGCAAATGGATGTGGTGCTTCCATGCATAATTGCACTGATCAAAGGGTTTAAATATTCATGTGCTGAACTTAACCGCTCTTACTTGCCCCTGTGTTTTCACTAACTGTACATTCCGTGATGGATCAGTAGGAGTCACTAGTTCCCTGACCGCTGCTTTTTCCAGAAAACATACTTTCAATAGCTGAAATTGCAAGCAAGATCCATTCCCGCTGAAGAAATCAAACGCCTAAAAAACCGATAAAAATGCCTTTTCCTTTCCTGTTACATAAAAGCCAGCTAGAAGGTGGTGTCACCAGCACAATTTCTGTGTAGCACAGTTAAATGTTGAGCAGCTTGGTGATGTTTGCATACTTTTTGACATGCCTCTCCATCCCACATGGTTCTTGATGAAGACTGCATTCTTTAGGATGTTAACATTAGCAAAAGATGTTTTGTGCCAAAGAATTTCTCTCAGGACAAGTTGTAGTTTGTTAACTCTTCTAACATGTTACTACTATATTGACATTGACAAATATAAATCCCTACTAGACTATCAGATTAATTAATTTTCTTCTTGAACATCTTCTATAATTACAGACAAATTATTTTCAGGGCTAAATCAATGCCTAAACTAGATGCATTTTCCTCCAGAGAACTGGAATAAATAGTTATTTACACTTCAGATCTCTAATAGTCTGTTTTAAAGAATAAGTACTTATTTTAATGTTGAGTTGACAAAAAGAGTAAGACAGCTTTGTGGTTTAGACAGCAGGTTTTTTCCAAGCCAAATTGTATCACTAATTTCTTCTAGAATTGGAAAAAATCAGCATACCATGCAGAATTCAGCTGGAGTGTCACTTATTTCAATTCAGTTTTATTAAGCAAAATAAAATTATCAGTTTATTCCAAGACTGCATATCATATTTAAGTTTTAAGGAAGTAAATAAATGAACATGAATTGATTTAACTACCTTTTTTTGTTAATATATAGCCTGCTATATATATATAGTACACTAATACACATTTAATAGTACACTCATACACATCAATAGCAAATTCATTCATTCCAGATGGTGAGTATTTCTATCACTAATATTTAGTTTTATCCCGATTCTTAAAAAAAACCAAAAAAGTATTAATTAAAAAAATAAAAAGGAATTTTTAAGGCTACAAGTAAGAACTCCAAGACATTTGAATTGCCTGGAAAATGAGGTTTCTTGTAGTTCTTGGAGGGCTAATTCACTTGCTCTCCTCTTCTATGGCTAAATTGAAAACTGTAATCATTCTTATTCTAAAACTGCATTTTATCCCATTACCTCTGCTTTAACTGGTATGCTGTAAGTAAGCATTGACCAAATCTGGCCTCATTTAACTTCACTATTTCCATCACTCTGCCAAACATCCACACATACAATCTTCTGCATTTGGTATGTAACCAAACATGCAAGGAATTACTATGTTTGGAAAGCTAATTTAGGACAACATTTGAATTTCTTTAGGCGTTGCTTATTTATATATGAAAAATAATGCAAAATCTCAAATACTTCTATAAAATATAATCTGACAGTTACCTGAAATTTGCTGAACACTCAGGGAAAAAAGAAAAAAAAAAAGATTGTATATATTTTGCCTATATAAAACTCAGTCAGAGAGGCTTAACATTGAGTGAGATGAAAAGGGACATCAAAAGCAACATATAATTCCCATTTCCAGTGAAAGCTATAGCTCTTGCCACCAAAAGAAGGGATCACAATTCCACAATAGGAGCTGAAATTCATATCTGGCTGATAGAAAACGTCTGATGGAGCATGGGTAAGGAAGTATTCTGTGGTTGAAAGGAGGAAACAGTATAAGAGAATTATGTACAGTTGACAGAAAAATATATTGCTATTCCTTTGTATTGTAATAGTTCCCATGCAATCATTTGAAGAATCCTTTCAATCCCCTACAGATTTCACTGACCCAGCAAAGGAATATCCTCACTTCAAGCTCCAAGAAAAACCAAAGGTTCTATGGAGTTTTCAAACTCACTTTTACATCCAAGATTTTTCTGCTGGTATGGATCATCCACAGCAGAGGTAACAGGTGTTTGCAAAATTGGATTGCTTATCAGAAGAGCATTCAAACAGACCTCACATAATTTCACAATGAATTTATTCACTTGCAGTCCTGGTAAGTAGGTGTCAGCCTGAAAATGCCGTTTTTGTTTGGCCGAGCTGACTCAGGTTGCACACACGTGGTTACATAGAAATGATGCTTTATAGTAGTCTCCCCATTTCCAGAGACAGATTTTACTTATTTAGCTCCCACTGGAAAAATTCCAAAGTAAATACCCATTCTTCCTGCAATTCTTATTGAAAATGTGATGACTGTTGCTTTGCAAACTATCCCACTGGAACCCTGTAGGACATCTGGCAATTCAGGTGATTTTGTGTGGATACCCATTATTGCAATCTAAATTTATAATGATCTGGCATTACCACTTTGCTACAAATTTCCCACTTCAGCTGTATCATATAGTTAAGAAATAATTTAAGCTGGAAGGGATCTTAAGCCAACCTACAAACACACACACGCAATCAAGAAGAGAGACATTGTCTCAGGATAACCTGTTTCACAGCTTTACAAAGGGTTGAGCCTCACAAAAATGGTTTTGGGTGTTACAGAAACCAGTATTATGTATTTGGAGATAGGTAATACATAAGAAATCTGGAAATAAGTCATAATAAATTAGCTTCTTTTTATTTAATAACCTATTGATTTTTTTTATATTTGAACCTGTCTGTAATTCGCCATAAAAGAAAAAAGGCCTATGTAATAAATTGTGTTGGTAAGTATTGATACTCCTCAAAAAGGATACAGTGAATTTTCACCTGTATACATACATTCAGAATCATGAAATATGCTGAATTGGAAACGGCCCATCAGGATCATCAAGTTGAACTCCCAGCCCTGCACAGGATATCCCAAGATTTCCTCCATGTGCCTGGGAACATTATCCAAACACTTCTTCAACTTAGAGAAGCTTGGTGTTCTGACCACTTCCCTGGGGAGCCTGTTTCAGTGCCCAACACCTTCTGTGTGAAAAAACTTTTCCTGATATCCAGCCTAAATGTCCCCCAAGTCAGCTTCATGCCATTTCCTTGAGTCCTGTCTCGGGTCACAAGAGTGACAAGATTGGTACTTGCCCCTCTGCATCCCCTCATGAGAATGTTGAAGACAAAAATGAGGTCTCCCCTCAGTCTCCTCTTCTCCAGGCTGACCAGACCAAGTGACCTCAGCCACTCCTCATATGGCCTCTACTCCAGACCCTTCACTATCTTTGTTGCCCCCCTTTGAACACTCTCTAATATTTTAATGTCTTTCTTATATTGTGCCACCCAAAACTGCCCCCAGCACTCGAGGTGAGGCCGTCCCAGCTCAGAGCAGAGTGGGACAATCCCTTCCCTTGCCTGGCTGGTGATGCTGTGAGTGATGCCCCCCAGGACATGGTTATCCCTCCTGTATGCATTATACATACAAGGGTAGAAGAAATTTATATTTGGAGAAAGAGTATACAACACCCAGAAAGAAAAGACTTGCATGTCCCTTCAAACAATGCACTCTATCTTAGTTTTCTTGTGGTTGTCACTTTCTTCTATGCAAGAAATGTGGGTCTAGTGAAATACTCTGTTATTAGAGTACCAGAAATATTTCTTTTAAATACATCACAGAAAAAAAACTACTGAAGGAGGAAAAAACCCATCCAAATGAAGGAAGAAAAGATAGTTTGTTTACATGCTTTTCAGCTGCCTGTAATGTTTTTAGTTAAGTCATTTTCGACTTAATTAAATTTAAATTACTTCTGCTTATCAGACTGAATGGAAGTGCTTAATACTGATGTTTTACTATACTGTACTATAAAAAAGGAGTTTTATCAATCCCAAATAAGCACAAGGATGGAGGCTATGGATGCTAATGCATAATTTTGGCATTTCGTGATTTTGCAAGCTGATTTGCAAGGCACTGTGGGAATGACAATTCCAATGAGGAAAATCGTTGAAGAAAACACTCTTTTACCATTTCAATTATAAAGTGATGCAAAAATTCAGCATGTATTTAGCATGTCCTTGGCTAAAAAAGGACATACATTTTCTCCTGACCTGGTAACCTAGGATCTATCTACATGATTCTGCCTACAATATAAAACAGTGTTCTCATTGGCAAAGCAAAAATTCAATGAAATACTGGAGCTATTTTTTTCTAAAATATCTCTAATTAGAGGAAAACATACTGAAGAAGTCTGAGACCTCTATCATTTCAATAACCTGGTTTGAAATATGAACTCAGAAGTACTTAAATCAGTAAAAGATAAAATACAGCATGACAGCAGAATGAACAGCAAGTGGGGTGCACACACTGTCTTTGATGACAAAGTATGTGTAAAGATCAATTCCATTTTAACTGTGTGTAAGCCTTTGATCAACAAGCTCATCCCATCAAAGGACAACTGGATTTCTCCTGGGATTCACTGTCTTCTAAAGTGACATAGGCAGTACATAGTTATGCTGTAAACCATATGCTCAAGCTGAGGATACTTATGCGCTACTAGGATCTTTTAGGCTACAATTCTTCCACAATTTTGACACCTAGTTTGACAGAGATCTTAAACAAACAGACACCAAACAAAGCTAATGTGCAAGCCAAGGAGACTTAAATATTTTGATTCCTAAGACTGGAGGAATTCATCTAGATACAACATAATGTGTCCATATGTTAAAAGAAAGAATGTGGAGAAATAGATTAGGATAGATTAATAGACCAAAAAGGACAAAGTTTTGAGCCTCCCAATGATTTTGTACCAAATGACAATATCTTTGCAAAGAACCTAAAACAGAGACCCCATTGTTACTATTTTCTGAGAAATTCCTTAGTTCTCAAGGGAATTTTAAAGACATCACAAATTATTGTGCACTTTATTCACTCTGAGTAGGAACAAATGAATACCACCACTAGACCTGTTTCCCAAGCAGATGAATGTACAAATACTGCTGGTGAGATCACTTTATGTATATAAATTTAAAATCCATTTTACTTTAGTTGTCAAGCACGTGACTTTGAAACTCACTTTTTGCAAACTGCCATGGCAATAAAGCTGAATTACATAAATGTAGATTGAAAGTGAACAAAAAGGGAACACACAAAAAAATTCCATAATTTTAAAATATGAATGACCTTTTGAGTCTGCTGCTACCAGAAAAAATTTAGTCATCTGTGTCCTCTTCAAAATCATGACCTTAAAGTGAAACTGAGAAATTTCCAGTCGTCTATTCAAAACTTTTTGCTCCCAAAAATGGTGTTGTATTATATACATTGTAAAATGTATACATTAGAGCAACTAGTTTATAACTCCATCAGGTGTAATGCTCTTAGCATCATTCTTCTAATGCATAATGCACAGTGTACTTCTTCTTCCTTACAATTTTCATTGGTAGTTTATATTCCTCAAGCACCTTTTAAACTTGATATCACAGTACACCTGTGAAAATCCATAATAAACTTTACTGTGTCATTGCAATTGATATGCAGGCATACTGCATATAGCCAGCAGTAAATTTTTGCATCTAAGGATTTTCTCAGGCAATCTGTATATGTGTCAAAAGACATATTTAGAACCCAATTTTTTCATATTCAAGGGTATAGGCTCTAGTGTATAGTATACACAATTTTATACCTATTTGGTACGTAGAAACATGAAATGCAGATTTATAGCTATAGACAGAGTGTTTCACTCTAGCTATTCATGAACGTAATGCACACACATCCAGAAATGAATATGCAAATCCTCGCTCCCCTGATGCTGTTGGCAGAATTTTTATTGACACCCATAAGGCCTAGTTTTCACCTGTGATTACTGACCAGTAGACAATGTTTCCATTAATTCAAATCACAAAAAGACTGAGGAGACACCTAATTCTTAAACAACATTTAGAGGAGTCCATGTTTTCTTTCCAACTGCAAATTTGAAAAGTTCTCTTTTTATAGCTCAGTTGAAAGTCTCTGGAGCCTAGGTGTATTTGCAACTCAGCATTCCTTTTGTTCCCAGCAAATAAAAATGTACCTATTTAGATGCTCATCAATATTCAGAATAACTTAAAAAGGTAGCCAACTTCTAATATGGCCGAAAGAGCAAGTGGTTCCCCAGACAGTAATTTCTGAGTCCTAATGTTATACACGTGTTATCCCACTGGTAGTAGAGTAACTAGTAAGTAATGCATGCATAAACCATATCACATTTGCACCAGATTATTCCTGTAGAGATGTACTCTGCTTCTTTGATCACTAAGTATGCAGCCACACACACACAAAAAAAAACACTGTCAGAAAAGCCTGGGTTGAATACATACTACAGTTCTGACTTTCTGTTCTTAATTTTCATAGAATAATGTGAGTTTAAGCCAGTGATATCAGCTTCATGTTACAAACTTTTTACACTTTGGGGATATTCAAGAGATATGGACTTCTTTCTAACAATGAATAATATTGCCCTTGGGACAATACGTTTTCCTGTCCCTGAAATATTAGTTCTTGTGTGCCCCATTACTTCCAGCTGTGATACCCCTGATTTTGTACTCTTTATAGTGCCAATCTTGACACAAAATTGACAGTTGACTGAAGTAAAATTTAAATTACAGCATACCTTGTTCACATTCAGAGAGAAATGTTTTGCTGGATGTCCCAGTTGTGTTACAGTATTACTTCAATTCTTCATTTTCTATAACTCTTCACTGATCCTTGACCCACAGAACTCTTACAGAGATTATAATTTTCACTTCCACTTTTGCAAATATTCCTGAGAGTGTGCAAACATTTAAAGACCATTACTGAACCTTTACCTAATCCAATTATATTTTCAGACCTGTGGAGGTTAATCTGATTCTGTATTGGACTTTTTGTTTGGTTGGTTTTTCTTTTGAAAGAATGTGCAACTCATTCCTCCACAAATGCTGTACTAGAACTATAAGCTAGAAATAAGGCAAGAGACCATGTAACAGATAGAGCTATGTCTCCACTTAGTATTAGAGACACCAGCAAATAATGTCCTGGAGCCTACATACATCCAGGTAAATGTTATGCTTCACTTTCTGTCCCTCTATTATTTGAATTAACACCAAATATAAAGATGACATTATCTATGTTCATGAGAAGAAGGAGCCACACAAACACAAAACAAACAAACAAAAACCACAAACATGCAAACAAAAAAATAAAAAAAACCCTGACTTAGTAGTATATTTTCAATTCTCATGTCATTGAATACCTTCATTCCCCTGCATATCAGTGTGATAATTCAAAACCCAATGTTGAATCCAACTGGACTCCAACTTTAATGGTCCACTGATGCTAAAAATATTTGTTGCCTCTTGCATAGATGAAGAGATTACTTTAGCATCAGCTGAAGTGACATCCCACAGAGAGTGGTCAATATCTTCCCTCCTTTCCTGTTCCAGTTCTCCTTTCTTTTTCATTACCAGCCTTCATCAAGTAGTAACCCTGTGCCTCAAAATCCCTTTGGAAATCAGCACATTCTCTTCCCCATGTTAGCAAATCCAGCAGATTCCCAAAGACCCAGGATCTGCTGTTTCTTTCTATTCCTGTACACATCAAAGAATTGTTTTGTTACTTTTTCTCCTTCTGTGTGAAGAATATGCAAGTTGCACACATTTAATCAGAAGAAAATGTTTCTGAGAATTGTTTTTTATAGTCAATCCTTTGTTGGTTTTTTTGATCTTCATGCAGTTATTGTAAATAATGAGCAAATCCTCTTCTAGAGCATGTCTCTGGGAGAGATACCACTACCCCACCTTACTTTCACCTCTATCTATTTCTGCTAAATGAATTTTCCACTTTGAGATATTTCCATTTTCCTTGTGCCATTACAAGACAATTGTACATATGATGACTGATGCAATTTCTCTAATTTAGACAAAGGAGCTTTGATCAGCATTCCAAATACATCTAACTGTTGGATATACAGAACTCCAAATTTTATTTAACAGCATAGAACAATCATCTCACACAGGGCTGATCTATTCAAAATCAGCTTTCCTTGAACCTACATTGGCATTTCATTAAGCACTGGAAAAGAGCCTTTTCTGCTATTTCCTTTGTGCATTTAATACTAACATAAAAGAAACTGCTAAGCAGAGAGGTGTACTTAAGGTAAAGGGAATACTCGACATTTATTTTTATTCTTTTGGGGGTTTGAATTCTTCCTCTGTCATGGATTTTTTTACCAGGGGATTATAAAAGATGACTTAACCAGGGAAATAATCTAGTTGAGAAGATTTTTTTATCAGCATGTCTAAATTTAAAACACTTTAAACATAAATTCTAATTAACATATCTAAAGTGATTGTGGCCATTTCCAAATGTTCAGATTAATTTCCCTGTGAAGGTAGATGCCCAGTACTATAGACATTCAGCAAAGTTTTCCAAGCTCAGGGAGACATTCTGGACACTTCATGAAGATGTACTGTCTTAAAAGGACAGAGACAAATTAATTAAATTTTCAATTTCAGAGCTACATCCAGGTATAAAACCTCTCAAAAAAAAAAAAAAAAAAAAAAGAGATCTTGAACTAAAAATCTTGCTGTAAATCTGTGTTTAACACCTATTATAAGTTCCTACCCTGTGACATTCTATCTTGTGAAGCTAATTTTACTCATAACCAAATAGCACATGGTCACTTCAGCAAACCACAAAGCCCAGAGCTCCAGGGACACTGCAACTGTAAAAGCCAAGCCAAGCCAAGGAGAGTGCAGCACTTCCCCAACATTCCTCTCTCCACATGCTTGGCACCACCCATGTACTTGTCACCTCAGCAAAAGGCAGCTTTTACTGCTCTGCTTAGGGTTAGGCTTGTGCTCAAGGACAGGCTTCAGAAAACCACAAAGCCTAGACATCCTGGGACAAGGCAACTACAAAAGGCATGCAAAGGGGAGCAGTTCATGTCATCTCATTACATTTCATAACAATCCTTTCATTTCAGAATTTTCCTTTATTTACTTCCATAGAATTTCATTTCATTAGAAGTCCACCCAAGTCAGTTTGTTTCACTTTGCCCTCTGACTTTGAGATTTTATTTCCTTTTATGAAAGGGAATAAAATCTTGCCATTTCAATGAGGATCAACTCGGCAAGGTCTGGTCCATTTCCCTGCAATTCATGTTAGTGCGTGCCATTTTATTGTTTACCCTTTGGTGTATAAATTTTTTATTTTCTTGAAGCATTTTGTTTCATCAGTTTCTTCTTTTTATTTGGCTTTGTTCCCTGATTTGGGGAGGTAAGTAAAGTTCATTTTGATATGTTTCAGTCCTTTTCAGTCCAGTGCACCTTGTTTAATCATAATCTGTTTGGTTGTAGTCAGTCCATTTCAAATTTTTTTTAATTGCATTTTCTTTTATCATCTCTCCCTTCCAGAGTCATTGTGAAACCTTCTCTTAGGTTTTCAATATTTAATTTTGTTTCATGAAAGAAATTACTTCTCTACACTGTCCCAACATTGCTCATGCCTCATCTTGCTACTTGTCACCAGCATCGGCCCAATGCTGGTTTTAGAGCTCCACCTAGGGTTAGGATTAGGTTTAGGGTTCAGAAAACCACAATGCTCCAGTGATACTGCAATTGCAAAAGGCATGCCAAGGTGAACATGCCACTGCCCCAACATTGCTCCCTCTTCATCTTTCTGCTTGGCACCTTGGATGAATGCAGCCTGGGATGATCTACTTACTGCTCTGCCTAGGGTTAGGGTTACACTTAGGGTTAGGGTTCAGAAAACCACAAAGCCCAGAGCTCCAGAGACACTGCAACCACAATAAGGCATGCCAAGAGGAGCACAGCATTGTCTTATCCTTGCTATCTCCTCGTCTTTCTGCTTGGCACCAGTGTCGGCTGAATGCTCTGTTTTTAGATCTCCACCTAGGGTTAGGGTTACACTTAGGGTTAGGGTTCAGAAAACCACAAAGCTCAGGGCTCCAGGGACACTGCAACTGTAAAAAGAACAAGGGGAGCACAGCACTGCCCCAGCATTGCTGCCTCCACACCTTGCATCATGGCACTACCCATGCACTGGGCACCTCAGATTTCGGCACAACAATGTCGGGGCCTTTCTGGAATTACCTTTCCATGTCTTTTTCAGCCCCATTGTTCCTGGAGATCTAGGCTCTTCTCCTCTCCCAATGCTAACCCTAACCCTAATGGCAGCTTGGTGCTGTGGCAGAGGTCCTTATTGCCATAGGCGGCACAGAGTAAAAACTGAGGAGCTGGCAACGTTGCCACCTGCCATGAGGAAAATTCTTTGTTACATGAAAGAAAATGAAATCTCAAGATTTCCACTAGCATTGTTTCATTAAATTTTGATTAGTTTTGTGGCACTTCATTTCATTCAATTCCATTCCAGTGATTTAACTTCTCCTAAGTATTTTTCTTTATTTTTGAATTTTATTTCATTATCTTTCCTCTTCTGTCTTTTCATTTAACTTCACTACTTGCTTCCTCATTCTATTTCCCTTCATGAAACAAATTTCATAAAAAGAAACTAAATCTCAAATTTTCACTGAGTATCATTTCACCCTGTTTCTGTCCATTTCTCTGCACTTTGTTTCACTCCATTCCACTCCTGCCACTTCATGCCAGAATTTTCTTTTTTTTTCTATTTCATTTAATTTTGTTATATTTCCTTTCCTGTCTTTTCCTTTAACTTCATTCCTTGATTATTAGCTCTACTAATTAAATAAAAAACATATTATTTTATTTTCCTCACCTTCAGAAGATTGCTGCATTATGATAATTTATTAAAGGGGAAGGCTTAAGAGAAACTTCTATTTCACAATTCTGTCTTTTTACTATAGGTTTTTTTTTATTTTCTGAATAGCTGCATATCGATGAAAAGGGAAGAAGCTGTACTTTAAAAAATTGTAAAATTAAAGATTCAGATTTCTCCAAACCTCATCCTTTTTTCTCCTTGCAAGAATTACTGGCTAAATTTTCTCCACATTTTCAAGTCTTTTCCACTACTTCACAAATGTAATTTTCAGCAATTAAAAAACGCCTGCAAGCAATTAGATTTGAGTTACAAACCATCTCTACAATAGTCAAAAATCATTTAATGTGCTTCTTACTTCTAAGTTCAGAATAAATATACTCTTCAGTTCATTGTCAATTAATCCAGACCTCATAATTGTGTGAAATCCAGTGGTAGGTTAAGTTGAACTCCATGACCTTAAAAATCTTTTCCAACCTAAGCCATTCTCAGGTTCTTAGAGCACTCACCTCACTGCTGACATTCACCTTTATTAAGATGTAAAACTTTACTTAAAATGAAGGAAAAATCAGACTAAACTAAAAAGCACAGGGCATGAAAATCCAGGTAGCTATTTTTTAAAGGAAATAAGTATTCTATATCACAAAATCAATTTCAATTAGATACTTATGCTTCAGCTGTTCTTAAAACACTGATTCTAAAATGATAAGTAATATCAGAAATAGATGCAAAACCTTGTTATAGATAAATGGACAATAATATTATAACATTATTTGTTTCTCATATCCATATTAAATTCCTACACATACTTTTGTAGTTGAAATACTGGTTTATTACTTCTCACCTATTTCAGTGAGTTTATTTAAATGCAGATTTATCTCTCAAGTAATTTTGCTGCTGTAGGCATTCACCTAGGTCAAAATACTTACATTAGGTAACCACAACTTTTACAGAAATGTCTCTAGCAACTGTTGGAGATGGAAAGGGGAAGATTCGTTTTCATACATTACTATGTGTATTGCAATAATGTTCTTAAATTGATCCCAACTTAAAACAATATTAAATAGAATAATTTCAAGTCTATATGAAAATGACATTAAAGTGCAACTGAAAGTAGCTTTTAAATGTCTTTTGTTTTTTTTCGTTAAATTCCTGTGATTGCCAAAAATATATTAGGCCTGTGATAGGCTTTTTTGAAGAGCTTTAAAGCCCATTAACTAAAACTATTACAAGAAGCAGATATTTCTGAATAACTAGGTTATATTTCGCTAGGACAAGCTCAGCTTTCTTCCTTATGATCAAATTATTAGCAGGTGTTAGTTGCCTCAGGGAAGTACTATCTGCTTTTTAGTGACCCTCTCCTTAAACCCATCATCTATAGAGAAGCATATTTGCTTACAGAATAACAGAATTTCTACCCAGGGCAAGGAAATCTGTAGAGAAAAATTTTGCAATCACCTTTGACTAGAGAAAAAATAAAAGCATGTTTTGTAATTTTTAATGTCATTTAAGTTCACAAAATCCCAGGAAGGACGTAAATTTGCAGCAACACAGCAAAGCATAAAGAATTCCTAGTTCAAAATTGTGCTTGTTTCATAAATAATGAATGGTGTTTGTCACCATAATCAGAACCCTGATCAATTTTATTTTAATGCTAAGCTGAAATCAAAACCTCCTCAGGCAGCTGTGTCAAATCACTACTCCAATGCAAAAAGCTCAGCAAAGGCATAGAGTACATAAATGCCCCTTTTCATACCTTGAACTTCTCCTTGCAGTGGAGACCGTATCTTATTTTTTACAAAATTCTTATCTGCCACTCTTTGCTCTTCTCATAAACTCAGATAAGACCCAAGTAAGCAAATCAACTACCTGGATTGACTCAACTTCTTCAGCACTGAAATAGGCACATGAATATGTCTACTTACTGAGGATGCTTGCATGCTGATGTATATTCTCCTCTGCTTCCACAGGAGCTATGGAGAGCAGGAAATGCCATTTTTCAAACAGTGACTCTGCACACACTTCCATTTCCTGCTTCTGCAAACAAACAGCTTCAAAACTCCATTGTCAGGGATGGACTATATGGCCACCTAGCACCATGTGCACCCTAAAAAAGATAACAGAATGACAGAATATATCAAGTTGGAATGGACCCCCAAGGATCATCAAGCCCAACTCCTGGCCCTGCACATGACCATCTCCAAGAGTAACACCATGTGCCCTGAGAGTGTTGTCCAAATAAAAAGTCTTGGTGGGAAGTCCCAAACTGCACAAAGTATACTAGCAACAGCATGGGGTTCCTTTTCTTTTTTGCCCCACAGTATTGCCAATTTCAAAGACTCATGGCCAGATAATGTTGCCATAAGTATTTCCCCAGTTTAGCAAAGTGAAATTCCCATTAGTAGGATACAGAGCAGCTTGGATATTGGGCAACTTTATGCTGCGGGTCTGCATGTCACAATTCCTGTCAAAGTAGAAGAGGACATAAGGCAGCTGCTAACCAATCTAGGCTGATACAGCACAGCGTATCATCCCTTCATAACTGCAGCTATTCCAGGAAATAATCATCCCAATAGAAGGGACAGTCAATGTTTAGCCCTCAGAACAGTTTACACATTACAAGACACCATATCTGTAATGCTTCTGCTGGAGCACAAAACTACCCACTACTAAACTCTCTAGTCAGTTAGGCCCTCCACAAATTTAACATGTGACAACATTTTGGCACACTTCAGAATTATGTGTAAAATTCCATGCAATGTAATTCAAAACTACTACTACCAAGCGTCATCCCCAAAGTTCCTCAAATTGCTCAAAATTCATATATAATTTGGCATACTATGCAGGCAGAGGCACATGCATGGAGGGAAAATGTAACAGCATATTGTAAAATCAAATATAGAGCATAATAAACTTTGCCAGCAACAATCATAGATGATCTTTGCACCCACACAGTTTTACAGCTCCATAAACCTAAAAGTAGAGAAATTACATTTTTTCCCATAAAGTATATTTGGAATTAACAACGATCCATGTTATTTCTGCTATTTTCTTAATGTAAAGAGATATAAGATGTAACTAGTAATATCAACACAATCTGTGTTTGACAAATCTGTTTTCCCAGATAAAACAAACAAAAAAATGCACAAAGATACACAGTCGTAAATACAGCGAAATTTCAACAAAAAGACACATTTGGTTACACCCTTCAGTGAAGACATCTGGTGACATAAATCTGATTACAAATTTGATTTCCTGAAAGCAATACTTGCCCTAATATATGAATCTTCCATGTAGTCATATAGAGGCCTCTGCAGAGCAAGTAACCTACTTAGTATCACCAAGTCCTGTTCACTCTCCTTCTCACCTACTTCTATCAACAGAACCATTTAAGTTGTGGCTGATTAAACTACCTTTGCTGTTACCATGGGTTTATTCAAAAGTAACTACAAATAATGACCTGATATAAGCAAAGCAACTACATATGTATAGCAAGCCTTCATCTTTTACCTACACCATATAATGTGCATGACAAGTTGTTCAACAGGCACCCAGTTCTGTGTGAATCTGTATGCAGTGCTACCCTCTAACCATTCTTCTTCCACATCCTCTTCATTCCCTCAGTCTGCTGCCCCTTCAAGATCCCTTCCAAACCCAACCCATCACATTTTCTGATTCTATGAAACACACTGTATCTATACACATGGAATTCAACAAACCTAGGTAAAATATACTAATTTACTTGAACAAAACTTATAAAATTAAAGGGGAAAATGTAGCTTAATGTTAACAACTGGAGTAGCAAGAGTAAGTCCATAATAAAAGGAAAGTCCACAGAATGAAGATATTATCTCTTGCATAATTGTGTGTCTTAGCTGTATGATCATGGTTCCTAACAAATGTGATTATCAGCTGCCAGAACGATAAGCATTTTGTCATTTCTGCATCAGTCCACTAAGCACTAGTGCTAGAAGCAGTAAAATTAAGAAGATGCAATAAAATGAAATGGAGTTATCAGAATAAATGGTTACCAGAATTGCTGAACCTAGTACTCAACATACAAAATACTACCACAGAGTACTCTGTAGTGCATTATCTTTCTTTAGCTACAATTCTTTCTTCATACTAAAAAATATCCTGAACTAGGGACATAATTTCTCACTTCAGCCTAGAATTTTTGCCTCTAACCACTGTGACTACCTGTAATCAAGATGGCCAAATATAAATATTTACAAGCAAAACAAAATGCACTCTACCTTGTAATTGGTAGGATGCTGTACAAAACAGGAAAAAAAAAGCCAAAAAAAAGCAACAAAGAAAAAAAATTCAATGCCCATAGAATTATTAAGGCTGAATATTTTTGCATTTTTTTGTATATTTCCAGGATGATATTTTGAATGGGAAAGTCTACAGCCATCTCTGCCAGTATTTCAGAAAAGAAACTGGTCAGGCTTATTATACAAACACACCAATGGTTTAGAGACAGCTAAAGGTTTCATGAAGGCCCAAGATTTCGTTCTCCACTACCATGGTCTCAAACTTTTTTTTTTTTAATTTAACTTAAGAAAATGATCAACAGTATCAAGGTCAAAACTCCAGACTCTCCCAGAATCAGTATTCTGTTCCAGGCCAACCATCATCTCATCAGGTATCTTAATATTTAATATATTTTAGATAAAGCTTTTCAGAATGACAGTTTTCTTTTCTGCTGACAGTTACGGTTCAGAATTGCCAATAATCAATTCACAGATAGTAAACCATGTTAAGTTTGAAACAATCCCTTATTTTCAGGTCTTCATAAACTTCTAAATTGTTACTACAGCACTGTGAAATCATCTCCACGTAAAATAGAAGCAGTAGTGCTTAACTTAAACTCTTTTCCTCCCCAATTTTTATGCCTACAAGCATGATTTTTTTTTTTTTAGATGTTTCTGCATTCCCCACTGTTTAACAAGAGCCCACAATTGATTAATACTCTCACCTTCTTTATTCCTGCTGTGCGAACTAAGCAGAATACTCAGGGTCATCACCGGGATTTGTTAACTCAGAGCAAGAATCAATTGATCCTAAGCATATACTGAGATTTTTTATCTCCGCCCAAAAACCCCTGGTGAAATTGGTGGTTGGGTCTGGAAGAAAAATGTCTGAGGGCCAGGAAAGGTATTTGATGCACTAAATGATATTAATGCTAGTACAATTAGGAATTTAATCCCCCCCTTTAACACTCAAAAGTCAGGAAATACAAAATTATGGTTCCTGTAAGTGTCATAACTCACGCTCTTGCATACATGCTTTATTTTATATTACACCCTGTTAAATTTCTAGGAACTATATGGGTAAGTTATAGTTCTTTTTCAAGTATTAATTTGAAATTCTTGACTGGAGAACATGAGGGCATAAAAGAAATATTCAGCAGCATGTTATAGAGCTACAAGCCTGTCTTGTCTCCACAAACAAGCAAATTATATGTAAAACTTGGGTTTTGCTGGACCTTTACTATACTGTACTACATCATCAGACCTGACTAGCAGAATGTTCAGCAAGGATCAGCACTCCACATAGTCCAAAAACTCCTGTGGTTTCAAGTGCATCAGCTGGACAGGAGTTATTCAGTAGTCAAGGTAGGGAAGGTTGAGTTCTTAAATTTCTACATGTTCATATGGCATAAAACCCAAAGAATTGCAGATATCCACTTGAGAGAAAAGGAGTGGAGAAAAATAATTCAACCTTTTTTGACACTGAGGATTAAAGTGGATAGAGAAGGAACTAATCTGAAAAACTAAATCATTACATTTATTCTACACATATGTGCAACATGCCTCAAGAGAGAACAACTTTCCAGCCAGTTAAGCTCATGAAGTTGCATGTGACTTTTTAAGCAAAAAAATTGTTAACTGTACTTTACAATATTCAGTAAATGTTCGCTTTCTTGAAATTTAAATAGAGGTAACTTTTCAGGAAACTCAAGATACTGCTTAAATTCTTATTCAAGGACAAGTAATATTTAATAAAGTTATGCAACACCACTTTTTATTTTCTCCATCTTCATCTAATTGTTGCTTTCCAGATGACATTGACTTATGTTAACATTCTTCACAAGCCATTGGCTAGCGTAGTTTTTTTATAAAATTGTTTGCTAATTCCCAAGTGTCAGAACTCTCTAAGCTTAAAGTCATTCACAGGAAAGACTTATATTGTTTCTACCATACTTTAAGCATATCTTGATATAACAAGAAAAGAGAACAGGAGTGTAACACTAATCTCATATGAAGCATACATAGCCACAGGCATTTAAAATCACTGTCATGCTATATCATAGGAAGAGATAGTACAAATCACAGAACTTCTTGCTACATTTAACACATTTCTCAAACTACTCCTTTTAGCTCTGTCTCATTTTTTAGCTGTCATCCTACAACAACATTTGGTAATGCCTCATGTTTACTCCATGTGGCATACACTGTCCATTTTACATGTTTTGGCAGAAGATAACTCTAACATGAGAAGGATATCACCTGACTCCAGAATATTGGCACCATAATAAAAAATATTTTTCCTCAAAACCCTCTCTCCTTCAGAAAGTTATGGTATTTTCAGAGTGACCAGGTCATGCTCCATTTGGCATTTTTATTACTCCCCAGCTGATCAGCTACAGAAGAACATGATTTTCCTTTGGGGTTTTCAGCAGTGTGTTTCAAGCCCTTCTTGTCAAAACACCGAGAAATCTGGAAAATAGAACTCTTTAAGTTTCAATAACAATGCAAATGTAACAAACTTAATAATTACACTTAATAATTTTCATGTTTGATTTGTGAGATTGCAGCTGCTGAGCTGGCAATGTTATAAAATGCTAATACTTACCCTGCATTTGTCAACACTCAGAGAAGAAAAAGATTTATTCAAAATAGCACTGGTTGCCAGTCAGCTCCAAAAAGAGACTTGACAGACCTGTCCCTGGCATACAGATGTCATTTGCTATGAAGGAAGCAACTTCTCTTTAGCTCACCCCTCAGAAATACCTTGAGTACCGAAACAGCCTCTATAATCAAAAGCAG
The DNA here is from genome assembly GCA_034509185.1 of Euphonia xanthogaster. Classification (NCBI taxonomy): domain Eukaryota; kingdom Metazoa; phylum Chordata; class Aves; order Passeriformes; family Fringillidae; genus Euphonia; species Euphonia xanthogaster. The sequence continues at coordinate 31,381,504 of JAYDZK010000202.1, read as the reverse complement.
GTTTTGCTCATCTGCAATGACCAGAATGCTTTGAGCAACTTCAACTTATGTGCTGTGTTCTCTAGCAATTCCTAGCAGACTGGTACACAAAGCAGCTAGATCCTGGGCCTTAATGACCTTCAAATGCTTTTGCCAACACCCAAACTCCTGAATTTGGCCTGGCTGCAAAGATGAGCATTTGCCCATCGCTGAGCGACTGAGAGACGGGACTCCAAAGAAAAGAAGGGGTGCAAAAGAAATCCAAGAAAAAAAGCCAAAGCTCAAGCAGAAGTCAGAGTTGAAGGAGTTTATTGAAGCCAGAGCATATGAAGGCTGAGCATAGAAGTACAGGCTATTGAAATCATTGAAGTCAATTATTGTTCACCACAGATCAGTTTATATCCTGTTGCAGCTCCACGCAGTTACAGCTCTAAGGAGTCACATCTTTAAGTAAGAATTTTCCTACTAGTTACAGACAGCCTATTGTTTGCATTATTTAGCAGCCTTACAAAATTACATGGTTTCAAAAACTTTAATATGCTGTACTTTCCCAGTCTCGCATCTGTAGTCACTTATCCCACAGCCTGTATCCAACCAAGGCCAGAATATCTTGATCCATAAGCTCCACTATGCTCCCTGTTCTATCTTCCATTTGTTTTCACACCCCTATAAGACCCTAATAAACACAAAAGGAGGAGAGAAGTACTTCAGCTGGTACCATGAGCTTAACAGCTTTCTCATTCCCGTATCCACCTTAGCAAAGTAAAGAGAATAGAACCCTTTTGAATGGTCCTTGCAAGCTGTTTCAATTTTTTTTATTATTTTGTAGTCATCTAATTACAACCGTTTTTCAGCCTTGTCTGTGAACTCACAAGCATTCTCCATTTCTCTGTCCACATATGGTGAGTTACCTGCCTTACTGTACTGGGGCTCCCTTGAGAGCAAAGCCTCCAAGCATTGCTACAATGCATTCAGCAACAAACCCAGCAGGATACTAATAGGCTGTCTTCATTAACCTTTGCTGATCGAACTGTGCTCTTGTACTTGCACTCTGCACATTTGTGATGTCTCATAAAGATTCATAATAGGAACTTTAATGGCAAAAGAGCCTGTACACTAAATTGCTTATGCACCAAAAAGGAAGAGTGGCTGCAAGAAAGAGTAGCGTTTTTTATTTTTCTCTCGTCAAGCAGTGGCAGCACTTGAAAGAGCAAACTGAATATAGGAATGGATCAATAGAGGAACAGCGAGATGATGATTAATGCAGGGAAATGGCTATTTAGGCACAGTAGCAGAAGCTGCATTCACCAGGTATCCAAAAAAAAAAAGGCAACATGTTCTGAGAGAAAGCCATCAGATGGCATCAGTATTAGCTCATGAGGTACGGAGAGTCCAGCATAACATATGCCTTTCTCAAAACATTGCTGTCGTCCCTCATAATGCACCATGCAAGCGAGAAAATTGAGTTGTTAGCAGAAGAGGTAACTTTTGTGGTTAAATACCTTGCCTTTAAGATACTTGTGTAATTTAAACTCCATATCAGATTTTTCAAATACTGCACTCATAAAAGTTGACTAGGTGAAATTCAAAGTAACTTTTAAGCCATGAAGAAGGATGATCAGGGCAATTTAGAATTTTATATATTTTATAAATGAAAACAATAACATCTCCTTCTCACTTTCATAAGCAAATATCCTGTACAAGTTAGTCTCTTAGTTTCTCACCTTCTTAGTGTGATAATGAAAAGTCTGTAGGTTACAATGTAAATTGATTAATAGCACTTGATTAATTTTTGATACAAAGGGAAGAAAAACAAGAGCTATGATACAGTTCAAAGACATGGTAAACCATAAGTAGACAGTTACAGTTGAATGAACATAAAAGCAAATTTAAGATATCTATGTCAATAAAAACAAGGAAGATATTTTCAGAGCCATCAAAGATATGTTCTGTAGGTCAAACAGCACTATGATGAGTTATTAACATTAGCTTACATTAAAAAAAAGAGAACAAAATAAATTTTTATATTCCCTCTTTTTATTAGGCATTGGGTAACTTTCTACCTGCCATTTCAAGGAAACTCAATAGCTACTCTCTGCTGGAAGCAGCACCTTTGCCTTAGACCATGAGGAAAATTAAACCTCAGCTCCTCTTTAGTTTAATCAAAGTCTGCAGAAGCCCAACTGCAATGTGCAAGTGGGAGAGAAAGGGTATAAGCACATAAAGTCTGCAAAACCTAGGGGATAGAGACAGAATTCAAGCTTCAATAAGTATGTACTATTTCTTCTTTGTTGAAACAAAGCAATCCAAAACATTAGCAATTCATGTCATGTTCCTGCACTGATTGCCACACCTTCTGAAAGCACAACATGTCTTTACAAGTACTCTTCTAAGCAAAGGAAAAGCTTCGTAGCTCATCAATAAACATGAAAGAGTAGCTTTACAGAAATTTAGCCACAACATGTTCAATAATTTCAATGGAATCAAGAAAATCTTCATATTACCCTTTAAAAATGGACTGAAATAAGAGAAAAGCCTCTCAAAGGGTCAAATGTTTTAAAGGCTTTGCAATACACCATGGTGCGGAATACAAAAATATTTTAAAATAGTAGTCTTTTTGTGGTTGTTTCGATAATGAAGGAGCATACTTTCTGCTAATTGCAGTTCTTCATAGATGAAAAAGATTACAATCATTTGTAACTATAACTAGTGATCTGGAGTGTTGTTTCTCTTTCATTTCAGAACTCAGACAAGAATATTTAAGATCTAAATTACTTTTGGATACTTTGGGCTTATTAAAACTACCCCACACCCTCCCACACTTCCCTCAATACTGTTAAAATTGATTCATTAATTTTTAATCTAAAAACAATTAATGTAGGATGTGAAAGGTTAAGCTTGAGATAAGGTGTGGTACAAAGGGGATGGCAGGCACCCTGATGAGAAGCATACTGGCTCTGAGCTTTTGCAAGCCAAGTGGAGATGTTGTTGTGCTATGGATGAAAGGGCTCATTATCCCAAAGATAATTGCCCAGACGCCACACCAGTGAGGTCACCCGAAACATGGCTGTGATTGCTGAACCAGTATTGGAACTAATTAACAGTTAAGGCTGCAGACAGCCGTTCTGCACAGACCCCCACTTAAATGTATAGCCTGCCCATCCCATCAGTGTTAAGCATTACGTCACACTCTTTTTGCTGCTCAGTGAAAACCTCATCCCACTCATCAGAAGAATAAACACTCTGGTGTTACTTTCACAGCATTAAAATTCATCCTTTCAGTCATCTTGTACATATTGAGGGTCATCAGTCATTTTTATCCCCATATCAATTAATGATTTGGCATCTCCTTTGTTTAATGCAGAAAAGAGCTCTATCACAAATTAAGAGTAAACCTGAAGTTCTAAAAAGGGCTAACCCACAGTAAGAGGAAGCAACGTTTTAATTTTCCATCATGACCATTTTTTCAGCTGTCCCTCATCCTGGATTACATTCCTAACTTAACAAGGTGAAAGCATGAATTGAGACCTATCTGGTGCTTTCAGAGACCAATCTATTTTTCAGCCACACGTACTTTACAGAGGTGTTTTAGTCAATAATGCAGCAGTAAATTCTACACTTGCAAACTCACGGGCCTCTGCAGATGCTCCCTTGATTTCAGTGGGTATTTCAACAAGAGCACACACAGCCATCCAGTGGAGATCACTGAAGCAACAGGGGATTTTCCATGACAGCGGTAGGCAGGCCAGATAGGTAGTATTTAAATAGTCTTTTCCATATGCTTTAATTTCTTCCAGCTTCTTTGACTGACATCTGTCTTAATGCCTTGAAAAGAAGCCATTGAAACCTGACAATTCTGTATTTCTGTAACAAAACTGAGAGAAGTTTCAACTTTTTGCCCTTGCGAATTCAAGTCAAGCTTGCTATATCTTTATAGTCAAGAAATACTTAATATCTTTAAAAAATTTGGATTACCCTGGAAAAAAATGGGTATATTTTCCCTTTCAAAGTTGGTTACATTTAACCAGAACAATCAGAAAAAATTTCTAAGAGAAAGTGAATTATTCTGGGGGGTTTTGCCTTTTTACACCAAGGGGAAAAGGTTTTGCTTTTAAGCTGTTGTGAGACAGTACCTTTCCTACTTTTTTTTCCCCCCTTATTTCACTCACTGAACGAAAAATACCCAGCTGTCTTGATCCCAAACTGCTAGCTTTATTCTCTGAATCATTTAACCATTACAGGATCTCCTTCCCAAGACTGATGTCATTCCTACACAAGGAGCATGTAAAAGCCTGAATGAGAAAGTTTGGAAGGGACCACAGTGCGTCATCTGGTCTAACCTCACTGCTCAAGCAGGGTCATCCCAGAGCACTTGGCACAGGATTGTGTCCAGATGGCTCTTGACTATCTCCAGTAAGGGAGACTTCACACCCTCTCTTGGCAACCTGGACTGGTGCTTGGCCACCTGCACAGTAAAAAAGCTCCTCTTCGTACTCAGGTGGAATTTCCTGGGCATCAGTTTCTGCCTGTTGCCTCTTGTGCTATTGCTCAGCACCATTGAGAAGAGCCTGGTCCATCGTCTGATCTCTGAGGAGGTCCCCTCTCAGTTGTGTCTTTTCATGGCTGAACAGGCCCAGCTGCCTCAGCCTTTTCTCACAAGAGAGACGCTCCAGTCCCTTCATCATCTTTGTCATCCTTCGCTGGACCCATAAAAAGACATGTCTCTTTTGTCCTGAGGAGCCCAGAATTGGACACAGCACTCCAGATGTGGCCTCACCAGGGCTGAGCAGAGGGGCAGGATTACCTCCGTTGACCAGCTGGAATGTTCTTCCTTATGCACCCCAGGACACCGTTGGCCTCTTGGCCACAAGGACACTGCTGGCTCATGGACAGTTCGGCGTCCACCAGGACCCCCACATCCTTCTCCGAAGAGCATCTTTCCCATGCCCATGTAAAATCTAACACCTCTGGGTCTAAAAACACTAGGACTGAAATTTTAGAACACAGTTTGATTTTTTTGTGTTCATAATAATTTATTACTATGCAGAAAATCGATTTCTTCTTTGGATAAAAAATATATTT
>JAYDZK010000202.1:31356080-31370525 GCA_034509185.1 Euphonia xanthogaster | reverse complement strand
TTGGCTTTGTCTTACCTCCCCATGCAAATGTCACAAGAAATAACTACCAGTATATGCCAGGTATTTCTTTTAATGCCAGAAATATACATATATGTTAGCTTAAAAGGAATGTTAGCGTGTCTTTGTGGATCATTTCATTCTTGTGGTCTCCCTATCATAAGGGCATCACAGTTATGTCCATCCTGACTAATCCTTGGTCAGGCCAGCTAATCCATATCTCCTGTATTTTTTTCCTTCTGGAAGCAGCAGAAACTGCTACTTTTGAACATGGGACTGTCTGGAATGCAATGGCCACATCTCAAGAATCCCCTGCCATTCATAGCCTTTCTTTTCTATTGCAGGTATTTCTAGCCTCATTTTTATGGATTAAGGGTAGCAACCAGGATCCCAAAAAATACCAGGGTTTGGTCTGATTTGCCTTCATTGACTTAATCTATACCTGAAATTCCTTGCTCACACAGACATTTGTTGCTTGGTTTGATTATTTTATTATAGAGCTGCTTTTTTTTCAATTTCTATTTGAACAAATGTCACAGATGATAAATCACACTTCACTGTCCCTATCCTGTAATTTACCAGAGTTAAGAAGGGATCACAGGTTGAACCTACGTACTCCTTTAATAGGCAGTCAAGTATTTTGATGTCCTTTTCCACCAAATTATTATGTATAAACTCATAGACTTTACATGCTACACCACTAGTTCACTGCAACCTCATAGATTCTTGACTGGTGCATTCTCTAATTCTACTACAGCTCTTTCCTATGAGTGGTCCAATTTTTTTGAAAAAAAAAAGTAATTATTTTTAACCTCAGCCTTACCAGATTTAGCAGTCACAACTCCATTTTTACATAAACACATTTTTTTGCTTTTTCCTAACTTCTTTTAAATATTTCTGTCACATGTTTCCTTCTAATCATAGAGAAGTAGGTTCCACTAACAGTGCTACCTTGTACAGGTAGCACTGCCAGAGTACATGAAGTGTTCCAAAACTAGTCACACATAAGACTGATACCAAAGAATCTTGGTGTTTGTTGTAATATAATGCTTGTAGACATGATAGAAAACAAAACACTACTTAAACTGTGTCCTGATTATTTTCCGGCGAGCTCCAACTCTGAATGGGTCTCTTCTTGCTCTCATTCTTCTTTGATTATTTTTTTAGTTTGTTTTCTCCCTTTATGGTATATGAGCAAATAACCACTTAGCCACAGATTGGCAGAGGGAGTCCATTTCATTCAGTGTCTGCATTTTAACCTCTCAGCTTTTCAGCATCAGGGCCTCTGTGCTTCAAAAGTCGATCGAGTTGGCTTACAGCAGGATGGCTATGATGTAACTCTGACGCCTCAAGCTGATTCACTAGCACCTGTCCTCTGATACCACAGGTATTAATGCACTGCTGCACCCAGCTGAAGCAGAGAATTAGCACTACTTCTGATGACTTTTGGATCAATTTAATCAGACTAACCATATGGATCATTTCAGCTCTCTTCTCAAACCTGTAATAATTCTACTCCTTTTCAATCAGTCATTGCCAGCCGGCTGCACTGAACTAGAGTTCTGTGACTGGCTCCTAATTAATTCTCTTTAACATAATTGTAATTTCTGAGTAAATAACAATCAGGATCAGATAGATGAAAAGAATTTTCCTTTCCACCCCCAATTACCAGCATAAAAAACATACTGGATGTATCCTTGGCATATTTTGCTCAGAACAAAAAGTTGGAACACATGTTACCATCTATAACAAATGCCACTTGTTTATACAGAGCAAAGCTTTCTCAACCCAGAACTCTGTTTCTTTCTTGAAGAAAAGCTACCTTCAGCACATCAATTAGCACAGGGCAATTCGAGTTCAGCCAAGTTGACATAAGGTTTTCTTAAAAAGAGGAAGAGAGCCAGACTGAAAGGCATTTTGAAGGTAACACACTTGTTAACATGTAAAGGTTGCAGGCAGATATGGAGAGATCTTTGGTTTACATCTTGCAGCATTTTCATTATTAAATGAAATTATTACATTAAAAAACAAAAACAAACAAAAAACAAAACAAAACATACAAAACAAAACAAAAATCCAACAGTAAAAACCCCTACAACAACAACCAAAAAAAACACACTCCACACAAAGCCCAGGAATCTAAACTCCACACCAGCCTCTAAAGTAGTAGCATATTCCTGCCAGTAGTTGCTTTAAGTTTTATATTAAACTTAGTCCACAAGCCCCTTCCTGCTGGCTCCCAAGCACACTCACGTGCGGCACAAAGGGGCTGGGGCTGGATGGGGTGTCTTGGCAGCACCCTGGCTCCACAGGCACCCACACCCATAATAAATATGACCCGTGTGTTAAGGCAGAGCAGGGATTTGGGTTCTGTTCCCCTCACCACATCAATTAGGTATATAACAAAACAGCGTTTCACAGAATCATAGGGAGGTTTGGCTTGGACCTAGAGGGACCTTAGCGATTATCTACTTCCAATCCCCCTGCCATGGGCAGGGACACCCTGTACTAAACCAGGTTGCTCAGAGCCCCATCCAAACTGGCCTTGAACACCTCCAGGGATGGGACACGTACAGCTTATCTGGGCAACCTGTTTCAGTGCCTCACCACCCTCACAGGAGAGAACTTCCTCCTAATAATCTATTCTAAACCTCCTGTCATTTAATGTGAGCAGTTTAAATAAGCATAAATACATAACAGTATGTATTTTTATCCATCTGCGTGCATGCATTGACGCAGAAGCCGCCCAGCAGCACCGCACGACCAGCGGGGCTGTCGCGCCGGCGGCCCCGCAGGGCGGCGGGGGAAGCTCCGTTCCTGAGGGCACATCGCCACCTAGCAGCGGCCCCGCGCAGCCGGCAGCGCCCAGCAGAGCCGCCGAAACCGGCTTAGATCGGCCATCCGAGCGCACCGAGCCTGCCCGGCTGCTGGAGCCCGGGACGGGCGGCAGGGGGCGGGGAAAGGGCAGCGTGGCCGCGGGCCCTGTGCCTGCCCCGCCGGCCCAGCCCCGTGCCCGGCCTGGGCAGGCAGTCCCTGCAGAGGGCCGGTCCTGGCGGGCCGCGGCAGCGCCCCTGTCCCTCGGGTGTTTGCACAGCGCTTGGCAGCGCCCAGCTCCTCACTGCCCCTCCGCCCTCCTCGTGGACTGATGTGTCCCCGGGTGAATTTGTTCCTACGTGTCAGTGACCTGGACCATCTCACGTGGGTGAGATGGTAGCGCCAGCCTCCCCTTTTCTCCGCAACCCAGCGAACAGGCCCCGCTGTAAGGTCAGTTGTGGGCAGCCACTCTCCTGGAAAAATCTCGGCAATTCCAAGTTCCTTGGATTACTTTCTTGGTTTCTTCATTGCGCGGCTCGGAGTGCCAGACCCTGCGTGGGTCTGGTCGTGGCCCCCTCTGCCAACACCAGCCACTCTCTCCCTACAGCAAGGCGGTGTCAGGATGTGGCTGTGGAGCCACACCCGGCTCGCTCCCATCTGCAGGGTGGAAGGGAAGTTTTGGTGTTTGCGTGTCTCCAATAGAAGGGGGTGGTGTAAAACCACACACATGTTGAGAAGGAGGGCTGAAGGAACGAGGAGAAACTCAGCAGGTAGAGAAGAGAATTTCAAATATTATTTCAAGATGAAATCATTAATAAACTCTTTTGAATATCCTTTGTGGCCATGTTTGCATATGAGCACACAAGCAAGACAGAGACACATTCAAGGATATTTTTAAAATGTTTTTGAGGTGGGATTAGGAATATTTTCTTCATGCATTTCCTAGGAAAAAAGTATGGAGCTCTGCTTTCCAAATTACATATCTTATATCTTGCAAGGTTTAGGGGTTTTCCCCACATTTCACACTACCACTTTTTAAGAAGTGAGGACTTTTAGGGGCACCAGTACCAAATTTGATACTGCCCAAGGTAACTTGAGTTTAGCTTTATACTGCTAAAAAGTGCTACAAGTTTTCAGTACCAAACAACTATTTTCATCAGTAATAGTGTGCTTTTCCATTATAACAAAATATTAGATAGAGGAACAGTATGTACTATATGGAACCAACTGTATTTCCTCATAAACCAGACTGAAATTGTTTAAAGTTTTTCAGTGAGGACACCAGCTCAGTCATTTACCCCTACAGTGCATGACAGGAGGAAAAAAAAAAAGAAAAAGAAAAAAAAACCCAGCTATTTTAATCAATTACATCCTCTATCATCAAGTTACCCAGAGGTCCTAGAATAAAGAAATGAGAATACCGTTCACCCGGAGGCTAACGTCTCACAGCTGACTGCTGAGACTGAAGTGAACAAATTCTTTTGTGAACCTGAGCAAACCGAAAGGCACCCCTCACTGATTTAGTGTGCAGTACTGTACACTGACACTGGCTATTGTTTGCTCCATAAGCCACCTTCAATAGTGCACAAGAAGTTCTCTGTTACAGAACCCTTACACAACTGACCATTTTGTTGAGCAACACAGTAGTGCTTAAAATTACCAAGCTGCATTGCAAATATTTATTTCAATGTCTCCTCCAAAATGCATTTTAAAAAGAACCTCTCTTTGAAATTGCACAGTGGCTCTATTGACCTTTCTCCAGGACATTTCTAGAAAGTGTGACACTCAGGTAAGAATAAAATGCCTTCAAATTACAGCTGTGGCTCTACCCCAAAACTGTGCGTACAGAAAGTCAGCTCTTCCAACTGTAGAGGAAGTTATTTCATACCAGACAAAGATCTATTGCAGGTAATATTTGGGGATTTATCTTTATCGTACTCTCTCACATTTCTATACTACTACACATTCCTTTAAAAATATGCCCCAGAAAGGTAGAGTCAAATATATTAATAAAGTTGAGATAATTGCATGTCCATATACAGAAGAATATACAAATGGATGGATATATGCAGCTCTTCCAAGACAGCATTAGAAAAGCAATAAATTGTGAGGCTAAATGCATCTGGAAATCTACAAGGAAGCAGTCCTGACAGACATAACTGGTCCAAAACTACATCATAGCTATAGCATTGCTTGAGGTTGCAGAATGTGATCCTTCATTCCACAATCCTTACAAGTGAGTTCTTGAACTATCCAAGAGACATGAGTGCTTTTTACATATCTCTTCAAACAACAAATGTACAGCAGGCTTGGCTGTCACAGCAGGGACAGCTCCTCAAGACCTTGGCTGCAGCAAGCATTCTGTGGTTCACTAATGGAACTGGCTCTAATCGCCTCTGCAATACTGCCTAGACAAAGGTGGTGTCCTTTGAGGCCAAATGCCCAAGTCTGGCCCACTTTGCTCCCTGCTATCTCAAGTTCAATAAGCATTGCTTATTTCTATAAAGCACGTAGCTATTTTGGATGTCAAAGTCATAGGACTTAGAAGGTTATTTCTTGTGGCCTTTCTTTCCCAGCAGTTATACATGGGACATATCTGCTCTGCACAAAAGCTAGCAGTGTGTGTATCCCTGAGCCAGCCCTGGCACCAAAAGCAACGCAGTAACATCCTCACAGCACTCTGCCAGACTAAGTAATGCAGCTAATGTAGGAACTATGCTTCCAGAAATCAGGCAAGTATCTTTGCAGTGTCAGGTAGACAGCAGTTTACTTAGAGCAGGTATTAGTCATTCCACATCCAGTCTTGCTATAGAGAAGACAGGGTGCAGACAGCCTCTGCAGTAGCTGTTCCTTTCTCAGATAAACAGAACACTCATGACCTTTTATTCTTAACCTCTTTCTGTGAAGGTCAGCAAATGCACTGCATATTTCTAGGGGATGAAAACTTTCATAATTACAGGAAGTTGCTTCGCTACAGCTGTCCTGGTAATTGCACAGTGCTTCATTGCACAGCACAGATTCATTCCCATCATTATTTTCATGAAATAGAGAGAACTCCCTGCACACTAAATCAAGACAAGCTTTGTTAGGTAAGGGTGTTTGGGGATGATTTCCTTATCTGAGTCTTCATATGCCTCCATGTCCCAACAGACGTTTCTAAGCAGCAACCAAATTATTAGTACATAACTTATGCTTCATTAACATTACTCTGCAATTTAGCAATATTAAATGTGGATCAGAGTGATTTTCTTGTTTCTTCTAGCTAGCATGACCTTAATTATTCTGATATCATTTCCCAATAGCCTGTGTCATGGTTTTAAGCCCAGCTGGAGATGAAACACCACACAGCCACTCGCTCAACCCCTCCTCTCTTCCCCCCTCATCCCAGTGGAATCAGGAGGAGAACAGAAGTAAAACTTGTACATTGAGATAGGAATAGATTAATAATTGAAAATAAAGAAAAACACAATAATAATGCTAAGTAATAAAAACAATTATAATAAAAAGGGAGAAAAATACCGACTGATGCACAATGCAATTGTTCAGCACCTGCTGACCAATGTCAGATCTCCCTTCCTGAGCCCAAGCCCTGGTTTCCACTTTCAGGGGAAAATTCCCTCCTATTTATATACCAAGCATGACATTATATGATGTGGAATATTCCTTTGGCCAATTAGAGTTCCAGATATGCTCCCACCCTGTTTGTTTTTTTGCATTCAGAGCATGAGACAGGGAAGAAATGCCCTTGACTTAGGATAAGCTTGACTTCACAAAAAACCAGAACACCAGTGTGTTATCAACACCATTCTCATTATGAATCCAAAACACAGCACTATAACAGCTACTGAGAAGAAATTAACTCTACCCTAGCTGGAAGCAGGACATGCTGTTATACTGGAGATGATTTGTTCTAGCAACTTTGTGTCTGAGCTTTCACTTTTCCACCAGTTTACTGCATTCATTTTCAGCAAACTCTGTCCTATTGTCAAAGATTGCAGCATCTGGAAAACAGGAAATATATGGCAAAAATTTCAGTAAGCATGATGACTTATTTAGTTGTAAGAGTATCTGGTGAGTTTATTGCAAGGAAATAAACACAATATCATGACAAGTAAATTATTTCTGGTCTTTTTTCTCTTCAGTGCAAGAAAAAATTTCTCTGCATACCTTATTGCTGGCAACTTTTTTTTTTTCTTTTAGCAGCAAACATGAGGTATATTGTTCAATTTAACCTGTATTTTTCGCTCGTGAGAAAGCCTCAAGGATTTTTGCCATGCCATAATTACCTAGACCCTAATATAATTCTGTTCTTTCAATTAGATTTTCCAATGGCAAATTTTCTTGTCAGATTTTTAGGTAGCTAATGTAGCTATGAACTTTCCAATGGTCTTTTGTTAACTCCTTGCAACCACCTATTTTCTCTGGGGCTCATGTTCCCCTTAAAATTCATGTCCTGTAACAGTAAAAAAATTGTCTGCAACTATTTACAGCTCATCCTTCTGGTCTCCCACCAGATTTGAGTGAATCTCAACAAAGTAGAAGTTCTTGTTGCCACATTTTCCCATCTTTGGAATTTGCATGTTTATTCTTTTCATGTTCCAGTGTCATTCAGTGCTCAGTCAGTGGAGATCAACTTTATCTGGTGAGGCTAGAGAAACAACATTTCTGCATAGGGGAGGGAGCTATTGGAAATAAAGAGAAAAAAAAATCTATACGAAAATACAAAATTAATCAGTAAGTATCTGAAATTAATAACTTGAATGCAGAATTGTCAGCATGAACAGAAAATAGTTCATGTTATCGAAATTAAACACTTAATTTAACTGATCTACGGACTTTCTGGAGTCAAGAGAAAGAAGGTCTTTCCTTGTGTAATTCAGGAGACACCATAAATCACCCACCAAAACAGCCTTTTTCTGCTCAGTGAAGGCAGAGACCAATGTTGCTAGCTGGTGAATTTAGTTCTCAACAACTGGTAGTGGTGAGGCACCCTTCACTTCAGCTCTAAGGATACTGGAGAGGTGGGAGATTGTGAAACTTAATGGTGGAACAAGAATCACAGATGAAAGAGGCTTGAGGTGATGCTACTGGATACTTAAAAGAATTCCTTATGGACATGTCTGTAAAGTACAGACTGTTCCTCACTCAGTCTTACTGGTGGCAGACACAGGCAACAGTCCCTACCATTACCATATTTTCATATTTGATGGGGGAACCCAAATGCACATGGCTGGTCTCCCCTGATTTAGCAAGCACCAAAAGTTTGAGAATGACTCTGTGTTTCAGGAAGGTCCAGAGACCACAGACTAGCAGCAACATGTGGGTACAGTGAAGAATCATTCACTTGCCCACATACCAACCAAGAACTGCTGCTGCATCATCTCTAAGGTTTGAGAGCTAGATTTCAGAGCAAATACAGATATCTAACACCTGATCTCATTTTCTCTATTATAAGAGAATCCAACAGCAACCACTCTTCTAAGCTTGAATTCTTGTTCTTTTAGAATTGCTGCGTGGTGGTCCTCCATTTTAGGCATCTGTGGAAGTATTATACACTACACTGAAACAGTGCAGAAAACTTTACCACACTGTAGAGACAAGTGCCTTTAACATTATTATATCATTAAAGACTATTAACCAAGAAGAAAAAAAATAGTCATCTTCCTTTCACTAATTGTCTCATGAGCAGAAAACTTACAATGCAAGACTACAAAGACTCTTGTAATATTAGTCATTTTTGATACAAGATTAAACTTTAATAAAATGAGTGTAAGATCCCTCAGATGTTCATTTTTCATAAGATAACTAAACTCATAGTAGATGTATGCCTTCAGTCCTAACTACAACATCCTATTACACTAATGAAATCATTGCTGGTAACACAGAAGATACTATTAATACATTGTTATTGTGTCACGGATCATCATTTATGTGCAATTCAATTTGCTTGAATCCAGTAAAAAAACATTTAGGATTGAAACATCAGTATTTTAATGAGAAACATACAAGATGTTTCCCCCAAAAATCAATGCCTAATTTGCTTGTGGAAAGAGCAGAGGGTGATTAACTGAAGACATTCTTGAAAATAATTTGCCCTAGCTTAGGATAAAGACATCTTTCTTTTTCTTTCATTTTCTTATTTTAATTATTTTTAAGTTTCTTTTATCAGACATGGGTTCCTGAGGGAGAAGTTCTGTCCACTTGTATACACTAATTTGAATCCATGACAATGCTTTCATTTGGGACAGGGAGGCTTAGGTGAAGTAGAAATGAGTATTTGAAAGGGGTCCCCTCTCCCACTCACTGTACCTCCCTGCTTCTTCATTCTAACTTCATTTCAGGCTACTTACCCAAAACTAGTTTCAGGTAAGTTCACATCTTGCCAAGCACTGCTGTAATTCTCTGTTAGCCAGGACAACCTTTTTTGAAGTTGCAGCTTACCAATGAAGCATAACAACATATGGCAGCATGACACTGTAGACTACCAGGAGGCACTGTGGAAAAAATAGGAGGAAAATTTTTTTAATGAAAACTACTTGGTCCTGTGGACCTGACATTCGCACCAGATATGGTTAGGGTTTGTCTGTTTATTCATTTCAGACTTTTTCTCACAAACAGAACACCCATCTTTGTCTGGACAACACTGAATGGTTCCTGGAGCACTTCTGTCAGTATTTCACCCAAGAGGAATCCATTTCACTCACTTTGAGACTGTTTCAGGATGCAAAGCAAAGTACAGTAGTTGGGAATAGTCAGCAGATTGATCTAAAAAGAACACACCAATATACACTGGCACACTGACATCAGCTTGGCCCTTGAACCTCAAACTCCCTGCTACTCAGATGCATTCATGCTTCTGACTGGTGACTTTTGATTAAATCCAGACCTTAATATTAGATTCCTTTTCAGCCAGGCATTGTCTTTCTATTTGTATATTTTTATAACCATTCAAGCTACAAAGGAGTACATTCTGAGTTGGGTCTCCTGAGTGCTGCTACACAATAAATACTAGGTAACAAATGTGTAGCTGTTTCACACCAGAGACCCTTTTCCAAAAGGGAAATTAAGTTCAATCACTTGCCCTCAATGCTGATTCATGGCAGTGTAAGAATACTTACACCATTTTCTTTGTAAATACATCTTCCATCAGAACATTATGTTTGCATAACTCAGGGTAATAGATCCCTATATTGATAGTCTACATATACAGTCAACTCAGTCTCTTTCTGCAGAATCGCAGGATCCTTGCAGTCATTCCTTCCAACACAGCAAGGCCTGGGCTGTTCAAATCAGTTATACAGCTCAGTTATCAGAAGTTTCTAGGTCACTTTGGACACATTTAAGCAGTAAAACTTATGGAAACAGTGGAACTTGTAGTGTGGCAATTTCATAGCAACAAAGCTCAGCTACTGTAGCATTCAGTATTTTGGTATTCCAAACTCAAAACTTGATTTAGAATATTAGACATAACAAAGAATCAGCAGATTTTCCTTGGTTGGTATGAAGGCTTTAAGAAATTACTAGAAAAAGAAAGAAACAGGTTCATGTCACAGAACAGCTGGTATTTGCAGTAGCTATTTTGGGTGGAAAAAATTTTAGGACTTCATTTAGTTCCCCTTAGCTTGTGTCCAAGTATAGTATACGCATGTTCACTGCAATGCCAGACGCCTTTCATAACTCCACGGCCTTTCAGAGACCAGATGGGATTCCCTGTGACACCTCCAATAAATGCTGATGCAGGCACAACTGAACTTAGCTCCAAGAGTGAGAGCCCTTCCAGACAGAGATCCTGAATGTAGGTATCTCAAAGTCACCTAACCTTACATCAAACAGGGACTTGATTTAATAGACTGAATGGAGAGCAGACACAGACAATTACTTGATAAAAATTAACGTTAACACCTGTTCATCTAATCTCCCTGGCTCACTATTTGGAGTTTAGCTATATCAGTATTTTGCTCTAAAACTGCAGAGGACATAGAAAGAACGAACCTCTGTGCAGGATGCAAGCCTGTGAGCCTGCAACATTATATTACCCAGTTAGACCATATAGAGGACAAATAGTTCAAAACGGTAAGATGTTTTGGTTTGGTTTTGTTTTTTAATTAAGTGCAAAAATAATTAGGGAAGGCACTAACCAGTGCACCGCATGCTCCATGTTATGTGGAGCAGTTGGCAGCTGTTAAGCCCTAATATGTAACTTACCTACGGATTGTCCTTGAAGCCTTGTCCTGTAAGCCTTGAAGGCTTACCGAAAGAGGTGATGTTTAGATGGCAGAAGTGGTAATCTGCAGAACAGTGCACTGCTTAGATACATATCCCTAAAGTCCCCTTGGATGGCAGTGTCCTCTGCATGTGAACTTCCTGCGTGTCCCGCGGCCCGTGGGGAGGAGCTGCTCTGCAGTTCCCGCGAGTCACCGCTGCGAGGCGCCCGCTCACCGCGGCACGCAGCGCAGCGCGGCTGGGAGCGGCAGGAGCGGCCGCAGGGAGGAAAATTCCGAAAGTCTTGCAGAAAACGAAACAGAAACGAGCCGGCTCTCAAATTCAGCATCACATTCCTGCAACGGATGCTTCAAATTTGAAGTCATCCTCTCCCACTGTTCCCCATCTTGCGATAATCCAAACCTATAGAAAACAATGAGCCAGAACTGTTTCCAAATAAAATTATTTTCAGACCTGAATTGTAGCTCTGTGTTAATTCTACGAGCACTATTAAGCTTCATTTTCCAAGAATTGTTAATAGTATATTAACTGGTCTTAAAAGTTACCTTGTGTGTCGGGTTCATCTGTGTTGCAGTAAAAATTATTAATTCTGCCTAGAACATATATACATATATAAAGAGAGAAATCCCGAGCATCTTATGGCTGAATGGAATTACCTGCAGCATTAAAAGAGATCTGTTAACTATGATCAAACTCAGAACTCATACACCCATACGTACATACAAAGAGACAAAAAAAATGATTGTTACTTTACCTTTTGAAAGCTCAAAGGCCCTAGAGAAGGAGAATAAATTTAAGCTGCAGACAAACCCAGCTCAAAAGTGTTAAATGCTTCATCTCTCCTAGTTCAAACAGCCACTATGCTAAATCTAGTCATCATCTACCTCTCTCTTGCATGACTGCAACAACATCCTACAGCTGAATCTTTTTAGATCCTAAAGAAAACACGGATCCTCAGCCTGGGAGTTGCAGATGCACAAGTGGCTGTTGTTGCTGGAGTTTTCTGTGGGCGCCAAGATGAGCACCAAGAACTATTTCAATGGTATTCTACTTGCTGACACAGGTGTTGATAATATTCTACAACATACACACAACCACACAAAAAAGTATGACCTCAGGAGAGCATACTGCTTTTAAAATTATCCCAAGAAATATTCCCTTTCAGCCAGGCACCACGAGGACCTTGTCAACCCAGTTGCCAGGTGCCAGCACAACATTATTTGTTAACTCTGCCCCTGAGCAGACCTTCTAAGTTATAGTCAAAATCAAGTGTCACAGCTGCAGACCCCAGATGGGGCCTCTCTGTAAACCATTCTGCAAGATAAACAGCATTGACATAGTAGGTTAATGTGCCAAATTTGGCAATAAATGTAATTTCACCTGAGTTGACTTCTTGCAGTACCAAGAAGTTTACAAAGTCTGTCATAGAGTGGTGAATGAGTTTGAATGGCAGTGTGCTCTTTCACACTTGAGGGTTCTCACTAGGGATAGTCTCATGTTCTTCACAGACACCCATTTCCTTAGAATAAATATCCTTGCATTTCCTCATACCACTTTACTGACAAACCCTTGGGGTTTTGATATGATATTAAATGTTATGATTGACTGCATTCCTCTACCTCCTTGGATACCAGAGTTTAGCTGTTAACTTCTGAGAAAGTAAACTGAAGTTAAGCAAT
The DNA here is from genome assembly GCA_034509185.1 of Euphonia xanthogaster. Classification (NCBI taxonomy): domain Eukaryota; kingdom Metazoa; phylum Chordata; class Aves; order Passeriformes; family Fringillidae; genus Euphonia; species Euphonia xanthogaster. The sequence continues at coordinate 31,357,812 of JAYDZK010000202.1, read as the reverse complement.
TTGAAATCAACTACCTGAAGCTGAGAGTCTTTGTTTGGTTTTTGTTTGTTTGTGATTTTTATTGTGGTTTTTGGTTTGGTTTGGTTTTTTTATGGTGGTGGGTTTGGGTTGGGTTTTTTTTGGGAGTGGGTTAAGGGAGTTTATTAAATTTAGCATTATTTTCATTACACAATCTACATTGGAATTTTATCTTTAATGAGTTGAGAGTCACTTTTATGAACTATTTACTCACCCTCTTTGGATTTTTATGTAACTGTAATCAGGCATTCCTCTCTGCTGAAAGCAAGATGAGCCTTTTGCCTTTGCATTAACAACATAAGTTCAGTTTATGCCGAGAAAAAAAGCACCATACATGGAATCAAAAATTCACTGAGCTCACTTGCTAAATACACAGAGTACAAATATGTTGTCATATGTACACACAGCTTAAGTAAAAGACAAGAAAGAGCACAGATGAAATACAAGGAAAGTAGCTAGACTAATATTAGCATATATCACCTGCATTTACATCTAATGTCTAAGTGGAAAAAGTAAACCTCATGTTTAATCCAGCACCAGTTTATCCCTCTCTCATTCTTCTTTGAAGATCCACTTGCAGTGTCACATCATTTCCAGAAAAAGCTATTGTAACAAAGAGCTTGGCTGCAGTGCGGGTATGGCATCATCTGACCCAGCATTTTACAAGACTGGGAAGCAAGCAGACTCTGCAACACAGGCAGAACCCTACACTCCTGTGCACACCTGGCTGCACTGCCTGCCTGCGCCTGGGGACAGGGCAGAAAGCTGCACGAGGTGGCAGGACCAGTCAAGTGCTGTGCTGTGTATTTCCATAGATCAGTGAGTCAGCCAGTCCCCGTGCAAAGATAACCGAACCTGGAGAGATAAGGAGTGATAGCATAGTGGAGGCTGCAGTTGCCAAAATGGGATAATTTTGCTCTGCACCACACCCTCCCTGGCCACAGATTGCTTTTTCTTCTGCTGTGTTACCCCTCGCTCTGGGAAACTGATCTAGCTACACTTTTTTTTCCCTGAAGTTGCTTCTAGTCATATCAGTTTTCTGTATCTGGCATATCAAATGTCTGTGCTAACACAAAGTGAGAACAGCTTTCCCAAGATGGGGCTTAGATTGATTTAAGTAACTCTGGGAGGCTGCACATTGTGGAGTAGGAAGGGACACACAGAAAGAAAAAGCAGAAAAACCTAATTTTGCTAACAAAAAGAAATTCAAACTCAAATATTTTTCATCAAAATGTCTAATAATTCTGCACAAAGGATGCACTGGTTTACATCCTATTTTGGATGTGTGAAGCTTGTCATCTGAGAAGTAATCTTCTTAAAATAGCCCAATTTCTATTCATTTATACCCTCATATTTTAGGATTGAAAACTTATTATTAGACTCTCCAACATTAGGATGATGACTGTAAGAAGTATATTGTTTGAAGGCAGAAGTTTTTTGTCAGGCTCATGAATGAATCTGCTAATAAATATTACTTTGAAACATAACTACTGCATTTTTAAAACCTGCATGTGACAGTTTTGCAGCTGCAAACATTCTCAGCTTCCAAGTATATATTGCAAGCTGTGCACACAGAGACATAGAATGTACTGAAGGCACTGGAAATTTGGCTGATGTTATTCCACAGGAAAAAAAAAAGATAATAAAATTCCTGAATAAATCCTAGAAATACCAATAAGGAAGAAAAAAAAATGAAACCTAAAAAGCTCACCTC
>JAYDZK010000202.1:31302825-31356007 GCA_034509185.1 Euphonia xanthogaster | reverse complement strand
TGAGATAATAAGTACCAGCTGGATCTATCCCCAACAGCAATAACAGTATGTAAAGCATGATTATAATGTAACAGATTGTGAAACAGAAGAGATGGTTTCACTTATTAAAAGGCCCTTATGTTAATACAGTAACAGAAGAGAGTTCTGCTAGTACACAATGCTTCTAGCAAGGCCTTTATGGTAATACAGTAAATTAGTTAAAAGGCGAATTCTCCAAAAATATTGCCCATTAATATTTTTAGAAGCTTTATTACACATGCACTTATATGCAAATGTGGGCCCACTGCTGAACGAAGCAGAGTCCCTTGTGACAGAGGACATTGGAAAAGGCTGATGTACCAAATGCTGCCTTCACCTCAGCTTATTCTAGCAAGTCTGGCCTTTGGAACCCCCAGTTGCCAGAGATCATGGGGAAAATTTGTAGCAAGGAAGCTGTATCCATGGTAGGAGGTGATGAAGTCAAGAAATACTTGGGCAACCTGGATTTACACAAATCTATGGGGCCTGATATCCTACAAGTCCATGACAACCTATAAGTGCTGAGAGAGCAGGTAGGTGTCGTCACAAGGCCATTTTTGATAATCTTTGATCATGGCAATTGAGAGAAATACTCAAGGACTGATAAAAAGTAAATATCCCTCCTATCTCCCAAGAATGAGGACTCCAGGTCCAGTCAGCCTCACCTTAGTCCCTGGCAATGTGATGGAGTAACAATTTCCAGAAACCATTTCCAAGTATATCAAAGACAAGAGTGTTAAAGGGGTCTTCAGCATCACTCAGAGGAAGTAATGCTTGACACCAAGGAGACAAACTTCTAAATGAAATGACTGGTCAGATAGATTGAAGGAGAGCAGTAGATATTATTTACCTGGACAACAATAAAGTTTTTGACATTGTCTCACAAGAACCTGATAGAGAAGCTGAACAAGCAATGAGATGGACTGAAAACTGGCTAAACATTCTGGCCCAGGGGATGGAACTTGATTGAAATCTAGCTGAAGAGCAATAGTAAGCAGTATATCTTTAGGTCAACACTCCTATACAACATGTTCAATAATGGTTTGGATGATGGGGCCGAGTGGACCCTCAGCAGGTTTGCTGGTGACACTGAGCTGGGAGGAGTGGAGGATATGATGGAGGGTTGCGCTGCCATCCAGAGGGGCTTGGACAGTCTGGAGAAATGGGCTGCCAGGGACCTCATGAAGTTCAGTAAGGGTAAGTGCAAAGTCCTGGGTCTGGGGAGGAACAACTCCATGCGCCAATGTGTACTGATGGCTACTCAAGTGGGAAGCAGCTTTGAGGAAAAGGGCCTGGGGATCACTGTGGGCACCAAGCTGACCATGAACAAGCAAGGTGCACTTGCAGTAAAGGATAGTGGATTCCTGGACTGCATAAGGCATGTTGACAGCAGGTGGAGGGAGTTGGTTCTTCCCCTCTTCTCAGCACTTGTGAGGTAATGCCTGGACTTCTGGCATCCCCAGTGCAAGAGAGACATGGACATATTAGAGAAACTCCAGTGAATTAAGGGAATGGGACATTTTTCCTCTTAGGAAGGGTTAAGAGTGGCTGTTTTTTCTATGATTCTATGTTTGGCCTGGAAAAGAGAAGTTTCAAGGTGGATCACATATATGTGCGCATACATCTGGAGGAAGGGTGTAAAGGTGACAGAGCCAGGCTCTTTTCGGTGATGCCCAGTGAGAGGACCAGAGACAATGGGCACAAGCTGAAACGAAAGAGACCCTCTAAACACAAAAATGTACTTTTTTACTGTGGGGGTGACTAGAGAGTTTGCACAAAGAGAGCAGGAGAGCACCAGGAGAGGTTGCACAGAGAGATGTAGTCTTCCTCCTTGGAGACATCCAAAAGCCATCTGGCCATGGCCCTGGGCAACTGGCTGGAGGTGATCATGCTTGAAGAGGTGAGTTTAACCAGATGACCTCCAGAAGTCCCTTTCAACCTCAGCCATTATGTGATCCTGTGAAAACTTACACGATATGCCTTGAAAATGTTACATGCTTTTAGCAGGCAAGAACATGTATGCAGGCACAGCTAAACATCATGCACAAGGAGTTGGCAAGCAGAGTCACAGAAAACCATTCCAAATGTCAAGTAGCTTAAAGGCAGATCTGTGTTCAGCAGTGGGTAAAAATGAAAACAGTTTACATAATTTGACAAGGAAAATTTTTGTTTCAATCTCTTATGAACTGAGTTTGCTCCTTCTTTAGGCTTTTCAAAAGCCATTCTGCTGAGCACCATTTACCTTGATTCTGAGATCTTTAGAGCAATTCTAGTTTTTTGACAGATTTTGAAATTGTGTGTTTACCATAGCTCTTTTTACCTTCCAGAGCAAAGATTTTTTGTCTTGCTATTGGCAACTCCTAATACGTCACTGTTTCTATGTGTCTTCCACTACGAAAATATATTTGCAGATTTCATTTTTTCATCTAAAGGCAATGACCAAGTAGTCAAATGGAACATCAGCTTGGAAGAAAAGCTAGTGGGAATAACTGGCCTGTTTGCCAAGTGTCTGTATACCAGTCCCCATCCAAGATGTCCTGCTGAGTGCCAAGAAAATTCAGTCACACACTTGTTGCTGATAGTTCAAGTTGAAAAGAGCCACCTGCTGTCAGCTTGCATGATGTTGTTTTTCTAAACAAGGCTCACAGCATTTGGTGCATATTTTTTTCCAAAATAACTCCAGTGCCCAGATTTTTGCTTCCCATTACTGATATTATAATAAAGCAGCTTGCAACAGTCTTCTTATTAGCATGTTTTGCAGAAGGTAACTGCTTCCCCAAAGATTTAGTAATTTCTGAAGAAAATCCATAAATTTTGATCATTTTAATGATTTGTATAAGATATTAATGTCCACTCCTGAATAAGCAAAATTTACTACTATACTACTATAAGCAAAATTTACTACTACTATATTGTACTCATATGCAACTCTTATCTCTTTGAAATGTGACAGCACATCTGGGATTATATTCAGTATTCTGTTGATGTATAGAAAATTGCATGGAAAAGCTTATTTGGCTTGAAATATCAGAAAATCCATGAAGGAAACAAGAATTTTTAAAAAATTAAGTATTTTCTTTCTCACTCTGCAGTTGCTGTCTCATTTTTAGGTTGTCTTTTGATACTGGTGCAGTAACAGCACCTGACACAGATACCCACTGTAACCAAAAAGTTCTAACATTCAAACAATCAGAAGTGGGATCCATGAACTTACACCAGAAAGTTAATATAATTGAAATAAGTTTACAGAGACAAATATTTCATTCCAGAAAAGAGACCTCAGCTCTAGAGATGACTTATTGGCTATTGACAATGTTTTCCTGTGATAAAAGCACATTTTTGATGCAATAAGGTTTGGACACATACACAGAGGTTCCTGGAAGTCCTGAAAAGAATGATTTCATTCACTCACCTCATATCACACATTTCATCTTCAAAATAACAATCTCCAAATGTAAACAGGATGCATGTTCTCCCAGAACTTGGGCTTGAAGGCACACTACTCAAAATGGAATAATAAAGGCATTGAAGCCATGTTATTTGTAATAGTTTAGTAGGATTAGACAGGTTAGAACATCACATTCTCAACTCTTCCATTCTCCTCGGACATGCTAACCATTGCCAGGAACTCAGGGCTGCCTCATGATCAAAGAGGCCAAAAAAAGAAAAGAGAGCCAAAAAATCCCCCCTGCAATTTCAGCATATGTGAAGTTTACTCTATAGTAAACATAGCTCTTTAGGACACAAGTAGTTACCTTGTGTGGATACCATACAATTTTCTAAAATTCAGCTATTTTTTTTAGTCTTGCTTCTACCTTAAGAGAAGATTCTCTTTTTAATTTTCTTTACAAAACTGTTACTTCAAAATTGAAGGATTGCACAGCAGTATCTTCAGGCAAAATACCTCCTCTGCCACTAAGTAATCATCTCGGGATTTTTTAGGCAGAGACATGCAGCACTGTAGCTAACAGAGAAACCCGAATAAACTTCAGGCCTTCCCAGAAGAAATGCAGTTCTGCAGAGCCAGCACAGGAGGTCTCCAGCACATGCTGACACTCATCCCTCAGCATTTCCTCATACATAAAGAGGAATAATACATAATGCATATATACAGAATGCTCAAAAAGCATTTCCAGGTTAGCTTACCTCTCCCTGGAACAGCTCAGCCCACATATGCAAGGTGCCAAGCACTTAAGTTGCAAATCTTGCAGAAAAGACAAAACAGATGTGGGAAGCATTGCTGCCCATCAGCTGCAGGCACACGGGCACACCCTCAGAGCATTCCAGTTCTCACTGCAGGAGTTCCAGCAACTACAGTCCTTCAGCTGCCTTCCTCTTCATCCTGCCTTTCCCTTCCCTAATTTCTGCTCTGACTATATGCAGTTATACAATCTACCTGTAATATTCACATGTAATGCTCCTTTTGGAGCACATTGCAATACTTGAGCACAAACTGGTATCAGGAATATTAGGAGTACAGCCTTGATTTCCCTATTTCTCTCCGTCACTTTTTTAAACACAATATCCCAATGCCTTTTTATCACATCCATATTATTCTCCAGATGTTTTCTAGGTGTCTTAAGAAGGTAGCAGATATTTTGGGTACAGGTAAGAACCTGGTATTTTGTCAACACATAGATTATCATAGGTCAGTTTGGGTTCAAAGGGACCTTTAAAGATCTTCTAATCCAACCCTCCTATAATGAGCAGGGATATTTTCAACCAGATCACGTTGCTCAGAGCTCTGTTCAATCTGACCTTGAATGTTTCCACAAATGGGGCATCTACCACCTCTCTGGGCAGGTTGTAGATGGTCCAGTGTTCCACCACCCTCATTGTAAGACATTTCTTCCTTAAATCGAGTCTGAATCTATCCTTTTTTTAGTCTAAAATTGTTACTCCTTTGCTGGGATTGAGAGATAGCATGGACCATGCTATGCAAGCAAAGCCAGTTTATTACACTGACCACCCGTATTTGCAGTTCTCTAAGTTCCATACAAATTTTTCTCTCGGACCCCTTTGCCCCTGTTAACACAACGCAATCTTTTTGGTTATCAAGTCCCTGTTATGTTCTTTTGTGCCAGTAATGTCCTTGTTCCATCTTCTCTCGTCAGAGTGACCAGACATGATGTCTCCACTTTTGTTCTTGCCTTGAGTTTAACTCTCCCACAGCTTCCACTGTACCAGGGCCAAGAGGTCAGCAGCACTACACACCTCAACTTCTGTAGCTGTCTCACTCCTTCACTCCTACCACTACAAGTCCTGTTAAAAAGTTTCAGTGCTGAAAGGCCACAGCAAGGTCCCCCTGGAGCCTTCTCTTCTCCAGGTTGAACAACCCCAATTCCCTCAGTCTTCCATCATAGCAGAGGTGTTCCATCCTTATTATTATTTTTGTGGCCCTCCTCTGGACCTGCTCCAATATGTCCATGTATTTCCTGTGCTGAGGGCTCCAAAACTGAAGCCAGAACTGCACCAGAGTGGAGTAGAGGAACAGAATCATTTGATGTGGCTACTAGGTGGGTCAGGCAGGACTTCCCTTGGTGAAGCCATGGTGGCTGTCCTAAATCATCACCCTGTCCTCATGTGCCTTAACACAGCTTGTAGGAGCATCTGTTCCATGATCTTGTTGAGTAAATCAGCCTTCCCCTTGTCTCTTGTCACCCATTTGCCAACTTTGCTCATCATGGGGAGGACGCTTTCTTTGATCTTCCTTTTCTGGCTGGCTACCTATATATGGCTCATCTTTGTAGAGCTTCAGGTGCTTCAGTGTAGCCAGCAAATCTCAGAGCAGCAGGCTGAGGGCTCTCACCAGCACCCTGTCCTTCTAACCTTGGCGTGCCATCCCACAGCTTGTCACATGCAGTCCTGCTATTATCCCCCTCCCCATCTAGCTTAAAGCTCTGTCACTGAGCCCCACTAGCTCATGAGGAAAGACCTCTGTGAATCCCATCTGACACCAGGATGTCTGGTGCTGTGTAGGCCATCCCATTATCAAGAAATTCAAAACTGTTAGTAGCACCAGTCATGGAGCCATGCTTTAATGGTTGGTATGATCCCGTCTCTTTCATCCCATGTAGCCATGCTCCAGATTCCATTACTGAACATGCTGAGGCCCTGAAGTCTCTCTTGATTGTGCTTGGACTACACATTGCAGCTCCATCACCACCCACACAGAGCAACAATAATAGGTAGCAGTCCAAGACTGGGAATGTTCCTGGTGATGTCCTTGGCAACACCTGCTCTGTACACTGCAGTCAAAGGAGACCATAAACATGCCAAATATACTGTGCTTGCCTCAAGCCTTGTTTGCCCCAGCCCCCTATCTGTCTGTAAATATGTGTAGATGGCTTATTACTTACCACATCTTAGATAAAAGGGAGACCCAAAAGCAGCTCAAAGTAATGATCAGCTGGCAGAATCAGCCTGTCAACTTAAAAATATAAGTTATCATTATGAATACAGGTAATTTGATTTTAAATAACAAGATTCCAGAACTGTTTCCTTCGGGTATTAATTCTTATGACATAATTTTAAGTAGTCATTTTCTCATATTATTTTTATGCCTTATTTTCTGAATTGTATTTTGTTCTTTGTATTAGTTTTAATTAAATTTATCACTCATTTATGACAAGAAATAAGACATGTAAACTAAAAAAAATCTTATCTCACCTGACTGCTGTTTCTAGCCCTAATGGCCAGGGAAAAAATTGTTCTCATCCTGTCTTGCAAACTGACTGCTTTCAAGCCTTTATTTGTGTCTATTACACATGTTTTGCATGCTTTTTATTTGGCCAGAATGTGAGTGTACCTAAAGATTACTGAGTGAAGGCCAGATTAGCATGATGTCTGTTCTGTGGTTTGGAACAATGCTGTTCCTTGTATATTTTTCTCCTTGGAATGCAATATGCCATTTTCTACCAAAAAACTGGAAGTGCTAAGTTTTTGTTTTGTTTTGTTTTTGTTGGGGTTTTGTTTGTTTGTTTTGGGTTTTTGTTTTTGTTTTTTGTTTTTTTGGATTTTTTTGTGCTGGGCAAAAGTTGGGGATTGAAGTAAGCATTTCGTTTGTTCAAATTTTCCAGACCATTATACCAATGTCAGTCTTAGTCAATTTTTCACTATTTTTCTTTCTTAAGTATGTATGAAGAGGTCAATAACTTTAACTGAACTCTCATCTGTGAAAAATCCAATTTATTCTAATAAGAATAAATGCTATGTCATCAACATGCAGTATTCTGTAAGTACATATTTTTAGCAGTTTTGTGAAAGGTATTGATTGGGTACATCTGGCCAATTCCATGTTTCTAAAATCCCAGCATATTTCATTTATAAAATAATATTTCAGAAAAAAGGTGACCTTCACAGAGCAAGCAGTGTATTTTAAACTATTTAAGTGTGCATCTATAATTTAAGAAATCTGCAGAGAACTAGGCTTTTTTTTTTTTTAACCTTGGTAATGCAGAGCATGCTTTGAGAAAAAGAAAAAAGCGAAGAGGTATCTACTGATATGATTTTATAAATGCATACTGCCTTTCTCACAGGGTCTCCAGTCTAAATTAAGCATACGAATTGGATGTAGTAAATGAAGGTAAACAGAGAGGAGGGACTGAAATGAAGGACAGATTGTGCTGGTACAGTGCAGCGAAAGATTATATATGAAACAAATATTGGTATAGGCTAAGTTGGCAAAGACTGCAAGATATATAGCTGAAGACAGAAGAAAAGCAGTAAAATAATGTATAAAACATTAACCTACAACCCTGAAACTCCAAACAGCAGCAACAGCAATTTACTTGACTATCCTAGGTGAATAATCAAAAGAACACCACTGATCCCTAGCTAAGTCAGCTTTATGCCCTTGTCTCCACAAGGACACAAGGCAGGCAGGGATCCAACAAGGCACTGGAAGTGGGACAGCCCACAAGAGAGCCTTCAGCCCAGCATGCCACAGGAGCTTGAACTCCTGTCAAGCAGCTCTTTTGGATGAAGGCGGGACATGACCACATTCAGCAGGTCAGCAATTTGCATTCTTCCCATTTATTTATGTGTGCCTTCCACTTATGCACACTTTCAGAGCATCAGAAAAATGAAGAAGCTCCTGCTTCAACCACAATGCCTTTTTGGCATGACCCACAACAAATGGCAACTGTCATAAATTTGGGCAGGACATTCTCAGCTCAGAGCTCCAGGCATGCCAGAGTGAACTGAACTGGGACTTCTGCTGTGATGAAATGATGAAGCAAATCATAAACTATTGGGATAGCTCACTAGAGCCATATGATACAGGTCTACATCATAATGAAACAGTGTTAGAACTAAAACACTGTTTAATACAGTTGCAATATCAGGGAGCACAAGCAGAGAATTAAAGGTAGATTATCCTAATAAAAAGGACTGTAACTTTTGCTTTTAGAAATCTTGTTTAAAAATCCAAAGCATTATTGGTCGTCCACTGTTAAGAAATAAGCAAGTTTATTCACTTCACAGTATAAGTGTTGAGAATGCCAACTACATACCCTAGATAATTATGCACTTCTTACTTTGTCTTTGCCAATTGGACTAAGGAAGGCCTATCAAGTATCTGCAGCAGAAACAGTTGCGAATCTGGGCTACTCCACATCCCAACCACAAAAATTATTCCTTTAGGAACATCCTATCAGGACAACCAGTACAAAGTATGAAAGATTGTTTTAAGAAAATAATCAGCAAGTTAACATTGCAGTACCGGCTGCCACGAGAAGAATTAAGAATTCTAACAGTACAAGATAGGACAGGATCAACATTTTCTTTCATAGCCATCTGTCTGATACTGAGATGCATCCTCAAGAGAAAATGTCTTGTTGTTGTCCAAAGACACCAACTGCTGCAAGTGAAACTATGCCCAAGAAAAGTCCCTCTTAAGTGTCAAGGGCAGCTTGTGCATGCAGCATTTGTGCACTTCAACACAAAGAGAAGAAATTGTTTATGACACTCAGACTAGCAGGAGATGCAAAGAGGAACAGCATCAGCACATCAGGAGGCAGCAAATACATTCAGCTGCAAAGATTTCTTTAGCAGTACACAGAAGTTGAAAGAGAAAATTCAGCCAAAGCTATTAAAATTATGAGGACAATCATCAGCACAACACTGAAACCAAGGACGAGCTTACAAGCATGAAAGGAGTAAAGGCTGATGCTGCTGACGCTACATAAACATCACTGAATTCCTGATTTCAGTTAAAACCCAAATTCAGAATCCTCAACAACCCTAAACCTGAAATGAAAAATTCAAGCAAATCTTAGGTGAATAAAAAACAAACCAAAAAACATACTAAGAGCAAACAATGCAGTGTGACATCCTAGCAGCTTGGAGTCAGCAAAGATTTAAAAAGATGCAGTGTGCCACACTTACTTCAGGGAGAACTCATTGCACTCAAATTAAAAACAAATCCTGCAAAACAAAGGCTGAAATTAGAAACATAAATCAAAATCTAGTAGTTGCAAAGACACCAAAATAATGTCTGCATCAGATCCAGGTGATTCAAACAATCACCTCATACTCTTAGTGATAGTTATAGGCTGTATCACTTGACTGAATAGAGTAACTCGCTCTCTGCAAGTGGACTGACATGTTTAAATTAATATTTGTGCACAGTGACTCCACCAGATTGTCAAATAGCCCCTTAAGGGAGCTTTGCCCACAAGTGACATCATTTTTATCTCCCTAGTGCAAAGATAACATGAAGGAAAGTATAACCTTGAAATACCTGCCAGAAATAGCTGGAAAAGTGTAATTAAAATTGGCAATAGTACCTACAGGACTTACTGACCTCTGCAAGACTTAGTGCAATCCTGTACTGGAATAATGTGATGCTAACTGCCTGAAGACATTACTCCAGCTACTCAGAAACTATCAGAATTTGCAGTCTGCTGCATTCTAGCTGAAATGGCAGTGTTACAGCCCACTTACATGCCACGTGAAAGGAAACAGGATGTATCCAATGGACTCCTTAACCAAGGTAGCTCTACAGTATAAGCAACCAAGAACTGGACACAATCTTCAGTGAAGACCCACGAGATTTCAGAAGACATTAAATATGTGACATGCCAGTTTCCATAAAAAGTATTTAAAGAGCAAAACATAAAGCTACACCAAAAAAGAATGCCTATGCACACCACTCTGGAAAGCAAACTGCTTGAAGAGCAAGCACCAGGATGGAGACATCCCAACCAAACGTTGTAATCATGGAATATTCTGAGCTGGAATGGAAGCACTATGATCATCAAAGTTCAACTCGTGACCCTGCACAGGACAGCCCTCAGAGGCACACCATGTGCAGGAGAGCATTGCTCAAACACTTCTTGAACTCTGGCAGGCTTGGTGCTGTGCCCACTTCCCTGGTGAGCCTGTAATACACAACATGGAGGTAGTTCAGTCCTGTACAGGTCTTCAACAGCACTTTGCAAAGAAGCATGTTTTTATAGAGAATGCATACTGGTTAAACATGAAAAGCAGCAAGAATGTGATTTACAAAATACAATAGACTAAATAGACCCTTTCAATTATACAGCAGACCCCTCTGCCTTGTAAGATTACTGTTTGCATTTGAGAAATCTGGCCAGAAGCATAGCTACTCCCTCAGTTCCGCTCCTCCCCAACTCCCTTCACTAATCCTGAGCCACACTCAATTTCTATCTGACAAAGACTTCAGCGCATAAAAAACCAAAAAACTTTGTATTCATCAGATCATAACAAAGTAAGAGTTATGCTATGAATATATTATGGGCACTACACAGAAACATGAACAATCCAGCTTGCAGACAGCAATTGAGAAAAGGGCTATATACATGCAGACAAAGAACTGCAGTCTGAATTTGTCCTGTCTGGGTACACTCCTTTCAAGCTTTCTGAGCACTAAAGTGCTGCCTCCTTCCATTGTTTCTGAGGACTACACACAAAACACACTTTGGGAGGAAGGAAATGGGTGGTGCTGTGTTCTACAAAGGAGCAAAGAGAAGCTGTGTGAGAAAGCTGCTAATATAAGCAACAGGAAGAGGTTAACAGGGAGGAAGAATTATGCATCTAAAGAACAACAAGGAAGGCATGAGAAAGAGGAAAAGCACGTATGTGCTGGGAAGACGAGAAGCAGCAAAGTGCACTCTTTCATAGTCAACAAAGTACTTAAAACATGAATAGCTTGTTGGATCATATTCAAGAGCAATAAATACATAAGTCATATGAACATGAATTTCAGAAAAGTCTCTGCTACGAGCTTTTCATAAATATGACTGATTTGCCAAATGAACTTCACATGGACCAAGGCATAGCATGCAAAACCTCAGGAAATCTTGGCAATTTTGCCAATATTAATTGAACATAAAATTCAACATTCATTTGAAACTTTTATGTTCAGCCTTAATGACAGAAAGACTTCTACCAGTCTCAGGGCTGTTCAGTCTAAACATTGCACTGTGCTACTACCTCCTCTCAGGGAGCTACAGGAAACAGGACCCCAGGTTTCCTTGGAAGTTGCATTTTACAGGTTTTATCTCCTCTACTAAGAAGGCACAGACTTTCTCAAGGGACAGAACCTGAATAAAACTCTTCAGCCAAGTTCTCCACTGACGTTACTTACAGTGAAATATTCACTTATTTCAAAGGTTACCTGAGACTCAGAATACTCCGTGATTACAAAGGCTGTCCAGAATGTGTCATCAGCAAGGGTAAGAAATAAAGCCAAAAAAATTTTTTGAGTAACCAGTAAAACCTATCCTCTAACCTAAACCAAAATAAGCAAACGAAACAAAGATTGACAAATTAATATATTGGAGGATGGAGAAGAAAAATCAAAATGGACAGAAGTCCATCTGAATTAGATATTTCATTGACACAAAAAGCCAGAGTCTTCAACTGAATAAATACCTTGAAACCAAAATGAGTCTGCAATGCCACTATATGGCCAAGAAAGGAGAGAACTCAGGAATAATCCATCTATAGCTATGTACTATAGCTACTAGCTTTGAAAGAGCTAGTATTTCATACCACAAACCGAATAACAAGACCTGGTGAAGCTGTCACAAGAGGAGTTACACCAGGGGACTGAAGCATTACAAACATGAGAAATGTGGTGGGGACAAACAAGTCATCAGTCTGACCTAATCTCAAAATAGAAGATTACTTATAGATCCTGGAAAAAATACAGAAAGGGATAAAATGCAAGGTAGAGGCAGGCAATATCAAGTAAAATAAACCACCTACCTGCACGGGAGGGAATAAACTATGTGCTGTAAGACATGGAAGTATCGGTTTGGAGAGGGACTACTGCTGGAGTTCTTGATGATCAGATTACCTTAATAATGAACAATAATCATTGCAGCACAAATGGCTGAGAGTACAGTGTTGGAAGAGACTGACAACAGATCAGAATATTGTAAGAGGAGAACATGACATGATAATCACAGTGACAAAACTAGAATAAAATTCAGATCAATATGCAGATCATGCTTCATTTTAAGCAGTATTTTTAGATATCTACATTAAAAGAAAAAAAAAAACAGAAACTACCAAATAAACACAACAAAACCCCCCAAACAAACCACACAAGATGCAGAGTGCATACAGTTTCCACTCTACCTTTTCCACTTAGTTTGACTTATTCTAGCAGGACAGATAGGAAGAACATATGGCAACTGTAAGGTATAGGGACAAGAAAGGAGAAAGGAAGAGAGCTGCTCAGCCCAAAGAATGTGTAATGCAAAAACTACATACACATATAAACCAGCACATGGAGGCTCATTATCTTTTGACAACCAGAGGAATGGATCAGTCTCCCAAGTAAGAAATACAGCAACAGCACTATCTCTCCTTAAGAGTAAAACATATATCAAGGCCATTTCAGGGTTCTCAGGACTGTCAAACCAGAACAAATCCAGTTCTACGCTGATGTTGGAAGTAGGGCCTGCATGTGGAAGGTTGCTTTTTGTCAGTGCAATTTCCTGTGTTTTACTTGGACTCTGACCAAAGACACCAAGGCAGAAAAGCCATTCTGGGCCGCACAGCCTACCTTCTCCTAAAAAGCCACAGTTCAGAGCGTCTTACTTGTTACACAAAACTCAATAAAACTAGTTAAAAACTGCTCATAATGCCCTAGTTATGAGAAAAGCCTCAAAACATATTGCATACAGCACCTAGGCGATTTATCTCTGCCACACCTACCGACCCTGGCACATGTGGCAAAATTTTCTTGGAACTGTATCAGAAGATAACAACTGCATATCAAAACAGTTTGGTAATTACTGAGAAAGCATTTTAAACATCACTAATCCAGTGTAAGTTTCACTGAAAAAAATTACTTTAAGTAATGCTGCACTGGCTTCTTTTCCAGTGCAGATATCCTAGCTAAAAAAGTGGAAGCTGCAATAGTATACAATGGGTTTTTTCCTATACATACACATATATAAAATGGGGTTTTATATATATAATGTTTTTATGTACATACACAAAAGATTTCATTGTCAGCAAGGGCGACAGTGCTGCAAAGAAAATAATCTTCCTTTCAGCCAATGAACTATCAAGGCCAAAACTACACCTTTAAGGATTGACCTAATAAAGAAAGAAAATCCAAATTAATTCTCGAAACTGAAAGAGAAGACTGAGCATGTCAAGCCACCAGGTAAAAAGCTGAGGGAGCTATGAGTCTACACTTAAGGAGAAGCCAGCACTTCTGCTTAACACAAACTTGATTTTTGACACTGAGAGCAAAGACTCATTTCTCTACAGAGACTGCAGTCTGTGTGTAGGTGTGAGAGTGTCACTATATAAATTTAATCCCAGGAAAATCAAATGCGAATAGTTTAAGATTCTGTTGTTGATGGTTGCTAGTAGTTGAATATCTTAAACTAATTCCTACATACTCACCACATATAAGCAAGAGAGAACTTTAAAGGTTTTCATATTCTAGTAAAAACTCTAAATTTTCATTTATCACATTTTCAGTGGAAAACAGAAAGTAATGGATTCCACCTTACATCAGCAATAAACATAATTTCACTCCCAGCCTTCTTTCAAAGCATGCAATTCTTAGAGACAAGACTGTGAAGATTACTAAAAGAACAATCTAGAGATAGGGGAACAAAATTATATTAATCATCTCACATGGCTGCTGTCTCCTGAGGGGGTCAATTTTCAGAGTAATTTTAACAATGTTCATATTTTCTTCAATGGATCTGTGTTATTTAAATTGTGTTAGAGAGGCTGTTGCTGCTACATAGGCTTTCTTCACAGAAGTATTTTTAGTGTTTCATTCCATAGCAAGGAATACATAAATATTAATACTTGCTATTAAATCATTACTTGAATTCTCTAGAGTTGATTTTGTTTCAACTATGCAACAATCCATATGAGACAGCCTGGAAATTTATTGCATTTCCTACCAGTCTTGAAGAAAATAGAGGACTTTTAGTTTCCTTTTTTTTTTTTTTAAACAAAACCTTTTCCTCACCTTAGTTTGACCTAATATTTAGGTCTCAGATTTACAGACATAAAACATGCATGCTTCTCCAAATGACCAAGACTAATCCATTGAAGCAGTACCCTCAATACTTCAGCTTTTACAGATTCGTGCTGACTCCAATGAGCAATATACTGCATAAAGGAGTAGCCTCTGCCTCAGTAAGTTTCAGGGAAAAAAGCCATAAAATAACACAGATAATTGAATGTCATTTCTTCAAACACACAAAAAAATCCTTAGATTTCAGTTCCATTTTGGTGAATGCAACACTAAATCCCAGCAATTGGTATTTACTTGTCTGCATTTTGCTGGATCCACTCAATAAGTACAAAATTCATATTACACATATTACAAATATGAAACCTGATTCAGATATCACACCAAGGCCTTTACTTCTATTGAATCAGTCGCTGTGTGAGGTGTTTTGTATCACTCAGTCCATAACAAATTCAGCTATCTATATTGGATGCTATGTTGAGGATGTCTCTACATAATGTGTTCTTAAAATACTAATTACAGTAAGGAGGCATAAACAGGAGGACAGGGAGCACTGCCTAATTTCAATAATATATCAAGCACAGAGAAAAAATTGACAAGTGTGCAAACACCTCATAAGTTGGTAAGAGGAATTATTTCCTTATCACTGTGCCTTTAGTACTACTGGAGGACAATCTTGTAGGTAAAATAGGTAAAAATGTGTGTTCATTCTACTAACATAAAAACAAATTTTAATCTTTAGCTTGTTTAAATGTACCCAACAAGTATTAGCCACAGATTCACAGAGAGTAGTTCCACTACATCACACAAATCTAAATATCCATTATTTCTTTCCTTACAGTGCTAGAGATTACAGCAATAAAAACACAATGTTTACAAGCCCTAAATTTTCAGTGATTTTTAGCTTTCTTATAATTTTAAGTGTGGATCACTTCTAGAGCTATGTTAGGAAGACATATCTAGACAGCATTTTGTTGCTTCTCTTTGCATTGAACTAATTTTAGACTTGGAAACACCACCTGCCAGGCATTTCAAAGCTCGATAGGATATGGCTGTTAATGGCTTCAGCAGTACCATTTTAAACCAGTCTTCTGCATACCATGGGAAATAAAGAATCTAGCTTCTGAGGAAAAAATAAAATCTACAGATTTAACACTGAATTAACACCAGATTTTATTACTGGGGTTGCTATTGGGTGATATTTATTATTTGATATACCTTGTTTGGTTAAAAATCAAATGGATCACCTTCCATACTCCTCTCTACCCAAATGTTAAAACGGATATTCCTTACTTTTACACTATTCAGAATATAAAATCAACACAATCTTACCTTTAAAACTGTTTATATTCTACATACACCTAAGTCCATACCTTTCTTGGCATCTCAAACGTTTCTGCTGGGGATGCTCACAGTATCAGTCATTCTCATTCAGCAGTACACACACCAAAGTTTTCAAAAATTATCAGCAGCACAACTGTATATCAAGAAAAACTCCACACCAGTGGTTTGCCCACATCACTTGGCAATGTCCCTTTAATATTAATACACAGAGAAGTAAATTTTTTTCATAAATTTGTTCAAGTATGTGGAACATGTAAAATGCATAAGAATCAATATGGACTTCATTAATGTTATATTTATTTATTCTCCAGCTTCATACAAACTGGATGTAGAAGCATAAACATAGTACATTTCTACCATTTTCAACAAAAATATAACCAATATGTACAATTATTGTATTAAAAATACAAAAGGATACAGACTCCACCAATGTCTTTCTAAAAGACATACAGGTACAAGTAGTATCAAAAGTATGAGGAAATCACCAGTTAATTGTACATTCTGCACTTGACATCACAGAGCGAACTGAGATTAGCAGTCCTATGGTCTACAATTACTTAATGCTTATATAACATTTGTGCAACTTGTGATAGAGCTAGGATTTGTATTTCTATATGCACATGAGGTCCATAGCCTTGAGAATAAAACTGGCAAATAATGCATATTACATGTAAAATTGCAAATGCATAATTGACAATGTTATATATAAGCAAATAGACAAAAGCTATGATTACTGGAGAGAGAATTAAATAAAGCACTGACATTTGTTTGATACAGTGAAAAAACACTGCAATTTGATCTTTAAAAGTTGAAGCTATTTACGTTTATCTACTGATCAATATGATCAGCTGAGTTCAATGGAAAAAAAAAAAATCCAAGACCAGCAGTTCCTCACATTTGAGTACTACTCGGATTGGCAGCCTTCACTTCTCCGGAGTCTGTGCAAAAACAACACAAAAATAGAGGGGAGGGTCATTTCAGTCATTATAGGGTTAATAGCAGCTGTGAGCAGGTGGTTGCTACACATTGGCCTTCTCTACACATGCAGTGTTCCATGAAGCCATTAACAGTTGTGACTATTTCTGCATTGCAAAGGCTGGCAAATCTAACTGTGTTATCTTTATTTATTTTTTTTTTACTTAAAGGCTCAATTATCCCCTAATGTGGAAGTCAATAGATGGAGGTTATTAGATCAGTGTTAACAGCTGACACGAGCTGTGCCATCTCAACTTGCCTTCACTGCAGTGTTATCCAGTTAACTTTTATTTTAATATAACTACTATATAGTTTAAAAATAAAAAGCATATAACTTAACAGTGGGGTTGCCATCTGTCTTATTACAATGGGACACTTTTTTTTTAGCATGCCATCCTGTATTCCACAAAGCACAGGTATGAGACACACTGTGTCCTCTTGATCACTGACCAGTTGTGAGCACTGTGTTTCTGCATTTACACCAGACCCAGATGAGGATGCTGTTAACACTAACATTTACAAACTCGTGAAGATTCAGGGTGGGGCACATTAAGAGCAAAGCCAGGTAGTCAAGGAAAGGCTGCATCCTGCAACCTCTGCCTTCCCTTCTGCCCTGCTCAGCCATGTGATAGCAATATTATCCCAGGAGCTCAGGCTGGCAACCCTACACAGGTGTGAAATAATACTGTAATTACTATTCAGATGCACTATTTCATCTCCCAAACACAAACATACAAAATTGTAACAAAGGCATTGTAAACAAGCAAATAAGCACTGCCTCCTTGAAGGATCTCAAAGCAATTTTCTCTTTGTAGGTTAAAGGCCAAACGTAATTTGACAACTAACTTATCTCATTATCCCAATGAGACTAAGTGCTAGGATTGTGATTAAAATCTAAAAGGAAGATTTAAAAAAACCCTTCCAGGCATGGGGAAGTGCAGCCAGAGTTAATCATCCTGATGTGATGATCTTGGAATTTGGAATGATACTGTGTGATGTGGCAGACAGCGACAGTGGTAGCTTGGAGATTGCTGCACTGTGCATTTCAAGCAACACAGTTTGAAAAGTGCCAGGGCGATTTCTTCACAGTATTTCACATGCAAGGGGAGAGGGGACAGAAGGGGGAGGGGCAGAGGAAGAAGCCCCATGCTGCTTTAAGGCAGGGAAGGAGGCAAATAGGTCCACCATCCTTTAATCATAGTTCCAAGGCTCCTATTCTAGGGACGTCTTCTTGTGCTCTCCTTTAAGGTGGCTCACTCTGGATCCAGAAAGCCCAAGTCTTAGACAGCAGAGACTTGTTCATCTTCTGCAAACATAATAGGATAAGGGAAAAGAGAATTTAGTTCATAAAGAACAAGACTGCTACTGAATGAAACAAGCTCTGCATACAACAACAACAACTGTGTGTATTGTGCTCAAATGTTCTCCATTTCACTGTGTAAGTATATATACTTTAAAACAATCTAAATTTCAGTACATTTCAGGTCTCATGAGACATATTCCTTTGGAATTTTGATCTTGAAGAAAAAAGGACACACTTAAACTAAGCTAGATGCAATTATTCATACCGATGAGCACAACATATACTCCTAGGTATCTAATAGCTTCAGAAAGGCATCTGACATTTTTTCCCTAAATATATCTTCAATTTAGTCATCATTAGTAGAAACAATTAAAATTCTGTCATGGTAACTCTCAAAGTTTGAAGCAATTCAGTTCAGGATTTTTTTCCCATCATGCTCAACTGCAAAGTTCATCCTGCACCTAAAACCTTAGTAACTAAGCAGTTAAAGGGAGAAGGGGAATGTTAGTCTATCATTAAGCAAAACAAGTGAGCATCACCCTGTCTAAATTTTGAGGACCTAAAGCTACAATCCAGCTACACTTGATCTCCATGGAAAAACATCCCAGTTGAGCTAAAGCATAAAGATGTAGACATATTTGTAGGACCAGCAAGGTAGAGAGATGGCAGTGGGCTCATCATGTGAAACGGAATGGGAGACTCAGTGTTCACAGTTTAAAGAGCTTCAGGTAGAATGCGAGCGACTATCCAAATAAACCTGAGCAACAGTGCTCTACGGGGTGGATGGGCAAGTATTCCCTAGACCAGGATACTGTTTTGATCATTAAATACATGGTTAATGTGGAAAATCTTGGCAGGCAGGGCTGTACAAGGTGAACACAGGCACCTCCCAAGAAGCTACCTAGGCCAGCTGCTTGGTTGTTCAAGATTCAAGTGGACCTACATTCCAAATTTTAAATTACATGTAGGATGAACTGAATTCCTTCCCTTCCAAAAAGTTAACAAATAGCAAGTTTCGAAAGGAAATAGAGTTCAAATTATGGCAAGATTTGTGCAATTTGCTTTGTGTCTGTGAAAGCACTGACCCATTTTGCATGCAGCACACTCAAAATCTAACAAGTAGAAATTTACCATCTTCCTCTGTGGAAAACCCTTGAGATGGATAGTGAGCAAGACGTGGGTCTGACTCATTTGGTTTATGCCACTGAGGTTTGCTCACGGGCCTGCCAGTTGAGTGGCCGTGC
The DNA here is from genome assembly GCA_034509185.1 of Euphonia xanthogaster. Taxonomy (NCBI): domain Eukaryota; kingdom Metazoa; phylum Chordata; class Aves; order Passeriformes; family Fringillidae; genus Euphonia; species Euphonia xanthogaster. The sequence continues at coordinate 31,336,641 of JAYDZK010000202.1, read as the reverse complement.
GACTGCTGCTGTGGAGTTGCTGTTCCATGAGTCTCACATGTCCGTGCCACCATTCTAGACCTCTGAAGTGCTACATTGTAGTCTGGAGGCTTCCTGGTTGGGTGGGAGCCACCTTCTGCAAACTCCGCAATAGGTATTCCTACATAACCAGGAGGAGTTGGAGGTGGTTCCCGATATCGACCCTCTTTTCTTGCTGCAGGAAAAACAACAGGTGATTGTTAGAGAAGGGATGAGGAACATGCTCAAAGGAAAACAGACAGTCAAAAGCTAAATAAATATCAACCAACTCAACAGCCCAGGAAGAGAAACTCTTAATGACAAAGGTTAACTATGATATGCTAGACAAAGAGCTTGTGAAAAATAAATCAGTCAAGAAAGTACAGAATGTACAACATACACAGGATATAGCTATTCTTCCAGCAGTGAAGCATTAGTCTAACAAAAATCATCAAATTTCATGGGGAATTTGTTCAAACTTCACAACTGAAGCTGTTCCATCAATTGTATACAATAAAATGTGCAGTAATCAAAGCAACATGGAAGACTCAGGAGTCCACAGAAATAGCGAACATCAGGAATTCTGGCATCTCTCCACATGCATGATTAACTTAATTCTGGAGATGGATGAAATTTTTAGTCTATAAAAACTTGCATCCAAGAGCTCATCTCTTTTGTTTTTAGCATCTTGGAGGGGAAACAAGAAATATGTCTGATACTTTATTTTCTTCCTACAAATCTTACTACTTAATGAGGCATAAGCTACAACTCCAAGAGGTCAGGAAGAGAAGTGGGCTTCGTCATTATACTATTTGCATGCACTGCTGCCTGCAGTCCCTACGGTTGTATTCTCTGCAAAATCAAAATTGAAAGCATTCCCATAAGAACAATGACTGAATATGATTTTATCTAGGAGATGGAAAGATCACCACCTAGCCTGTGGATCTCACTGAGATGTAACTGTTTACCTGAACAAGGCTTAACTCAGGGCATACTGAGAAGCCCTCTCAGAGAGAACTTTAAGGGAAAAAAAAATCAGTTAAGAATCCTAAGCATCTGCTGGGACACACAACAGATAGGCAAGAGCCTCTGTTTCAGAGTTAAGTACTTAGAGAAGTCAGCTGGGACTTTGATACTGAACACTTATTGTGAGCCCAGCCCTTTAACTCATGATCACTTTAATGACAAACCTTACAAATACAGCAGTAAAAACCACTGACACAGACAATTTACTTTCCACAGCTTGTCATACACTGTACATTCTTGTATAAGCGCTGATGACAACACCACCCTGCATTAGGCAGGATGATTTGACTGAAAGGGCAGTAGAACCTTAAAATGGACTGGTGCTACTTGGATGGAAGTTTTTAGAGACTAAAAATAAATCCTTGGTATTACAACAAAACCAAACATTTTCCAATAGTGTCTAAGTATTTTTCTTGGACAAACTGTTTAACTGAGCAAAGAAGCATGGAAAAAGTTTCTGAGAAAATTTATTCAAAGATTTCTGAAAATAGAAGTTCTATAGAAAAACTCTATTGTAGAAAAATTCTATTGAAATACTGCAAGACATCAATTAAGTGCAAAAGAACTATGTACACCAGTGGGTTCTCTGGGATAGTGATACACAGAGTTACATTTGCAGGACAGTTAGTTAATAGTAGTGAAGGGCATGGAATTGTGTTGGTTTGAATTTTCAGGTGTCTTTAATGTTCTTTCAAGTCTGTAAAAATGTAGTGGCAAACACTGCCTTGAGAGGCAAGTCTGGAAGCACACCTGTTACACATTCTGGGGGAGACCAAGGGTATCAAAGAGTAAAATTGGAGATTGGCATGAATCCATACACCTTTCTTCCTGTTGATAGCCTAGGGATTTAGACCTGCACCCAAGCTTTGAGGCAAAAGGCCACTGCTAAGCAATATACTCAGGCAGAAAATGGAAAAGCTGTTTATCACAGTGGTCTCAGCATGACCTCAATCTGGCAGACATTCAGCTGTGTCAGCAAAAAATGGCTTTTAGATAGTTCTTCACGTTAACCTGACAAAAGGCAAAGTGAGGGGGAATGAAAGGAAGAAAAGAGGCAAAAAATTCAGAGGTATTGGATGGCCCACAGATTAGGATGCATAGAAGGAACAATATGATAAAAATGTTAAGCTCTGCCAAAGACACCTTCATAGTAATTTATGCATTATCTGATCTTTCCATTATTGAATGCACAGAAATATATTTCAGCTCTAACTTCTTTGAAACCTCTTCAGTTTCAGCAGTCCAAAGAAACATTTCAGTTGGTATTTAAGCACAAAGGGATCCCATTTTCAGAAGTAAGGAATATTCACAATTATCAGACAAGTCATACAAAGGTATAAAGTAAAACACTTCTATAAAAATCAGGCCACATTTACTAAGACTTCTAAATATAGCCTTATGGAGCCTTACTGTGATGAGAAATTCAAATTTCAGAACTGACATCTAAATACATCAACCTCTCAAAATACTGCCCAGCAGTTGAGCTAGTTTTTTGATGTATGGCAGGCTCTCTTGAAACACAAAGGCACTGCCAGAACTGAGAATCAACAATAAATGATATTTTCCCTAGCAATAAATGCTTAGTTAAAGGGAAAAACTTGAGAGACTACAAAATGTTCAGTTTTGCTTTAAAAAATTAAAATAATAATAATAATAATAATAATAATAATAATAATAATAATAATAATAATAATAATAATAACAACAGACAAAAGAAATGCAGAACAATATGAGAAAACAAGCAAATGAATTAAAAATTCATTCAAATACTTAAAATACATACATTAAAATACTTCATGGCAAATGAAACTTAACTTACCAACAAGCCCCTTGGTACTGCTTGATGCTGCTGCTGTGTGGGCAGGGACAGGAGCTGGCTTTGTCTCCTCTGCTGGTACAGATGTTATGCTACTGGTTTCAGCTTCAATCGAAACATCCTTCCCACCCCTCCGCTTTATGGTACCTGTATCACCCTCGGAGTCCTCTCCCCAGTATCCTGTGGAAGATGCCCAGCTCGCTCTGGACTGTGCTTGATCAAGGCCCTCCCTACCTTGGCTTTGCCTGCCATACTTTGTGCCATGGTCAGGGAACATCAGCTGGTCCATGTGGCTGCCTGAGGCCCACAGTCCCGCCCCATCGCCTGAACTATCAAAATGAGCGTGTCCAAAAGGCAGAGTCTCCCAGCTCCTCTGGTGCTGAATTGTCTGGATGTTGTCATGGGAGCCACTCGAGCAAGAAGTCCAGCTCCCACGGCCGCTGTCAGCTGCGTCGAGCGAAGCTCTGTCCCCCTGGTCCTGCGACAGCTCTTCTGTACTAGGAGAAGAAAGCACAGTTGCTCCAGCATACAGGCCTCTGGTCTCTGACAGCGGTGCATATGAGCTGGATACACATTGATGAGGGGGACAAAAAATCCAGTGTTGGAATTCGAAATCATGAACAGGGAGCACAAAGAAACAACCAAAGAAAAACAAAACACGGTGTGGGTTGGACTAGGTAACCTTCACTTAAAGGTCCTTTTCTACCCAAACCATTCTATGATTCTGTGGTGGAAGATTTTTGATGCACTCGATAGTACTTATTGTTTGCATGAATGGCTAACTCAGTTTTGAGGATATAATACTTTTCTTTCAAGTACATCCTCAATAAAAAACAAACACAAACAAACAAACAAAACTGGGCAGATTTTGCCCAGCAAAATCTTCAGCAAAACTTGCTGAAGCCTTACACTAATTTCAAAAGGTAAAATCTTAACTTTACAACAGCCTTTTAAGACAGGCAAACTACACAGACACGCATACAGAGAAACAGACAGGGTTATTAGGGTTATTCTATTGCTTTTCCAGTCATGCTGAGCAAATGGTTCAAAAGCTAGAAACAGAATTTAGCAGCAGCTGGTTGATATTCAGGTTTAGAATTCAGATTTTTGTTTTCTGCTTAGGAAACTGTGAGAGCTCACTAGTCAACATTTCCTGCAAATGAAATGTATTTTAACCTTATTTTTGGAAACACATGCTACTTCATAGACAAGTATGTTTTCTGTAGCCTTTCAATGATTAAGTGAGCCTGACATGATCCCTTACACAGCAGCAGATAAAACCAACAAAGTGTCACTTTTGCTTAGCAGACATCCAGGCTCCTGGGACTTGCTCTTCCAGGGCACCTTCCTATGCAGACTAGAACCCTCATCTTCCAAATATTTAAGACATCTGAATAAAGAGTTTGCATAGCCTGAGATTCCCAAAGCTGAAGTACAGCAGTTTTGGAACAGGTCTGCCATTCAAAGACCCTGCAGGATTAAAACCCCAGAATCCATTCAGAGGACTGAAGCATTCAAATAACAGCTTAAAAAAAAAAAAAAAAAAAAAAAAAGAAAGAAAAAAAAAAAGTGGAGACTAAACAGAAGCCAGAGCTCCAATTATTTTCACACCAAGGCTCACTGCTACAGATTTAGAGAACTCCTCACAGCACTAGCTTCCCCACCATTACAGAAGCTAATTACTTAGAAAATTACTAGAAAACCAGCAGCGTAATGTGAATTTTAGCTTCCAATTATTGTTGACTAGAAGAGATATTTGGAGTAAAATATTTTGGAGTTAGATAGATATGCACTTTTCCATGAAGCAGACTGGAAAATTGCTAGCTATTTCTGTTCTCAGTTTATCTCTGAATAATTGTTGGAATATCTCATCTAATTCAGTTAATTTCCCATGGAGAAAGCAGGGTAGGATACTATTCTGCCACAAAGTGAAAAATCTACAGCACCACTGAAATGCCCAGATGGTAACATCTACTGAGGTGAAGTCTTGCTGCTTAGACCCCATCACTCACTCAGGAGTACAAAACCTCTTCTTGACATAAATGGAGCTTTATCACAAAATGAAGCACTAAAGTAGTAGTTTTTTAAGAGCAGAGGAGAAAAAAGTATTTGAGTGATACAGGGAAAGTTACATGGACAAATACACACTCCACATACACACTATATGAAAGTATGATGTAAGTAAGCACAAATAAAATTCTTACCCTAGGCTGTATTGATCTGGTTCAATCATGATTCTTCTATCAATCCTTCCCACACCAAGATTTGTCTCCACGATGCTGACAGAATGCCTCTGTCTCCTCTCATCATGCAGGGGGACTGGCATAGAGTCAAAAGAGGAATTGCTGACAATACTAGATCTGGAAGAAATTTCACTGTGACCAGAATCAGAGAAGTTATCCACGGTGCTGCTTGGAGCCAAGGTGTAGCCTGCAAAGGGAACATGGTGGTAATCAGACTCTCCAAGATGTCTGCTCAGTTCTTGTCAGGCCACTGGCAATACTGCAATAAAACTGGCACTAAAACAAAGCTACCATTACACCTACATAGCACTGCAAAAGATAAAGATACACAGCAAAACTGTCTTTGGTATCTTAATCAGAGATTAAGGATTGTGGGAATATGTACTACTCACTTAAAAACCAAATGCTCTCCCTTCCCTCTTCTCTGCTCTCCTCTCCTAAATTCTCTTCATCATCATACTTGTATCCTCACATTATGAAATACTACTTCTCAAAATCTGCCTGTGCATAAACACTGTCTCCAAGACTGGAAGGAAAGAGATCTCTGGTTGAGATTACTGCTTAAAGTAATCTCAGAGAGAGTCTCTCATGAAGTCTTTTTGTCCTGCAAAGCTACACTTCAGAGATGAAGAGATACATGAAGCCCAGATGTCCGGGCTTATTACATATCTTAGCTGAGAGAGGGACATGTTTTCAAGTTTTCTTTGCAATACTTGGCTCACTAATTAATTCCAAATTCCATATTACTGGAATTACAGTGAAATTTGGAGGTAGGTAGCACTGACACAGCCTGACTGAGATAAAATCTGCAAATCACGTCATAGAAGCAAATTCAGCAAATTCAGATTTTCTTTCAGTATTAAACAAATTGTGCTGGATGTTCTTGACAGCTAAGTTAAAGATCATTAAACACATCCTCAAGTCACCACACTTTTCATATTTTGCTTTCACTCTAATCCTAAGTGGCAGAATTACTTCAACTGATCTACCCCAATTCACTTGCTGAGAACTATTGCTGGGAATTAATACTGTCATTTTTATCTGAAAGAACATATCATTAGCTTCATGTAACCATCAAGCCAAGTATGTTTTTTTAAATCATGTTTATGATTTGCTTTTTGAAGAAATAAAGTGCTGTTCACACTGTGAGTCAAGTACAGAATTCCAATTCCTTTTTCAAAATTGCATAGGCCTGACCATATTTATATAAGATCACTCTTTGCTAATGTAGGATTTGGGAGAAATATGATGACAGCTTACAAGGACTCAAGATGATATAACCTCTACATATTATCCTCCTCCATCTGACCTTAGTAAATAACACTTCAATAGAAGTCACTTCAGTCCCAACGTATGTTTTACCATAATGCTCTATTATGTAACTGAAAACTGAACTTTTATGCTATCCTGAAAAGAGAACAACTTAAAAGTTACATGCAATACATCTAGCCTATTATATTTCCAAAGTGTGGAAGTATGTTTAAATTACAGGACAATGCCTCCTGTATTTTGTCAGTTCATAGCCAGAACTACAACTACCATGAAAACAAACAAAAAAATAGGTTTTTTTAAACATCCCTTTAAAGTCCTAAATTTACTTAAAAAAATAACTCTGTGAAATTACTTAAAAAGATCTTGGCCAAGAAAGCTTCAATGTGTAATACCATTCCTCAAAAATTCATCCACATGGTTTAAATAATCAGGCTGCTATTAAATATTCTGTAGTATAAAATATAAATTACAATATTAAATATTCTGATTTGAATTCCAAATACCTTAAGCCTTTCTATCGTATGTAGGTCACATCCTGTTCAGATGCATGACACAGCAAATAATTCCTCTGATAGACCAGTGTGGTCAATGCTGTAAAGATTTTACCAGTGTGGTCAATGCTGTAAAGATTTTAAGTTTCAACCTGTACATCCTTCCACTGAAAGCAGGAAACACTCATCACTGGAATATTTTTTTTCAAAAGCAGCTGCAGTCAGAGCGACCTGCTGCATCAAATCCTGTATCATACCAGGCTATCTTTACTGGCTTGTGGTCACCAGAGGGCTTTCAGTACCCTTGAAATCAGGTTCACAGCTGCCTTTCACATATCCCACTCTGCACTACATTTTCTGCCCTCTTGCTGACCGTACATGACAAAAAGAGCAGCAATATTTAGTGTCCAAATTCTCTCTCAGAAGCTTCTGAAGTCCATGAGCTGCAAGAAACAGGACAAGAAATATTGAACATCTACTACCTTTCCTTGGAGAGCTCTGTGGTGAAGTAGGAGGAGAAGACAGCTGCGAAGATGCACTTGAGACAGCATCTTCAGATTGTTTCTTGTGACGATCCAAACTTCCTTCTTCTGACAATGAAAGGATTTTCTTTAAAGCTTGTGGGGAGTTAATGCCTTTAGGTAAGAATTAAAGTAGGCAGATGTTAAGTCCAGTATAAATATATACTTATGTTTCACAATGCATTTATAGAGCAGACACCCCACAGGAAGAAAAAGCTACATATTTTTCCTGTATATTTCTGAGTTCCTGACACCAGCTTAAATGAAGCAAAATGTTAAAATGTATTCCCATTTAAAATACAGTGCTTTATTTCTGCATATTAGTGCAGATGGTCTTTCATTCTGGCCACTTAAGATAAATACTTTTCCACAGAAAACATAAAGATTTGATGTTGCAGAATACTGCCTCAACATATAATTGAGGATACACATAGGAATGGTTACTGAGAAGCTTGAACTAAAATTAGCTTAAATACAGACACACACCCATCTCACTGGTTAGTGAAGATTTATATAGTAAGAATTCAAACTGCTCTCCTGTTTCTTTTCTATTCAGAGTAGCCTAGAAGGTCAAAGGAAGCTGGAAAGAAAATTAATAAGGATTAGGCTTATGAAACAAGGCCATCCTGCAGCTGCCTTTCTCTCTTTCATTTTTGAGAACTATCTCTGCACCAGCTTATTTTGGGAAACTACAGAGTAAAAACATCCTGAATATGATGTATGATGTAAAGATCTAGGACATCAGGAATAGCTTTTCCCAGACCACATTTATTCATCTTTCTCTTCCCCTCCCCTCGAAGATCCACCCTGGGACAGCCTTATAAGTGAAGACAGAGTTTCTCTGACAGTTTTGCCAACGTTTGTGGTAGAGGTTATTTCCAAGCATTCATGGACTTTTATCTTTGATCTGTTGAATCACAATCCTGCTATCAATAATTCACAGCTGCCTGATCATCATAACCTAGTGAGTTTTCAGAAACTTTGCCACTATGAGCAAAAAATTGCAGTCTATGAAGCTTCAAAGTCCTTTCAAGATTAAAATTTAATGGTAAAATCGGCAAGATCTGGATGAATATTGAATTGTTTCTTGCTCATTTTGCTGCTTCTGATGCTTTCTTGCAGCCTAAGCAGTGCATGAGGAAAACCAATAAAAAGTGAAATCAGAATTAAGCTCTTCTGCAATAACCATCATGAAAAAGGAAGGGCCAATTATGCTACATATACTTCCTAGGGATTATTTTACATTATTATTATACATATTATTCCTAGGGATTATCATACTTGTGATTTAAAGAGTTCATTAATAGTGCATCTATGTTTTGTACACATATTGGGACACAGATTTGGAAATCAGGGTAGAAGAAGTTCCTATAGTCTGGTGCCTTTCTGTAGAATATGGAGGCAACAATTGTGTAACAACAATAAAAAAAGCAGAAGGGAGTAGAAGCCGAAGGGACAATTGCCAATGTAGAAGTTCAGACCCACATTTCTAACAGGACTGCCAATTCGAGCAGGCCTCAATTTCACCTTAAAAATCTAACTTATGAAGAGACACCAAAACTTCTGAGGCATCTGAACAAGTCCAGGTCCCCACTTCCTCTAGAAAAGTTAAGGCAAGATCCCAAGGCAAAGGGATTCTTTCCAGCTGCTAGCAATAGGTAAATACCTACACCGATTAAATTGACAGGATGCTTTCCCTAGATTTCTTTCTTTCCACTTCTAGAGAAGAGAACTATGCCCAGACACTGCATGAACAGATATAACCTGCATATCATACTAGCAGAAATAGAAGTCTGAACCTTGTTTGAGTAAAAATGTCTTCCTGACACAGGCAAACAAACTTCAGAAAGTTAAACCAAATTCATCCTTGTTCCACCTACCAAACGGTGGCAGGTCTTTGACTGGCACCTTCTTGCGAGAGGGGTAAAGAGACACGGCTGGGACCTGCAGTGCTTGGTTTACTTTATGCTGCTGCTGCACCTTCTGCTGGATGCCTGCCCGGGGAGCCACTGGTGACGTTTCAGATTTCCCAGATCGCTTGTCTCCCGTGTTCTTCGGCACTTTGCAAGAAAGGGAACAAAACACTGAATGACTGCTAGCCAAGGACACAGAGGTGTTTTAGTCTGAGCAGTGCAAAGCCCTCTGATTAACAATTAAAAGGTGCTCAAATACTCGTCCAATTAATACAGCATGATATGTTTAGACAGAAAAGATGAAAAGAGGGGGAGATATAACTCAATTTAAAAGATATACGTTATCAATGAATGTTTTCTTTCTCAAAATAAAGCTCAGATAAATGACCACTATTACAAAAAACATGACCAGAAGTTATACTGGGCTGTCACAAGGACTACAAGTGATTCAGAGCAGACATATAATTACTTTTTTTTTTGCTACCCTGCAGGACAGAAAGGGCACAACATACAACATTTCTTAAAATCAAAACAAAATGGATATCCAGGATAAGTTTCCCCTCTGTTGCCCCAGGTACAGCCCTCCAGGTATCTCTGAAACACCTGGACATAAGAAAATCCCCTACTCCCTCAGAATAACCATATTGCCATTCACACGAATAACCTCAGTATATCAGAAATATAGAACAACTTTGGACTCCTCTATACTCTCTGTACATAGAAATCTAAAAAGCCATTGTGTAATTCATTGTGACATCATCTTAAAGCCTTATCACATGTATAAATACTATGTCTCTATCCTGTTAATCTACAAAATTATTTCCTTAGGATTCATAGATGTTTAGTACTTGAAAATGACTAGATAAATAATTTTCAACTTTATTGTCTAGTTACTGCTCCCAATTGATTCACTGGACTAGAAACAGAGTTATATTGAACAGTTTTCTTGAAATCCACAACAAATGACAATGCTCACATGTGTTTGTAGCTGGCTCACACTGCAGAGAGAGTGTCTGAAGGCTCTCTTCATCCATTTCCAGATCCAAGTTTGAGAGATACTGCTTTACTTTCCGTGCCATCTGAGCATCTTCATAGAGCTTTTTAGCATTAAGAAAGGAGCTGCGACGGACCCGCTTTTTATGCCCCCCTGCTTGTGCAACATCCAGCACGGCTGCGTTGGCACTGCCCTGGCTGAGAGACCTGCAGTGAAGGGGGCAGGAGGGGGAAGAAAGAGAGCAAAGGTATGACTTAGTCCAACATGGTATCACCCGATAAACGCGAAACGCGCAAGAGGTTGCATGAGTGTCAGTCTACGTCAAAGCTTACATGCCTCATTCCAGTAAGTCAAACAGCTATAACAGATAGAAAGATGAGGGCCAGGAAATCTTTTTACTTGGTTACAGGCACTATTTTAATGGCACAGATATTTTAACCTATTTTGCTCCAACTAGGCAATAACACTTCACACGTCTAGAAAAGCATTCAAGGTAGCTCTCTCACATAAGCCATCTACTGAGAGGGCTGGAGCATCAGGAAAAGCTCATGCAGTAAGGCAGTGCTGACAGAAGACTATAGGTGAGGTTTAAATTCAAATACATATAAAGGAGGAATTTTGAAAGCCCTTTGTGTTTTAAATCAGACTGTATACAAAATGTACAGCTCAGTTTTACAGAATAGAACTTCTTGGTAGCTTGCAAGACTGAAGAGAATTTTGTGAAATATAATGATCAGCTAGTTCACGATGAAATAAATGTCATGCACATTTCAATGTATGTATATCTATATGAACGCCATGCATTGATCCTGAATTGTTAAGGTAAAAATGATGGCTGATTGTAATATGAAAGTAAGTTAGTCAAGCAGATACTGTAAGTTTTAACTTTTGAATTTGATTGTGATAATTGTTTAATAGGTATAAGGAAATTAACAGCTATTTGCAGCTCTTGCAACCTTGTCATTTTATAATTTTGTTTTGACCAAAAGTCTCTTCCTTCAGCAATTTAAACTAGAGGTGGGAAAGAACACTCCACTTCTACCTATGGCCACTTAAAAATAATTTACAGCTTCTGTGTTTTAATCTCAACTCAAATGTATTGTCAGTAAAAAAGGGTTACAAAAGAAAAAAAATGTCAAAGCACCAGAAAATTAAAGATAGCAAATAGGAAAAACTGCCAATGGTAAAGGAAGAATGAATGTCTGTGTGTGTTGTCTCCAACCACTTACCCCAAACTCCTCCATTTCTTCTTCCTGCAAGTGAGAGCCAGGAAGAATAAAGCATGGGTTTAAGAAGAGACAGAAAGATCACAAGCTCAGAAAGAAAAAGACCAGACCTCAGGACAAGCAGCTCTGGAAGCCCACAGACATTAAAAAGAGCCTTGACTTGGGCATACAATCAGATATTACAAACTCTTCTAGCTTAAATTGAGAAAAAAGAGTATGCAATAAGCTTGTCAAATACGAAGCCAAAGAGCATTCACTCCATGTTTTCTAACCCAAGTAGCTGACACTGCTTCAGATATATTACCACTTCTACTAAATCCAAATTATAAGGCTGACACCCATTGAAATTTCAAATGGACTAATGTTTTCAAGACAGTTTCTCTCCCTCCCACAGACAGAATCTCATTTTTATGACGTGACCATCAACTACAGAATAGTAAGAAGCATTTTAGAATGTATCAGTAACCACAAAATGTAATGGTTTCTCCAGTTTTAGACCACCACGTCACACCAGTCCAATTGCTAACACAAAGAATTCACACTGCTCCAACAGAAGGGGCACATAAAAGTCCCTCTTGCTGCCATCCAGCCTTCTCCCAAGCTGCGGAAAGCTCTGCCGGGTACAACACACTTACCTTGTTCGAAACATGAGAGCGGGATCCATGTTCACGGACGCCATGCGACCTACATGGCGTATCTCCTTCGCAATCATCCGCAGCTTCTCAAAATTCACCAGGCCCTCCACTTTAGAATCATTTCCTATAACCAACAACATCAGTGATTAAGCAGGAAAGTTACTTTTCCTTAGCTAGTAAAAGGTGACATACTTCTGCCTTTACCTTCATGAAGGAATGTAAGGTCTTTTTTGATGACAGGAAACAGGGGGATAATAGGGGGCTGTAGGTTTTGGCTGTTAAGGACGTTACGATATTTTGCCATATTCCTAGATGGATCAAACAAGTCCTGTAGATCTTGAAACAGTTTTTCATACTTGCTTGGAAGCTTTTCCCAAGTAGTTCGGAGCCTTGCAACTGGTGCCAAATTCAGGCCACTTGAAATAAAAGAAGTGCAAATAAGTTGAAGAACAAGAGAAAGAAACAAAAAATCCTAGAAAAGATCATGTTAAATTTTGTATGGTAGAAATACCACATAGCCAGAATACATCAGCACAACAGTGTCAGTAAAATCACAGAAATTTGAAAACTTCTTTTTGCCAGCATGTATTACAGAAGATAATTTTTATAAAAGCTATAAAAACTGCAGATATCTTCATGATGCAACCATAAACAGAAAAAAAGTTACACTTGGATGAGTAATTAAACCTTAAAGAGGATATGTATTTGTTACTTAAGAACAGTGTCTGAGTTTGGTAAGACTATCATAATCTAAGTACCTCAGGATGACCACTTACTTCCTGATTAACAAACGGGCAGAAAAACTATCTTCCACCTACATGATGATGTTCAGGTGGTGACAGCACACTGACCCACCTTCTTTCTGCAATAATCCTTCTGACTTTGCTCTTTCAGGATGAAATTTTGTAACACTCTCTATACCTGAAGTTATTCTCAAGCTGTAGCCGGTGCAAACCCCCTTTTTCCACTGTAATCACATTGACTGTCTTGCTGTTAATTTCCACTTGGTAGGAAAGTCTCATACCTAGAATCTTTCCTTCACTCAAGATTTTCCTAGCAGAGAGGCTGCTTTTATTTCTCCTTGAGACTGGCTGAAATAGCTGAACAAAATCTCAATATTTTGATGTCTCAGAGATGCTGACTGATCATCAGCATGGATCCTTGACTTTGGAACTTGCCTCATTTGCTGAATAGTATTCAAACCTACTCATTTTATTCCTATTCACAGTAAAAGTGTCACATTCAATCTGTTGACCGAATGTCAAGATGATGACAAGAGCTTGTGTCAAAGACAGTGATAACACTGTGAGTTTACCTCAACTTACTTGAGCTTTTTCATGAGAGACAATGTAGGGGGCTTGTTTGATTTTGTTTGGGTTTTAAAGAAAGTGGCTAAACATAGATATTAGAGTTTTCTCCCTCCCTCCCTTCTCATTCCAAAACTAAGAAAGGTTTTCTGAGATTTCCAGTACATTTTAAAATTCTTATTACAAGATCATTATTTACAGACTATATTAGGGTATCACAGTCTGCTATTAATTATTTTCAGAGTTCCATGAAAGAAACTGCTGATAGAAAGAAAACAAAATGCAACATATTATGGCTGAATGAATTTAAGATACTGGGCAGTATGGACAAAAATGAGCTGCTTTGAGGAAATTAACCCATTCATTTACAACAATTTTGTGGTTTTCCTGTATATACCTGTTATTTCTTTTAGTTTTTGTCTTTAAATAAGTGCATTAGTTTCTCTAGTGCCATGTTCACCTTGCCACACTGTCTTGAGCAGTAAGTACGTAACAGTAGCTTTTCAAGCAGTATTTCAGCAAACATTTCAGATTACAGAAAACGCCCTCCTTAGCAGACTGCCAAGTGTTGATGTTAGCAGTATAAACTGGTTTACTCTATTAAGAACTTTTTTTAAGACTAACAGAAGTAAGACTTTGCTCTTTACTTAGAAGTAAAATTATTAGTGGGCAGTACCTAATGATGGCAAACATGGAGTTGAAGTTCTTGCATTCTCTGCAGTGTAGCGCTATCTTAATGAAATGCTTAATGATCTTCATCCTTTTCAACTGGTTGGTTTCTCTCAGAATCTCAGAAGCCACCCAGAATGTTTCTTGATTTATCACCTCTTCAAACCTTTTTAGATTAGTGCAACCTGTTTTTGATTTGAGTTTAAACAAGTCATCTATGTATTCCGTGGGTTCGATATTACGGAACAGCTCAAAGTTCCTCATGGAGAGTTGGGTAGCCACCTCAACAGTACTGAGCTGTAGTAGGGAAATTTGGCTTTCCCTTAGCAACTCTTGGGCATCTTCATCTGAACAAAGAGTTTCTGTTTCCATGTTGTTCTTCAGGTAATACCTGTAAAAACAAAATTCAGAAAAAGACACTAGATACAATATACCCAGCTAGTGTTGAGAGTTACAGCAATGATCCAATTGGAATCCAAGAATAAAATGAACTTCACCAGGCCTAGGTAATAATGAGACGTTGCATAAGCAGCAATGCATTGCAAAGAAACAGAACATTAAATAACTAAGTAACACTCCTTTGACAAGATTTTGACTTCATAAACTGGCATCATCAGCTTTATCTCAGTCTCCATCTTACCTGCCACTCAGCTGTATCCTGTCAGCAAGCTTGGAGAGCTGATCAGGGAGCCTCCTTTGCTTGATGACACCCTCAGGTGTGACAGAGACCTCGCACAATGAATAGGCATCAGGGGTTGCAGTCAGAGCAAACTCCCGGATGGCCTGGATGACCACTTCTTTTGCTGTTGTGTCCTTGCTGATCATTATGTAGCGACTTTGCTGGTCTGCCTTGAAGACCCGCAGAACTTGGTCTGGTAAGTCTGGAAAAAAATTACAAGCAAGTCATGCAATTTAGTAAGCAAAGAAAAAAAAACCTCAAGGGTATAAGAACGAGCAAGTCACATTGAGTTTAATTATTAGTGTTATCAGTTTTTACTTCAGCAAAAGTCCTGATGAAAAGCTAGGCTCTTACTGATAAAGGATATCTTCAGTAAAAACTAGTTCTATTAACATCCACGAAAAGAAGCTAGTTAGGCTATAAACAGAGCAAGCCACAAAAATAGTATAATATTTTCAAAGTTTGGACAGACAAACTAATGAGCATGAATATATTGAAATCCAAACCCATTGATCCACGGAATTTTGGTAGTTATCATTGTATTATTAGAAAAAAAAAAAAGATAAATGAAATTATACAGGTATCCATGACTGGGTTTTTTAACCTCAGGTATTTTTAACTGACAAGTATTTCAAATAATTTAATTTCTTCCCTCTGTTAGAAATAAGCTTTTCTAGTTTTGTGAAGCATGACATCTATTCATTTTTCTTTAATACGTTTCTTCTTAAAAATAATTAATTTTTTTAAAGAAGTCATACAAGCAAGAAAATATATAAAAATAAAAAGCCTTCTAAATTAAGGCTTCTGAAATTACTATCATGAAAATATAGTGAAAAAACCCCTGCCAAATGAAAACATTCACTTTGGTACAACTAGAGGTTTTTTTGACAAGACCTGAATGTGCATAACGTGTATTCAAGTTACTACAGAAAGATCTATTCAGCAGCAGAAATCCTGTGACAAAAGAACAGAACTGAACACCTCCCCAACTGCTCTCGCATGTTTCCAAAATAATAATTTGGAAAGCATTAAGATGAATCTCTCTGATATGAGTTCATTTACATGCCACAAAGGCTTTTTAGGCTTAAATATATTATTTTACAAATTTCATGCAACTAAGCCTGTAACTGTGAAACTCACTGTGGTTTTTTGCAGCTTGAGAAGCACTAATACTAGAAGACACTAACACTGTCTGATTACATCATCAGTTACACAAAAAGCGTAACTGATCAGTACATCATGACAGGCCAGCTTTTAGCCCTTCCTAAGCATTTGAGACAAATGCACAAATACTTCACAATAAGCAAGCCAATTTCTTCTTTTATCACCAACTCTACACTGACCCATCTTCCTTCAGTAATTAGCTGAAGAGGGATACAGAGCAGAATATTTTCTGAAATATTTTCTACATTTTTTGACATCTGTAGAAAGGCAGATGCCAAAGACAAAGGCTTTTGGAGATGTTGCTAAAAACCAGAGCCTTCTCCAGACCTTGCTGCCTCTTGCTGTTACAGAAATATTTGCCAAAGAAATGCTGTGAAGTTGAGAAGCTACTGTAAACAATACCAAGGTGAGAAATTGTTTAACAGTCCCTAGAAATAAAGTGTTTTGTGCAACAAGAAAATAACCTACTCCGCTGGGTCACTGAAATCAATATGAAGAAATGCAGAGGACAGCAAATAGAGGAGTCCCATCTTTGCACTGCATTTTAGCACCCAATTTCTCAGGCTGCCTACCTATCAGAGCTGTGAGGAAAAGCTCTACACAGAACACACAGACGTCTGCCAGCAAGTGAAATGATTGCAGCTATAGCAATGGTAGCAAGTAATTCAGCCCACTAATTTTTAAATAAAACACTTGAAGAGAATCGTAATCACCCCCCTTCACTGGTTTTCAAAAAGGGAAACTGGAGTGGCAGGCTGAAGAATGCAATGCTGTGTGATAGGAATCTATTCCCTTAGAAAGATTGTGAGGGGAAAGAAAAAATACCAGTGACTGGCAGTTCATCATTACTCTATTATTTTGACTTCTAATCAAATAGCAAAGGCAGCACAAGAAAAGAGAAATCAAAGTGCTATTGAACATTTAAAAATAAACCTTTAAAAGTATATTTGAGACAGCCTGATCCAATCAGAAGGGAAACAAAAAAGACTACTTGCAGATTTCAAGCTGTTCACACTTTCTCCTCAAAGACTACTCTTCTAAAAGGAGCAAGTTGTTTTTTTTATCCTGAAGGATATTTCTCAAAGCCTCAAAGGACAGCTGCTCTACCCATTTCTCTTTCTCCTCCAGTGCATTCCATTTCTTGCAAGTTGCCTCCATTTCCATCTTTAATTTAGACCAAGGTAGTAAAAGGAATTAAAACTGCAAGCTTTAATTTTTTCAAGTCTTGAAATATATAGAGATATAATTTAACTCTTCCATATACAATGTGGCCATCTCTTAAGTCCTTAAGGTTTATGCTTTTAATTTCAAGCCCCTTTTTCCTTCCTTTCCACTCAGAAAAAAAAAAATTGACTTAGAATCACTGTCAAAATATTCAGCGTGTGGACATTCAGGCAAATTTTAAGGAAAAAAAAAAAACCCAAACAAACAAAAACAACTTTTTTTTTTAAATGAGGAAGAAATAAATTCTCTACAAAGACACGGAAAAACTGTTAAAACATCGGAGCAATGGCATTACATCATATTGATCTCCTTTCCTCAATGCAAAATGCAAACAGTTGAACCTTATTCATTTATTAAGCTTCTCTGAACTTCATCTGTAATTGAAAGGTCTTCAGGCCTGCAATGGCTTTCCTTCTCATGGAAGTGTGTTTGAGTTGCTTGAGTCAGCAATGCCCACAGCTCTGGAAGTTGGCCACTTGCTGCACCTAGCATTAGCACTTTAATTACCTAGAACTGTCTGGTCTAGGTAAGTGGCAAGCTAGAGAAAGGAATTTTCACCCATTTCCCATTTATAGAAAAAGTCCTGATGAAAAGCTATGCTCTTACTGATAAAGAATAGCTTCAAGGTGTTGGACACTAGTCATTGGAGAAAATAGAGAAAAATTATCCACCTTGCAAGTCTCTCAGGATCAGTCTTAGGCACTGGGGGAAAAATCACAAACCACCTCCTTGCAATCTCCTCTAGCCCTAAAACACCTGACATGGAGTACTGTTCAATATCACAGTTTCAAGCACAATGGTTGCATCAACTTGGCCAGTGTGTAGGCTGATATTTAAGCAGCATCCCTTCAGCTAATCCGTCAGGTACTGTTTGAAACCCCTCAGTCTTAGGAGAGCATTGAATTTTCAGTTCTACTTTTGAGTAATTCTCTAAAGATTAGGCTAAAATAACCAAGCATCTGCTGAGCTACCATCACTATATCCTGCTCCAGAAGCTATATTTTAATAGCAAAGACTTGGATACTTAACTCAGGAAAGGTTTCCCACTAAGAACCTTCCTGCAGCCAGATAAGAGCCCAAATCCCAACCCTACCAGGAGCTCCAGCTAAACCGTTTTTATAAGATAAGGCTCTCAAGTTTCTCATAGTCTCCCCCTACTTCTCCCTCATTCACTCCTGTGCTTTGATCCTCTCTAAATGTGTTCATTTTTTATCTATTTCAGAAAGGGATTTTATATTCAAAGAATTTGGCATACAGCTGTAGGGCAGGGTGACTAACAAGAAACTTTGAAACTCTGTCTCTTACAAATGTAGTACAAATTATATGTCTGTTCAGAAAAAGACTGAAATAACAGGTCTTGTGTCCCAGCACAATAAATATCCTTTCCCTTTACTATGAGCTAATGATCTGCTATGCCATTTGAAAATATTGCAGTCTTGAAAACAATGATCCACCGAGGCAAATTATAAAATACCAAGCAAAGCAGGTTTTTACTGACCAAGAATATTCAAGCAGTAAGAAGCACTCTGTATACAGCATACATGAAAAACAGACATCTATTATATGTGGGTAAAGTATATTGTAGCAAATGTAATAAATCCTCAGGCATGAATATGTGGCTAATTTGTGTATGACAGCAAACAGTTAATAAAAACTCACATGCCTCTCTTCAGACTCCATAAACCCACACAAAAAAACCCTACTATGAAAGGAAATTAAAAGGTCAAGAACTACAATAAAAAAAGGATCCTTACCTGGAGTAGTGTTAAAGTCTAAGATGCGGTGATGAGACTGCAGCAGGTCAGGATTACTGGATGACAGGGTTCCACTGACAGGTAAAGCAGGAGGAATGTGCTTTGTTTGCCTCAGACCCACAATGCTGTCATCCTGAGACTGGCCAATTCCAATGTCACTGCATCCAGAAAGAAATAAAGTCAGGACTTACAGCTATTCAGAGATTGGCTATACTAGATGGATTCAGTGATGTCTCTATTGCTACATTTTCATACTTTCAATTGTTGAGACAGCAATTGCTATTTAGAAGTCAAAGTTCTCCAGGAAACAGGACTTGCTTTGTGAACAGTCCACTCAGAGTGACTTGATTTGCCCGCTCACACTGCCAGAAGATCCTCACCACTAAGCTCTGAGGAGTTGCTAGGCTCATTTTTTAATGATTTTGGCCAATATGTTCGTTCAAAAGGCGGTACACACCTCATCATTCTTGCACCACCCCATCACCCAAACTTTGAGTAATACTGCTGTCCCCTCAGTGCTGTTTTCAGGCCTGGACTTCATCGATCTTTTACCCCATCACATACAGGATTTGCCACTATATTTGTGATATATTGTAGCCATGATAAGATCTTTCAGCAGACAGATGAGAGAGGATCATTTGAGATCATTTGGTTTTACCACCCTCTATGACTTCTCTGAGTTTCTCTCCACTCAGTGTGACTGAAGTGATACCAGGTGAGGCCAAGCTAAACAGCCACACCTGGGTGCTATATGTATCCTCTCCAAAGTAACTGGCAGCTGTAAATATTCTGTGATAAAGGTGAAGTGTTTTATCTGTTAAATTGTGTAAGGCAGGGTCCTGCAGGAGATCAGTAGTGCTAGATGGATCTGAGATAGAGCTATCATTATATTATATTAGGCACTGATTTGCTTATTGCTTTTGAGTTCATAATAATGTAAAGCAGAACACCAGCCACAAGATGTAGAGCTGGAGACAGCCATTGAACTTTTCTCTAAATACACAGATCAAAACCCTTAATAAAATACTCAGAGGGTGTAAAATGTTGAATAGCAGTCATTATAGAAAGTGAAAAGCATTAAAAATGTAGCAAGGCCTTTCTAAAAGCCAAGCACATCTAAATCTATGTCTACACATTTAAATAAAGCATAAACCAGAATTTAAACTTCATAGCAAACGTTACAAATAAGCCAGTCTAGTAAATTAAATGATGCAACACAAATGACCACTTGTACCCTAATGTTGGGCACTTAAGCCTTTGTCTAGTGCTCTATCCATCCTTGGAAAACCTAAACAGAAGTAATAAAGGCTAGATAATTACCCTGATAGCTGTTACAGCACCAATATCCTTTCGTGCTTACTGATGAATAACTCTACACTGTGCACTCTTGTACCACTTCTTTAAATGCTATGAATTGAAAGTAGTCTGGAAAGCTAGAACAGTATCTGAGCACTAAAGACACATTTTTAATGACATGGACACAACTGCTTTTGAGAAGGCAATGTATGGTATCTCTCTGTGTTGTGTTTGGGATTTCTCACTGTTTTGCTTCTAAAAAACAAGATAATTCTGTATTACCAGAACACTTTTATGAATTGTAAACCTCAAGCCATGAGAGTGACAGAAACACTCAAGTCCACTGGAAACAGATATAGGATTCTCTCTTAATCAGAAGTTAAGGTGAATCTGAACATTTGTATTTTTGTACTTCCACATCAAGCACAAAATGCTGTGACAAGCAGTGATGACCTACTCAGTACACAGCACCTTCATGCTAAGCCACAAGCAAATAAGTCTTTCACTACAACCAAAAGAATTGCCACCAATCAATATCAGGTCTTTCAAGCAGGAACCATTCCACATTACAAAAAAAAAAAAAGAAAGTAAACAAAAAACCCTGCAGCCCCAGTACCTCAAAATATTTTCTGGTGGTTCTAAACCACTATATACCAGATTTCAAAAATACTGCCAAGAACAGTATTTTCTCTACATTTAAATCAAATGAAGACAGTGTGAATCTTATATTAATAGTTTCACTTGCATTATGCATTCCTTTTGCTGTTTTATATAACCTTATACCTATCCTGTGTGTCATGACTGAGGCAGCTTCAGTAAAGTGGATCAACTCTGAAAATGTTCAAGTTTAGACACTTTAAAAGCAAAAAGAGTGTCTAAAATTGTGCTTGAGTCTAAGTCTTCATATAAGAAATTGGAAATAATTTACTTTACACTCAGTCTACTCTATTTTTAAAACTTAAATTAGAATCTGAGTTCTAACTTACGCAAACAAGTCATGAACTCTACAAATATCAGATAAGAAGAGCAACACTAAAAAAATCCAGGTCCCATGAAGATCTACTGTTAGGTAAAATATTTTATTATGCCAATGAAAGATGATTGTGGTTTTAAGGAAACAGCATTTCTATTGCTTTCTGTATGCATCTGCCATGCAGAGAGACACAAACATTAACTAAGAAATAACTTTCCCGCTGAATGACAAACAGGGTAGAAGGGATAATGAAATGACACAAGCATCTGAATGCTGCTTCCCTCAGAACACAAAATCCTGTGCATCCCACTGCAGGGCTGCAGAGAGGAGAGAGACAGGGGCTGCTGCTTTGCCTGGGATGCTGCACTGTGGACCAGGCAGCACTTTACCAGAGAGGGAGGTGGGGATTGTGTTTAACCCTCTTTTGGACCAACTGAGCCTACAGGCCACAAAATCACTCTGCATCAGAAAAGTAAACAAAGAGCTCCAGTGGAGATTGTACCTGGAACCCAAGAGATGTCTCAGAGACAGTGAAGATTTCCCTCTAGGTGTAGAGGAAATGGTGCTGTTTGCTCAGTTTGGGAAGTTATTTAACCTTACTGAACTAAACAGCAAGACTGAAGGAAGGCATTGTCTCCTGCTCAAACTGATCCATCTTTGGTACTGATTTAACATCTCATGAAGCAGACAAGCTCCCTCTACGAGCGACCTCACTCTAGTTTAGATTGGTTTTGTCTGGGTACATCCTCAAGGCACTGGAGCCTTCTGCAGTGTTCATACTCAAAAAACAGTGGACAGTTTCATCTCTTAAGCCAGCTGAGTTGTGAAGTCTTTAAATGCCTACTTTAACTAAAGAGTAAATCAGCTTTTTCACCCCTCTTGGTTTTCTTATATGCAAAAACATGAGACTAGGTAAAGTCCCTTAATATATGCAACACCAGTAATTCAAACGAAGAATGAGATTGATGCTTTTACACAATAGGGGAAAGAAAAGCACAAACACTAAACTCTATAGCTACAGATCTCTATGCAGAAACTGTGCAGACAAAAACAGCTGAATGTCAACAGGCTTTGCAGACAAACTGCTATATATAACACATAAAGCAGAGCTAAGAAAAAGAAAATAAAATAGGCCGAGTTTTTCTGACTCTTACCCAAAGAGGTCCCTGCACAGAAAAAGTGTAAAAATGAAAGAAAATAAAGAAAAAAAGAAAAATAACATGAAATGTTATGCAAATGTTATGAACCACAGTGACCAATGCTTTAGAAAACCAGACCTAAGTATGCACAGCTCATCAGAGAAACAAACATGCAAGACCAATTAAACAAAGGAAATAATGCTAAAGACAAACAACACAAAAAGAGGATTTACAGATTCTCCTCTATTGAAAGGTACTGCCATCAATTCAAGAAAAATCCACTATTTGTGTATCATAGTTTATATTAATTTAATAATTATATTACTAAAATTCTATATAAAATTTTCAGAATAGTTTTAATTTAGTAGGCAATAGCTAACAGCAGTTAAGCAAATCTTTTTTAAGTAATGGCAAGAAAAAAAGCCCTGCATTTTCAGCACAAGTGTCTTTTTTTTTTTAATTTACATGGAATAGTTTCTTCCTTAGTGGGGCACGGGAAAGAAACATGCAAGAGAAAAGACTGATTGCACAATTACCCTCTACAATTCATTTCCCCCCCCTCAATACCATTTTCCTTGGCCAACAACCAGGTTCCCATAATATCATATAAAATTCACTCTTCTATTGTTGCCAGCAATTTTCACAACTCTATTTCTAAAATGTGTTCATAGAATAAAAGCTATCAGATAGCATATTTAGCTTTCATTCATTCAAAAAAAAAGCCACAATAAAAAACCCCACACAATTCTATCAAAGAACCCAAGTTTAAATTTTAACCTCACTCTCCCTCACTCTCCTTACAGCAGTACATAAAAATTCTTATAGACCACTGAAATGTGGATACATTGAAATCTTAGCTCATACCAACCCTTAGCAAGTAGGCTTGCAGAATTATTCTGAAATAATTTCAGTTAACAGTCCTCTTAAAAGGGAAATGACATAAAGAGGTATTTGTGTCATTACCTGATCTATAAGAAACAAAATACATCTAAATTGATGTCAGGAGCTGCACTGTTAGCAGTCTGTGCTTGTTCAAATATTCAGAATGGTTTTTCTGGTATTTTTTTCAGATATAAACATGATTTGTATTAATAAATAAAAAAGTAAAATCACAAATTTTAAGTTCATTAGGAATTCTTATAATTTAATGCAGAGAAGATATTTAGGAGGAAATAAACTCACTTGTATGGTTTCTGAGGCAGAATGCTGATTCGAGTCTTGTCAAGTATCTTCTTTAACTTATTTCTTCCCCCAACTGTGTTGGCTTTACTTTTCTTAGTGACTTTTTCTAATCCTATTACCTGCTCCACATCAACAGCAAGGTCAGGGATGGAGTAACGACTCGCCTTTTTAATATCACCGATTTTAGGCAGGTGGGGAGCACCATTTCTTTTTTCCTCTGACAACCTTGTTAGGAGTTCTTTAAAAACTGCACAAGACAGAAAAAGGGAGGTAAGAAAAAGGACAAAAATGTACAAGAAAGCTCTGTGCACCAGACCAGTTCAATATTAATCATTAAAAAAAAAGATTAGGATATTCTGTCAATTTCAGCATTAAATTAATTTAGGTATAAGACCTCAAAAACATTTTTGCTTTTAAAAATAACATTCATTTTCTGTAGTATGAATCAGAAAAACAGTTAATTGGCCCAGCCTAGAAGAGAAATACACAGGTACCCACATGGTTACAGGGATGGTATCAACAGAAGGAATCTGACTTTTTAGTCTAAGGACACAGGCTTCTGTAGAATAGCAGCATGTATAAAAAAAGCACATTAGACAAAAGTGAGATAGAAAAATAAAAATGAGAAGAAAGTTTTGAATAGAGATGCAGCAACAAAAGCTTTCAGATGGACAAGAAACTATTAGCAACAGCATCAAAAAAGGAAAACAACAACAAAGCCATAAGGAAAATAAAGGAGGAGACTACTGAGACACCTTGGATGTTTGACAGGGCTGTTATATCCATATCTGCCAGAAATACCAAAAAACTTCTCATTCTCCCTCAGCTCCCTAGCAAAGAGTCATCTCTGAGGCAGAAATATCTGATAAGTTTGTAAATTAGTTCTTCTACTGCAACTTTGAGCCTCAAAAAAAGCCCCAATACATTTAAATAAATCAAACAAAATTGAGCTGGAGAGCAATTTATGTGTTCTGAGTGTTAGAGGAACTCTCCATACAAAAATGGAAAAATCCTCTGATGACTTGATTTGTAATAAAAAATAAAAAGTGATAATTAAAACTAAGGAATGGTAGAAAAACATAGGAACAAGGGCAACTAACTAAGGATGAGTATTAAGGGCTATGTTTTACTTTATTTATTAATTTTTTCCTTAATATTCTCTAATATCTAGAGGCACAACAAATTACCAAGAGACTTCAAAAGCTTGAAGACACAAAAGTGGAGGAGAGTAAACCCAGCCAATAACTGTACTGTTGAATAGGACTTAGAAGCTGGAGAGAGAAACTAGGTACAGATAAGAAGATGCCATTGAAAAAAGGAAACTTCTTTTGGGATTTTTGGAGAAGAAATTCTGCATGCAATACACAGAAAGTAACTGCTCTGGGACTGTACTGTAATCTGATTTCAGTATTTGCACTGGAGGCACAAGTTAGAAAAAAATGAGAAAAACACTTCTGAAGAAAGGAAGATCAGGTTTTGTCTGTAACATAGTAAAGCAACACACAAGATTGAAATACCCACTGTGAGAAGGATAGTTACAGAACTTACACATAGAGAAACAAGAACATCCAGCTAAAAAAGCATGTCCAGATATATTAAGAAATGTCTCTAACTATTAGAAATAACTGAAATATTAGAATCTTTACTGCAAAGGAAAAAAAACAAACAAACAAACAAAAACCCCACAACACCAAAAACCAACCAACCAAACAATCAAACAAAAAACAACAACAACAACAAAAAGTCCCCAGGAAACAGATTTGACCAGAGACTTTTGGAGAAAACCTAGGCAAAGTAAATCTTCAGTTAGTGCAGTGATGTGCTGCGGTAATATTCTGCCCTACCTACTTGTGGTGAAGAACCTGATCCTGAAAGAGATACTCAAGGAACATATCACTAAATTGTATAAGTAATCCAAGTACCCAGTGGTAAAAATATCAAACTAAACCCCCCATCTATTCATTATTTATGATGCTAATTGAGGTCCTGAGCTTCTTGAAGATTCTTCCATGTGCACTTTAGTACTTTTTAGAGGGAAATAAGTGGAGAACAAATACAGAGGGTAGCAAGAATCTTTTCACCTAGCTGGCAGGAGAGGTTGTAAGAGCCTTGAGCTTGTTACACTTAGAGTGGGCTGAAAAACTACAAGTAAATTCAGCAGACAGAATAAGACCACTGATCAGCTGAAATGCCTGCAGAGACTTCTTTCTTGAGAGAGAACTAAACATTATATATACAAGCAGGCTTTTAAAGTTTGAGCTACATAGTCACAATAGCCCCTCTTAATCCAGAAACAGACACTTGTCAGAGGGAAGTCACTTCATGTAAATCCCTACTCATAAATTTTTCTTTGCAATTATGAACCAAGATATTTTAGGACCGTCATGTTTCCTTTTTCTATTCTCTCCAGTATAAAAGAGTTTCAAACAAAACTCTTTTAAACTATTAAAAAATAATTTAGATATCTATCAAAACAAGAATGAACAATGCAGATAAACTTACCAAATAAATTGGTTTTCACAGTGATAGACAGATGAGTGTTATTTCTAAGGATTTCCATGGCTTTTGTCAACTGAATGTTTTCAAAGTTTTGACCATTCACTTCCAATATCTAAAATTCAAACAAGTTTGAAAAATTTTCATGTAGTGAAGAGAAAGGAAACAACAAAAAAAAAACAGGGGAGGAGCAATGGAGGGACACATTTCAAAATTACATACCTGGTCACCACGTTTCAAGCCTGCTTCTGTAGCTTTGCTACCAAAATCTACACTGTCAACAAAGATTCCAAATCCCTTTTCTGACCCTCCCAGCAAGATAAAAGGCAAAGGGGCTTCTCGAGATGGCTTTGTTAAGGTTATCAATCTTCGTTTAGCTTTAGCAGCACAAGCAATATTTAACAGCCTCAAATGTCCACCCATTTTCTATAAGAGAAAAGCAGAGTAAGTTATATATAATAACAGCCTGGCTATTCCCTGTTATCCCAAGCTGTCAGAAAAAACCCCTCACTCTTACCTCCCTCTCCAAATTGTTCTCAAATTCTTCCAGAAATCGAGTCATAGCAGGATCTCCTTCAAAATCATTGAAGTGATTGTTCACCCACAGCAATACTACCCGTGTAACCTGAAAATTAATCAATATTATGAATACATTGCTGGAATACTCAGAACAACACTACTGCCAAGTCCTTTAAAAATACTGGTTATTAAAAGCCCTGTAAATTTGCACTGGAATCTTAAATAATACATATACATATGTATTATTATACTCTATATTACTATACTATTATATTATTATATACATCCAAATCACACTTCACTAATATGCAATTATATATCAGGAGAATAGAAAAAAATTAAGTATCAAATTGCTTTCACTTGTATAAGCCATTGTATGCTGTATTTCATAACGAATGCTGCAAGCCAGAAAACACTGGCTGTATAGAATTTTATTAAGTAAGGAAGAGTGCACACTGGTAGAAGGCAACAAGGTAGATCCATTTCTGTCTTATAACAATTTCCTGTTCATGTACATTTCCAAATCTACTTAGTTCTCCAAGCACAGGATCACAAAGCTTACAATACAGCCTAATATTGGCTCTTGAATCTCCTAAGTCTTTAGATGTGTCACCATTAACTTCACTTGGCATTTACCTCTGTAAAAGAGGTCATGTATGTTTAGAGAGGCAGGAAAAACAAGATAGTGCAAGAAGCAGGAAAGAGGGTTTAACAGCAAATCCAGCAATTCCTTTCCTTAGAGCCAATCTTTCCATTTACTCCTCCTTTTTTCCCTCCACCGGCTACTCCCCCCAAGCAATTATGATTATAGAGCTGAGAAGAATCTTAGCTGGTATTTTACAGTTTCTTAGGAAAAAATCTGAAGAAATACTTCTAATTAATACTAATGAAGGTAAAGCCACAAAATAAGAGCTGCATTTTTTAAAACTATATGCTTTTACTAGAATATTTTCTCTTTTAGTATGTGATTTGACCTGGAATATCAGCAGCAGTTGTCCTGACAAAACAAAAGTGTTTTGGTGTCTTGAATTAGTATTGATTCATGCTATTTTTAAAAAGTTGCTGAATCCAAAACAGTTGTGCCACTCAATGCTACCTCTAAAAATACAGCTGCATTTCTTCTTTTATGCTGGGAAAGTAAATCAGTAGGCATAAGCCTCTAAACATTTCAAAACCTAACGCTTAAGAACAAAGTCTCATACAATTTAAAACTCTCATACTAATTTTAATTAGTGCTAATCCCCACCCATTCTTCGTGTCTGCACAAAATCCAAACCTCTGCAGCCCCATGTGCTGAAGGTCTGACACCAGGCATGCAAAACCAATCCCTGCCACCCTCAAAGTTTCTAAGTAGTTTTCCTTTTACCCTGGAAAGGAAATTAATTCAGAAGAACTGCTGAAATAAATGACCTAACTAACCAAGCACTTCAGAACTCCTCAAGTTCAGATTCTACATGAAGGCAACTAGCCAGCTCTACATGCTGCAGCTTCCAGCCACAGGAAAATATTCAAGATTTCTGCACCTTTGAAATTGAAGATGAACTTCATTCCTGTTAAACAGTTTTGATATTTTTCATTACTGTGGATGACACTGGAAGATCCAGAGAATGTCTGGTTAAATTTAGGGTAATTGCAGATTATTAAAATTGTCTGGGAAGTCACAAGCTGTACCACACAATGTATTTTAAACTACTGCAGTGACAGCTTCACTGTCAATGCTGCTTTTAAAGTTGGGACTTAGTCATCTACACCCAGAGGACACTGAGCTGGGAGGAGTTGAATGCTGACTTCCAGAGGAATGCCATGACTTGTGTCACAAATCAGGAACAGCATTAAAAGGGGATTAAAGCTGTAAAATCAAGTAACTTGCTGCAGGGCAAAATCATTGCTAAGGCTGAATGTCCAGTGTCCCACTCTGGATGCTCCTGAGTACTCATCATCCCCAGGAAGTTTTACTCACCCCTTTCACTCCCTTTACTGCCTATCAGCACCCAGTACAAAGCAGCCAAAATCTTCCAGATTCCTTACTCCCTATTTGCTTATCTCCACTTGTCCCAAGCTGTTCTCTGCCTCTTGCCTTTCTGTCAGTGCTACTGAAGGTCAGAAAAGGTTGCTCATTGAGGCAGCAGAACAAAGAGCTGTTCTCTGTTCACTGATACAAGCAACTGTGCTG
The DNA here is from genome assembly GCA_034509185.1 of Euphonia xanthogaster. Taxonomy (NCBI): domain Eukaryota; kingdom Metazoa; phylum Chordata; class Aves; order Passeriformes; family Fringillidae; genus Euphonia; species Euphonia xanthogaster. The sequence goes on along the minus strand of JAYDZK010000202.1, from coordinate 31,307,932 downwards.
GCTCATGCTTTCAGAGGCTGAGGGGACTGTCCATTGGAGGACAAGCAACACAACTTTAAAGATGGACTCCAATATTATAGCTCTGAACAGTATTAGCCGCAAAGCCTACACTGTCATATATAAGGTCCTTCCTTCAAGGCACTGCTATACTAACATTTCTGGAAGAAATACCCAGATTGAAATAAAAGCTGAAAACCAAATTTCTCTTTCATGGTACTAATATAATTCCCATGGTTTCAAATTTACAGAAAGAAAAGGGTATCTGGAAATTTTTAGAATTTTTTAACATAAGAAGAAGTTGCATACAAGAGGAAATAAAGCAATACAGTTTGAAGCAAGATAAAGTCTCAATGGCCAGTGTGCCAAAACTGGATGTGCCTTATTCTTCCATCATGGAAATTTTGTTTAGGGAAAAAGATATCTGATTGCTTTCTTCTGTTTGGGTTTGGCTTAGAGGCTTTTTTTAATGCTACGTAAAGCACAACAGATTATTAACAATGAATGAATTTTCTATTCTCTTAAAAAAAAAATCACATTTACCATGTTGAATTAACTAGCAATATGTAAAGAAAACACAGAACTTAGTTATATGCTCAAACTTGGAGACACGATAAAATTCTACTGAATTACATTAAATAGAAATTACTCACTATTGGAAAAAAAGCTTCCCATATACCTGCAAGCAACTAAGTTGTAAAAACACAGCAAGGTAAAGCATAGGCAATCTACCTTGCATGAACACGGTAATACTTAAATAAAATAAGAAAAAAATGTTCTTAGTTTTAGCCATATATTCTGCCATATATTCAGCTATTTGTATCTTATTAAATTTAGTCATTCTCTCTAAAGCATATTTTATTCTTATTGCTTCTATTTCAAAGCAAAAGGTAACAATGCACGATTCAGGAGATTTTCACCTTATCCCTGAGGCTGGGGTCATTGAACCACTCCAACAACTTCTTGCCCACTTCCATTGGGCTGGAAAGAAAGGTCCTATACGTCAACAGGAAGTCTTCTATAAATGTTGGGTCTACCACAGAGTGCTCTTCCACCAAATGCATTGTTAACCTTTCAGCTGTTCCCTATTAAAAGTAAAAAAATGAAAAATCATACTTATTAACACACTTTCAACACATGCAAATTTGTTTTCTTGTAACATACTGAAGACTCATCACACTAGAAATACTGCCATCCATTAACTGATGTGCAAAGCAAACATAACAGCTTGACCACTCTGTTAAGAAATGTAAAAAATTTTAAAATTATGTAATTAATCTCCATAGAAATCACCTAGTTATCAACATGCATAATTGTTTTTAATAACCTAGAAATATTAACAGTCCATTTTCAAATATTTACTTCTACAATATATATCTCAACTGATCCTGGCCCTAACCTGCCAAGTTAAGAGGTTTACAGAACACAGACTTTTTCAAGAGACTCTCTTTTCCTTTTACCTTGATGACAATGTGGCCTTTTCTCGTTCCAGTGCGGTCCAGCTCCCTGTGCTCCTTCACCATCACAATCTCCCCTTCCTCTTCCACCTTCTGCATGTTCTTTTCCACTTGATTGAGGATGCGGCAATAATCTTGCTGGGCTATGCAAACAAACTGGAAAGAATCATCGCGCACCAGCGTTAAAAGGTTAAATCTTCAGAGGAGCATTTAGACTTAAGGTGCAAGTACTCAATCAACAGACAAGATAAAGCAGCTCCTCAACCTGCAGTGAGCCTTTCCAACAGTTTTTGTCTTTCCAACAGTTCAGCTGTAAAAAGCACATGAACAGACAGGCACAGTACTGCCACTACAATCCTGCAGGTAGAGGAGACCAGATCCATCAGGGCATTATGATTCAGTATTCCCAGCCATCTTCGTTCAGCTGCTCTGACCTCCCCACTGCTGGAGATGAAGCTCAGCTCTTTTGTGGTGTTTAGAAGAGCTAAGTGAAAACCCAGCTTCTATTTTTTGTGCCTATTGTTTTGGTAAATAATCTTCTTCTTTTATAGCTATTTTATTGAAGTCAATTAGTAAGAAAAATAACATTTATTCAATTAATTAGTGCAGGCATGAAGAAAGAAATTACTTCTTGGCTTAAAGCATACAGCAGGAAAATTATTTTCTACAATCAGCAGTTCAGCCAAGAATAAGTGCAAGAATAAATATTATAGGAATGTTCCTAATACCTACACTATGCAAATACAATTAAGACCAACCATAACAAATTGGAAAAAGACTACATTGTACACAAACTGTTATACGCCTGTCTCTTTTGGGGGGCAAGATTAGACTGCCTTGTTATATGAATTTGGATATTTAACTGAGAGGAACAGTGTTTCTTATGGCTGAAAAGTTGTTAAATCCTTATGTACATACTTAGGACAAGGGCCCAAGAATCAGAAACAATATTTTCTCTTTAAATTCATTTAGACACCATTTCATTTTTCCAGCAGCTAGCAGTAGCTGAAACAGAAGTCCCACAGTTTGGATTTCCTGAAAACATTTATGCACATTTTGGGAGTTAGATGGGCAAGCTAAACCAGGTGACTCTATGAACACACATTTTCACCCCTTTCAAAGGCCATCTACTTGAAGCTAATTAGCCATCAGGACCAAGCAAAGTGCTTAATTCACCCACGGCTCTGCTATAATTTTCTGGATGGGAATAAGCAAATAGCAACCACATAACCAGATTCAGCCAGTAGTTTTATGCTATGAAAAGCATTCTTTACATCTGACTGCTTGTATTACAGCAAATATCAAGGCTTTTTCCTTGAAAGGTCAGATTAGCCAAAATTAGATCTTTCACTCAAACCACAGGAGATAAAGTTTGTATTACTCTGATATTCAGTAGCTGAGTTGAGTAAGGAAGAATGGCTATTAGCTGCAGAAGGAAAGGAGCCTGTCATTGCTAATGGACCTTGAGATCCTACTAAGGAACATTGAAGCAATGGATGTATGGCTGGTGGCCCTCACACTCTAGAAAAAGCATGTAGACAAATATCTTCATGCAAAATGATCCTTTACCCAGATGAAGGTAACTCCATTTCCCAGACTGTGGGTATGCAGGATCCATACTGCCTAACTACTGTCCAGGGTTACCCACTGGATATTTTACGTATATTCGGTTTAAAATAAAACTGGGTCTCATTATGAGTTGCACTACACCTGCGTGGGTGTGAGTTTGCATGTACCACAGGCACTCTACCTGGCAGTCATCCACTTTGGTTCTCATCACTCCTTTCATAAATTCCTTTTCCATGGTGGGGGAAACACCAAAACTGTTCCCCATGCACAATATCTCTGTTCTTCCATCAGGGTATGTCACCTCCACAGAGCCATTCAAAATTACTGACCAGGAATCCAGCTACAAATCAAATATTGCAGGATACATGAAGACCAAATCACTTAACATTTTAATATCATAAATATAAAATATTTATCAATATTTAAATTAATATCAATATATAAATACAACTCTCACAATTGTTCTAAAGCAAAAGTTATCTTCTAGTACCTATTAAAAATTTTACAAGCTCAATTTCCTTACATGTACAGCTATTTCCAGCTCTAGAAAACTGGTATCTTAAGTTCATCTTTACTATTAAGAGGTAATGTAAGACTGTGAAAAAAAAAATAGAGGAAGTTTTAAAACAGCACTTGAACACTGAAATAAAGTCCCCAGGTGAGGTCAAATAGGCAGGAAGCATTTTGTACAGTACAGAGAATGCTTCATGTTTTTATTGTTTAAGAAATGTGTGAGTGCATAAACAAAAGCTTTCAGAACATCCAGAACAAAAAAGAGTCTCCAATTTACCTGAATGTTGGTTGTTTTTTTTTCTGCTTTTTTTTTTAAGTAACAAAAGAGGACCTTAACTGTGTGGAATCTGGGATGTTTGGTATAATAGGAGAGTCAAAAGCAACTTCTACTGACCTCTTCCCCATCGTTTAGTACAATAGTTCCTGCTCTCTCCACAACTGCAAACACCATTACAGCACAGAGTTCTCTCCTCACTGACATTGTCATGTTGGCAAAAGCAGGCAATTGATGCATGAATTCCAGTAGTTGTTCTGAAGGAGAAAAAGCCCACTGAGTCGTGCATGTCAAAACAACAAAGCACAGTAAAGACAGTTCTTCAGCAAGATGCCTGAGGCTGCTTAAGCTAAAATGCTGCACAATCGTTTCTGTATACTAATAAATCATGTACAGTGGCCTGTTTTAATTACTGGGTATTTTGTAGACACAGACTGGCTGGTCATATCATCAATAGCAACCCTGCAAAGTAAAAGTCAGCATAATGGAAGGATTGTAATGTAGCCAAGAGCTCTGAATACAACCAATGATATTTTTAATACTCCAGTCAGGGCGATAATTTCATTGTCACTAGAACTATATAAAACACAGCAAGACAAATTTCATAAAACTGAGCAAGTTGTTTGGTAAAGCAAACACCTCCTAGTCTAGGCTAACAGTAAATTGTACCTGATCATTGTCTTGTGGTTTCACAAAGTTCCTTTCAGATGGACCAGACAGGATTACTCTCTTAAAGGTGACTACTCCTGCTCTGTCTTCTACCTGCACTTGAGTTGCACTTGTACTCAACAGTGACCTTCTGGTATTTTCATGTTTTATGCAGTTCATAACTACAGAACGTAATTTTAGCAGTCCTGCCAAGTGATTATATGCCCTAAAAATGTTTTTGCATCCAGTTTGATCTAAAATGTCTACTGAAAGAGTTCAATAGGAGCCCATCTTATCCCTAATTTTTTATTTACTCTGAATCACAGAGAGGTTGTGGTTAAAAGGGACTTCCAGAAGTCATCTGGTCAAACCTGCCTGCTCAAGCAGAGCCACCCTACAGCCAGCTTCCCAGGAACACATCCAAACATCTTCTGAATATATTCAAGGAGGAATACTAACAACTCTCTGGACAGCCTCTCCCAGTGCTCGGTCACAGCAGAAAAAAAGCATTTCCTAGTGCTCTGATGGAGCCTCCTGTGTTTTAGCTTGTGCCCTTTGTCCTCTCACTGGGCACTACTGAGAAGACTCTGGCTCCATCATCTTTACACCCTCAACCCAGGGTATTTCTACACATTAATGAGATCCCCTG
>JAYDZK010000202.1:31282789-31302725 GCA_034509185.1 Euphonia xanthogaster | reverse complement strand
TCTTCTCCTGAGCCTCCTCCAGGCTGAACAGCCCCAAGCTCTCTTAGACTTCCTCGCATAAGAGATGCTCTAGTCCCTTAATCATCTGATAATCAACCTTAATCATCACTTAGTCATACTTCAATAAAAGAAAAATATCTCTCCCAGTGAAACACATTAAAATTTGGATTCTAGTTCTGCTTTGCTTTCGATGTGTTTACTTGTATGTTAACATAGCAAATTAGTTTGATTAGATGCACATTTATGTTAAGGTTTTAAAGGCTCCAATGTTTGCAACAAATGTCAAGTCACAATGTCACAACCGACAATTAACAATATTCTGTGAGAAGCAGTGTTGACATTGATGTCACCTTTGCCAACGTTCTGTCTGTTTTCCAGTTTTCAATGACATCTCCTTCATAAACCTGTTCTGATATCAATTAGAGGCTGAAGCTTGAGATCAAAAGGGCCAGCAAGTAATAGGTTTCACCCATATTATGTGCATTATTCCTTACTTGTTTACATTATATATAGATATACTTATACAAAAAGCAATAACAATAAACACTAAACTTAACTACAAAGGCCAATGATTAAAATAAAACCGCAAGCTCAAAAATTGTTTTTGGAGGTGAAGAAGAACATGTTTAACAATATTTTACTACATTGCAATACTTACCAATGTCATCATCTGTCCTGTCTATTGGGTCTTTCTCCAAGCAGTCTCTTACAATATCCCTACTCATCAAAGGATCTGATGCCCTTTCAATGTCTTCTTCATCATCATCATCCTCAGAATCCACTGCTGTCTCTGGCAATCCACTGAGATCCATATCACCAGCTTCACTTTCTGTAGCCTAATTAGAGCATAAACAATTAAAAAAATATTCAGATATGTTCTTTCCTGCTGCAGTTTTCTGGTTAAATGTACAGAGTTGAATTCTATCATCTAGCACATGACCCAAATTTATTCAGTATTTTTTATTGCTTTTTTCTTTTTTTATCTTTTTAATACAACTAATAATTTATCAATCCAAACCCACTGTGTTTAAATATGACTTTTATCATTTGTTTCAATCAGTCACACAAACAAAGGATTCAACAGACATTACTTAATCTGTGGGTCTTGGGGGGATTGAAGGCTATTACATTTCAAGCAACAATGTCTTGGGCTGTTAGCTGAATATAATTTTTTTCAGTAAACAGTTTTCATTTGACAATTTCTGTGCTCACCCCAAATTTACATTTTCAGACACTTAGGAAAGCAACAGACAGTTTGGGGAAATAAGAACAGCATCAAAATGCTACAGGAATTTTGCCATCTCAGTCACCTAGGACTGTACTTTTGTTTTACAATTCCAGTTGAACGTGGTTAAATATGGCTTTCGTTTGCTGATAAACTGCCTAAGAATTTACAGATGCAGAAAAAATGCAAAGTCATTGCTTAAACACCACAGATGGACTACCCACAATACCTGTCAAACTTAACCTCCCCCAAACTGTATTAAAATGAATGAAAATGTAGTCCAGGTATAGCTTGAGGTCATTAATACAGCACCTAAAGGTAAATATATTTTAATTTGATATTTAAATATTTCAAAAATTATTGAGTTTGAAGACTGAACACTTTAATAAATCCCACAAACATTTGTCTGTTATGGCTGATACGGCTGCTTTTTCTCAGAACCTGATTTAATACCATGGCAGCTGCCAAGGCTTAGCTATGACAATTTTTAAGGAAATGCAAGCTTCTAATGAGCAAGTTTTAAGCCATGGCCTGAGAAATCCAGTTTCACAGGCCTTAAAGGGGTGTTTTGTTTCTGAGACTCTGGGAGCACACAATGCATTCACGTCTACTTTAAAAATACTACATGGGACAAACACACCTACTAAAGCTTGTTTCATTGCTCCATCTCAGACTGGTGAAAAAGACAAGCCACAAAACTAGGTCACTCTCTGAACACAGGGAAGGTAAGAGAAATTGCATCAGTAATTTTGTAGAATCATCTCCCCTATTCCTGCCTCCCTATTTGTGGCTGACATCTGTTACTTTAATGCCACTATACACAGCCACCTCATGAACAGCAGCATATGGCTGGAGATGGATCAGGGGCAGCTAGTGAGAGTCTTAAATGCTTCTGTCCTACAGCACAACACAAGCTTTGTAACTGGGCTGCGTTAATATAAAAAAGCATGATAACAGCATCTATGTAAAATTTGAATTATTCTCACTTTCTGGTTTTGGGTTGAAGTTTTTTCAGTTGTCGTTGTTGTTCGTTTGGGGGGTTTAGTGGCTTTTTTGGTTTTGCTTTTGTCAAGAAAAAAATGCTGCTCATTTTTTAACCAAGATAAGGAAAGATGTTACTGGCATAGAAACAAATCCCAAAACATAGCACAGATAGCAGTATTTTATGAGCAGTCTTACTGTGTTTAACATGCACATTCCCTGTGATACATTTGAAACAGCTGCTGTAACTACTCTTTCAAAATAGCCTTCATCAAAAGTGACTGGTGGAAAAATTAGTGGTGATGAGTCAGTAGACACACAGCTTATGACACCAATCTGTCAGAATGTGAAGTCTCCAGCAGTGACAATGCCAGTGACAGTGGGACTGATTCACAGTCAATTTTGCAAACCTTCCCATCACTAGCAAGTGCCCCTCCTACCTGCCCAGATTAAGCTCTCTCAAAAGCACGTTAGCAAAATTAATGCAGACCTCAATTTAGTCACACAATGCGAACACAGACAAGAAACTTCCACCTATTGTACAACATCTGATTATTAAAAGAAAAGTTATTTTACTGTCTTAAAGCAATTAAACAAAACTGGAAAACTCTTGAAGCTCTATTATCAAGAAGAGTTGATGCTATTTAAAACAAATTCTCACACTGAATTAAATGTAACTGTGGATTCAGAAAACACTTCACAAATACTACTAAAGGCTACAAGACTTCCCAAAGATGATCACCATTTACACTCGATGTTTCTTTTTTTTCCTGACAACTGAGGTTATTGGTGCATGGAAAGCAACTACTTCTAATTTCTTATCAAAAACCCCAAACCATTGCAACAAAGAAGCTCAGCATTGAATGCAACAATCTACAAAGTAATAAGAAAGTCTGTTAATTTAAGACACCTTTAAAAACACCTTTAGAAGAAAAAAAAAATACATGTTTTCAAATAACTTTTTGAAATTGCTATGATCATGCAAAAGATAGCAAAGAAAGACAAATGTAGCCATTCTGCATGACAAAACAAAACAAAAACCAAACCAAACAAGCCCAAGCCCTGCCCCCCACCCCAAACCCACAAACAAACAAAGAAAAACCAACCAAAAAAACCAAACCAGAAAACTAAGAAAACCTCGAGGGCTTCTTGTGTTTATACATCACAAACAGCTTTTTTAGGTTTACTAGCAGCACATACGATGTCAAGCATTCAAGGTCCTCTTGCTGAGACATTCAACTTCATGACCCAACTACTCTGAGTGCTTTTGTACCCCCTTCTGTGTGAGAAAAACCAAGCATGTCTGCACAGGAACCCTTGGTTACTAAGCAATAGCCTTGCATCTGTCTAAGATTAAAGGGGAAACCCCCATGAGCTCCTTTGGGCATAGGGGATTCCTTATGAACCACAGACACCAAAAACCCAAACACAAGATGAATATCCAACAGAATTTGTACTACAGTCAACCATGAGGCTTACATCTTCTCAGGGCATGTAATCAGGGATAAAATACACCTTAGAATTGCCATTCTTGGGTGCATGTTGTACTTTGCTTCTTGGGCAATAAGAGAAATTAGTTTCACTTAAATAAATCTGAAAAGACTGCATGCAAGAAAAATGCAAGAAAAATGTTGGCTGCAGCCTGAAGTACAAAACAATGTCTTTCCGTTGTCTGAATAACAACTGTGATAGCAAATTTCCCATGTCATCTTTCCATTTTCTGTAGAGAAAATTTTTGAAGCTTCAAAGCAAGCTCATAATAGAGACGTCCTAATATTTTATTTGTCACATCACCAACATGAGAGTTAAGAGACTAAGACAGACGTTTTCAAGCCTGAGTTGGGAGTTGGATTAGTATTTCATATTTGACACCTAAAGAGAATCTAACCAATTTTAAATAGTGGCTTTAAAGGTTAATACTGCACCAATAAAAAACTAGTTGCTTCAACTGCGGAGGATCTTGAAACCTAAACACACTTCCAGATTTGAGTGATAACAGCTAACTAAACAAGTACTGTGAAATAACCAGGGTAAAGATGTAAACTGGAAGAAGCCTTGTCTAAGTTCTTGGTTAGCCTTTGGTTCCTTGACTGACATGAGGAAGAAGGGAAGGATTAAGAAAAGAAGAATAGTATTCATTCTCCCTTGGTCGGACTGGGGAAATGGCAGACCCTTCTGGTCACTTTAGATTGGCAGGAGAGGAAACCATTTAATCCAACTCTACTGGTCTGTGATTTTTTTAGATGCACCATGACAATGAGCATAATGAGAGAGGTGATGGACTACATGAGCAGCTGGAGAAGATGACTTCATTTACTGCCTGCCTTCCTCCTCCTCCACTGAACTTTTGAGTTTCTTGAGAAAACAGACTGGAAGAGGTTAAGGGCGATCTCTACCTTTACACAACCAAGCAACTCTCACTCCCGCGAAACAACTGCTTCATCACACACACCCCACCCTTACCAAGGGAAAGAAACTGGGAAGACTTGGAGAGCTGCTTATATGACTGGCTCTGTTTTAAGCAGCCTTCGTGGCTTTTTTTCTATATTGGTTTGGGAAAAACTTCCAACTGATGGTACCATAAAGAGAAAAAACTAGAAAACGTGTAAAAGAAACTACACTAACTAGTGATTTCTTAGTATTTTTAACAGACTATTTTAACCTCTACTTTTCTAGAAATTTTAATTACTTTCTTTAGGAAACATTGCATCATTTTGAAGACTAAATTCCCCTTGTAACTATTGTTACCACCTAAAATCAACAATCCAAAATCCCCAAACATGCAAGAGAAAAAAAAAACAGGGACAAAAAGAAAAAAAAAAAAAAAAACAAGAATAGAAGAAACTCCTTGCACAAAACAGAAATATGTTCATTGCCTGGTGCAGTCCTTCAATTCCACAAAGCTAACTGAGCCATGCTCAGCTCAAAAACACCATCTCCACATTACTTCTCAACCACTGTCATTTAAAACGAACTAAAAAATGAAAATAAGAATGTCTATTACCAAAACTACTCACTTATACTTTCTAATTTTTAAGCCGATACCAATACAAAACAGCAAGAACACTGGCTCTACCTGTCTCATGAAATGACTTGCAGAAGTCACATTAGCTTGAAATATTCTCTCATGTCATATAGACACATTGGATTCAGTGTCGAGACAGAGAGAGAAATCATGTTTGGGATTTTGTTTTAAATTAGCTTTCAGATGACTGAGCAGAAGTTTACAATATCAATAAATTAAGATGAAATTCAATCCATGCAACTACAATATGTATTTGTTTATTAAATAGTTATCACATGTACTACAATCAACTATAATTATTACATGTACAGAAATCATACACAATCTAAGGTAGTAACATTATTTTTTTGTACTACATTGACATGAGTGCAAATGTCCATGAAATACCTTAAAACTCCTTCAGTCCAAGATTTTCACAGTGCTCTCCATATTTGTTCTTTATTATCTACCCCAAAATCTACAACACAGCAGCCCACACGTGTCACATAAGTCAGTCAGAGCAGTTTTCCTCACTGAAGATGGAAAGGTGTAGCAATGCAGACAACCCACTGGGGACAGCGTCCCACCTTATTGCCAAAGATTGCCTCCTTCTCTGAACAGGGCAACGTCTGCCAGGACCACAGGCATACACAACAAGGACTCTGGAAGTCACAGAGTAGATTAAGAGGCCCTGAATTTATAGGAGTGATAAGGAACTGCATTGGGCTTCACTGAAAAAGCAGGGGTGGCAGTCGACAGGACAATTTACCTGAGCTGTTCCAGCCACTCTGGCACCACCAGAGGCCTGCGTTTCAGCAGCTGATCCAGTCAGAAGGAGTGGCTTTATCTCAAGGTAAAACATCTTTATGTTGCATACAGTGACTAAAGGGCAGGCTGCATGGACTCTCTGCTTTGAGAGACAAAAGACTGGTCTCACTCAGGAAGAGCTGCTGAAGGGTGGACCTTTCTTCCAAGAGCGACCGTATCAGAATCATGAGAAAACAAAGCTGACATCTTGAAAATTTCCAAGCAATAGACACATCCTGGGAGGGTCTCAGAAAGGATGTTCCTGGTTTCCTGTACCGACAGTGGTATCTGGGCAGGCACTGAGGGCATGCAAGCGTGGCAGGAAGCCACCAGTCTGAGGACAGGATAAGGCAAAGAAAGGCTGGCAAAGAGCTGAGCCGACACAACAATGCTTCCCAAAACAGGGAGGGGGAATAATACATGGCCATGAGCTTAGATCTCCTCACTCTCCAATCATCTGGTAATATATTTAGCAAGTATAGGAAGCATCTAGGAGCATATAGGAACAGGTATATGTGTTCATTGAAGAATCATTAACTAAGCCTAGGAATCAGGAGAAAGCAGCCATACATGAGAAGCAGCAGTGAATGATTTGCTTTGCCAAGTCAAAAGAAGACAGAAGCAAGGAATTGTTCTTGGCAAATACAAGCCAACACACAATCTACTGACATTCAGCATCCCCTTCCTATCAAGTCACCCTACAGAGTTCATCACTTGAACTTATTTCCTAAAATAAAAATAACAGTATTTAAGGACCTTACTAATTGGCACCTGATATGTTTTTGAAACTTGGGTGGGGTAAACACAAAGGTTGATTTTTTTTTGGTATTTCTTATCCTAAAAGAAGTTCTTTCATGTGCAACATTTGACAAATTTAGATACCGCATTAATATTTAAAAGGAAGTATTCTCAGTTCAATGCTGAAAGCATCTGAAGATTCAGCTTCATGATTTATTTAAAAAATCTTAAAAGGCCATGAACATATTTTCACTGGAAGCAGCTGCTTTTAAGGCTACAGAACTAATACTTACAGGATGCAAAACATAACATATTACCTCAGATTTCAGCAGTAATGATCTAAATAACAAAATAATTTTTAAAACAATTTTTTTTCTATCAACTGCAAGACAAGATGATGATCTTTCTAAATCATTGCTTTCTACTTAGCCATAATGAACACAAGTCCACCCCCCTTAACAGAAAAATGCCTTTATATACAGAAAATAAGAATCAAAGGGATAATGATCATGAGCTTACCTAAGACTTATCAAATTTGAAGGAAAAAAATAACATGCTGATGACTTGGTTATGGTTTACTGTTTTTGAATAAACACTTGGGAGAGAATTGCAAGACAAACAATTGAGAGAGAATGACTGATTCACTCTCTTGGTTTAAAAAAAATATTTCTCTTTAATCCTTAACTTGGCCCTAGAGGAGTGAAATTACATCCATTTTACTTTGTTTTGGTTCAGGTTTTTTTTTGGTTTTGGCAGTACTTTAACCTAGACTAACACTGCTACATTACATTCCTTTATGACTGAAACTGAGGCCAGAAATTAATGATTTACCAGAATTTGAGAAATCAAGGCAAATAATACTTCATACCATTAAGTTAAATTCAAGAATTTAAGAATCTTTTCAGTTTCCACACCTGAGTTTACCATTTCATTAATAAACATTTCTTCAAGTATATGTATTAAGACAAAAAGATGAGGTTGCATTCTACAGTACATGGTCATATTTCTGGATGCAGATATGGACATAGGTTATTAGTCATACTTTGACATTGTGCAATTACACAGTTCTTATACAACTATGCCAAGTCACCTTTAAATGTGGTATGAATTGCAGATTAATTGAAGAAACTAGATAATATTTTTAAGAATGGATTATGCATTATGTTTGTAAATTCAGTTTAAAAGAATACTTAAAGAGTAAATTTTGTCTGTATAAACACTTCAGTATATCAATAACTCTCTCCAAACACCAACCAGTATGTTGATTCCAATGCTGCAAATGAAACCAGCAGGAGTCATAGACCAGGTTGGCAACTACACAGAGAAGTATTTTTCTGAGGTTTCTTTAGTTCTTTTATGTTGTTTCATTGTTCTTTTTTTTAATTGCACAGAAATTCAATTATCTTTTTCACAGTTAAGAACTTTTTGCTGAAAGTCTGCAAAAAATTTACTTCCAACTTATTTCAAGAATAACTGTATGACTGTAACTATATGCCACCTACAGCTGTGCCTCTAGAGGTACTTGTTATCTTCCTGTTAGAGTGGAAATCTCTGTAATGAAAGAAATGAAAATCTGTAGAAGAGTAGAAGAACAAAACTGATTCTACTTCTTCTTCACTCTCACAATATAAACCTTAATCATGTCTCAAAGTAATCCTGTCTTCAGAAGAAATTCTGACAAATCTACTTGACTGACATTTGCTATGCTTTAAGTGTTCAGATAATTTGATAGTTTTGCAAAAATAAACCTTTGCATTATTGTAATTACTGTCTAAATTGAACTGTGCTCTTTTTATAGCCTATCTTCTTTCACAAAAAGAAGTCTATAAGCTTATTCACCTGAAAGAGACTATATTCTTCAACTAGGACCACAGCTGAACTTTCATGTATTTATAAATATGTTTTTCCTGTTATTTAAATGACTACATTTGCAATTTCAGAAGCATCTCAAAAAAACATTATTCCTCTTCTAGTTAACAGTACTTCATGTTGAAGTGGCCTCACTACTTTATGATTATTTTGATAGAAATATATTTTAATTGGATTTGATTCCTTCCTTTCAGAGTAACAAATTGGTACACTTCCCTATCAGGACAGCTCCTCCTCCGACATTGCAAGAACCATAAACATCAAGTGAAAAATGCATAATTCTTCATTTTATTTCACTTTAGACTTCTTTCCAATTTATATTTAAACTCTGGATCAGTTTCAGAGTCTCTCTAAACTCAAGCTGTGCCCAATGACTACCACAGAGCTTTACAAGAAGAAGTCACCTCTGAAGTGTAACTTTAAAAAGTATCACCAGCTCAACCTGCCCACTTTTCTGAGGATGGCCAGGAGAGGAAGCACTGCTAAGAGGTTGGCATCACGTTTCTACAGGGTGGGGAAATAGAAATATGCCCCTCAAGCACGGGCTGCCCTCTCTATATTTGTTTCTTCCCATCATTGAATACTTTCTACATTATGAACCCAACACATCTGAAGCCTGAAATCATTACAATTCAAACAAGAAGTATTTTCTTGAAGTCTATTGAGTACTTCTTCAAGTACTCAAAACTGACAAGAGGCAATAGCAAGGACATTCAGCTGTTAAGTGCAAAACTGCTGGCAACTGCACCTCCCATCAGCATCCCTTCCAGTCTTACCTGGTAGATATCAGAAAGGCTGCTGCTTCCTGAATCACTAGTGATGCTACATCCTGAGTGACTAGATGAAACGTGGGTCACCTGTGGGTGGAGACTGTCAGTAAGGTGCAGCTTTGTGAAATCTGCAGGAAGCTATAGGTGGAGCAGAAAAAGCATCATTACAATTTGAGGGAGATAGACAGCAAAATTAATTCAAATCATATATGTCACACTTTACTCTCTGCCAGTACCAACTCTTTAAGAAAACCACTGGGGCTTGAGAATGCAGCATAAAAATTTAGAGTTATGCAGCTTTTTTAACTCATGCAGAGGTCAGCAAAATACCACCAAATTGTTGCAAATGTAAGAGATTCAAGAAAAACATGTATCTGAGGACAAACATTAGTGAAGCAATATGCCAAAACTCTTCAATAGCTTGCTGTGGGGTTTGGATAGAATTAAAATGTATGTGAATATTGTGCTACTTCCAAAATCAATGGTTTCCTGCAGAATGGGAATTAACAAGGGAGTAAAGGCACATAACTTAAAAAATCAACCAGCACTGCTCTGGATTTGGTAAACTCTTGTTTCTCAAGTTGACAAAGTATATTAGAGACAAAGAAAATCCAAGTCACTGAGCTATCCATTATACTTTGAGCCAAATAATATGACAGCAAATAGGAAATGTGTGAAGACTGAGACAATTACAAAGAGCTGTAATCTTGAAATTAGTTTGCTCACATGCAGTGCTGAAGAATGAATTGAGACAGTGTATTTGATCACTTAACAATCATTCACCAAGATTTGTGATATATATTTCTACTATTGCTTTATGCCCACAGCTCCCATGAAATCTTTAAGAACTGTGAACACTTCCAGACTGCAGAAATAGAACTTGGACTAAGTAAAATATTTTCTGTCTGTAGAAAGATTTAAATGCTATTTCAGGGGCAAATTACTCTTCTCCCCAAGAAGCCTGCATCCCACAGCTAGTTAATAAAAGTATGTTAATGTATCAATTTTAGTGTGCAATAAATTCTTAAATAATTAAAACCAAAAATCTTTGTTCGTTAATTTTGTTTCAACTCAGACAAGGCAGATACTCTCATCTCTAAGGAGTTGTGTTTGTATGAAAAATGCCACATGCAGTGTGACCATCCATGTCAATCAATTATGAATGCTACCTTGGTGCTTGCTGTCCCTGGATGGAAATGGAAATAAGACCTCATTCAGCATTAAGAGAGAATAAGCCAATCAGCATAAAAGGTTAGGGAAAAAAGTCACAAGAGAACATGCTATAAAAAATTATTAGCTCTACTCAGCTGAAGATACTGAATGATTTTACTGCTGTTTGCCTTGTTTAGTTCTGTTTATGGAACTTGCCCTGAAAGAACCGTGGCTTCAGGATTTGCAGTGAAACTACAGACAACTGCACACCTTAGCCTTATTGCAACTGACTGGCATTTCCTACTCTAATACATCTGAAAAGGATTTCTTCATTATCACAGAGTGACTGCATCAGTGATAGCAAAACTGGCTGCATTTTAAATAATTCTTTCCTAGTCTCTTCCTGGAAAGAGCAGCTAAAACCAGCAATCAAATACTAATAATCCCAAAAAGCTACAGTAAGCCCAGAGCTAGATTTGATCTTCATCAACAAAGAAAAGGCAATTAAGAAAAGCAATACTCTAATACACACAGCCATGAATGCTGCCTCCAGAAAAATCTAGTTATGCTCACTACTGTTACTGAAGTATCAGAAAGGGAAAATACAGCATTAGGGACTGCATTATAGTATCTGTTGTCTTTGCTGCTTTACTTTTCAATCTGTAAGTTTGAATTATCTCATAATGGAACCATATATACTGATATTCAGGCCACTATACAATTTTTTAAATCATTTTCGAGCCATTCTGCAAGTACATATTCCATAGGCAGAATGCAAAGGAAATATACTGGCACAGCTTTTGCAATGTGTTGCTGACTACTTCTCAAAGTACAGTCTCTCATAATTGAAGCAGCCCACGTTTATTTCAAAGTAGAAATCCTATGCATTATTTTAAAATACAAGCACAAATTGTCTAAGATTCACACATTTAATGATAATTTACACAGATATATTTTGAAGGTTTAACTTTTATAAAGCACTAACTATTGCAATCCCAAATAAATATTAACTCCATATGAACACGGTGTGGCACCCAGCCAAACATGTTCAATTTCATAGTGCCCTGCAAATATCTCCATGTCATGAACAACAGCATTTATTTTTTATCAATGCATAAAAAAAATTTAAAGAATCTTTCATCAAAGCAAATCCAGTTAGTATGTTAAAAAGTTAAATCGAGCTGTGTTTACTATAATGATTGCACTCAAGTGTTTTAAATGAACAGCAAGGATTTATGTGCCACTACTGCACATAAGGCAAAAGGAAGAGGCAGAGGATTCCACAATAACTGATGGAATACACTGCAAATAAAAGCAAGCCTTCTGAATCTTTTTGGCTGTAGACAATCAGCTGAATGCTTGGTGATTACTGGTTTCAGAGTAACTCCTCAAGTCAAAGCCATGCTGCCTGAGCTGGACTTGCCAAGTGGTGACAGAAGATCAGAAGCAGGCATTTTTCTTTAGGCAACCTAACTAGTCACTTTGATCCTAATCAAACAGGACTATTTACAAGCAGGAAGCACATGCTCATATCCTTGCAGAACACTAGATCTCTGTGCTACATGCCCGAGAGCAGCATCCACTCAACTGCCCTACCCCCAAAGTTAAGGTGAGAGACTGCATGAAGAAAAAAATAAAATACAAAAATTAAATAAGCTGAAACATTTAAACCATCAACTCCATGAAAAATGTGTGTGAGAAATACATACATTTCGATTTTAGTCAGCACTGCTGTTTAAAACACTTCATATGTGCATGGCACACAATGAGGAAAAAAGTAAAGTACTGATGACAATGAAAACCCACAACTGCTTAAAGTCTTACATGGAAGTGTGGTGGGCTTGACACCAGATGCCCACCAAAGCCACTCTGTCACTTTCCTCAGCTGGACAGGGGAGAGCAAATACAATGAAAGGCCCATGGTTAAGGGCAAAGAGAGATCACTCACTGTCACGGGCAAAACAGATGTAATCTGGTGACAAATGAACTGAATTTGTTATCAATAGGATAATGAGAAATAAACCCAAATCTTAATGACTTCCTCCCACCCTTCCTTTCTTCCTAAGTTCAACTTCACTCACAAATTCTCTACCTCTTCCCTTGCAGTGCTGCGGAGGGGCAAGGAATGGGGGCTGTGGTCAGTTCATCTCACATTGTTTCTACTGCTCCTCCCTCCTCAGGTGGAGGACTCCCACATTCTTCTCCTTCCAAAGGAGGCAGTTCTCCATTATCACCCTCAAAGTGAGCCCTTCCCATGGGCTGCAGCTCCCCACAAATTGCTCTGGTGTGGGTCCCCTCTGGGGTCACAAGTCCTTCCAGTAAACCTGTTCAGCGTGGGCTCCTCTCTCCACAGGGTCACAAATCCCACCAGAAGCCTGCTCCAGCGTGGGCTTTCCACAGGCATCCACCTGCTCTGATGTGGGTGTCCTCCAAAGGCTGCAGGTGGAATTCCACTTCCCTGTGGATCAACATAGGCTGCAGAGGTACAGCTGTCTCACCATGATCTGCACCACGGGCTGGGTAAATCTCTGCTGGGGCACCCAGAGCACCTCCTGCCCCTCCTTCTGCTCTGGCCTCGGTGTCTGCAGGGCTGTTCCCATCACATTCTCACTCCTCCCTTCCGTGGTTGCAATTGCAGGTTTTGTTCCCCCTGCCCCTCTCCCTTTCTTAACTGTGTTATCCCAGAGGTGCTACCACTATCACTGATGAGTTCAGCCTTGGCCAGTGGCAGGTCACTCTTGGCACCAGCTGGATTTGGCTCCATCAGACATGGGGGGAGCTTCCGGCAGCTTCCCAAAGAACCCAACCCTGTGGCCCCACACTATCAAAACCCAGCCACACAAACCCAATACCAGCCAAACCCTTTACTCTTGGAGCACAATGTTTGCTCAATGTTTTTCAGGTAAGCAGCACAAGGACAAAATGCAACATTCAACAAGCAGCAAAAAGCTGGTCTACCCCAAACCAGAATAGTTACATCCAATTTCTTACTTGCAGTGGAACAGGATTAGAGAACACCATGAAACCATGCTATTATAACAGTGAAAAAATTTCCTAGGAACCATCTCCAGGCAGTTAACTTCATGACAATAGCTATGTTTGCTGTGCTACTGAGTATCACTTTATTATTAAATTATTAAGCCCTCTGTGCTTGCTTTAAGCTATTGCTCCATTCTACAGTTTAGTACTGACTTCACTATTTAGTATAACAGTAAAAATAAAAGTTTTCTTGTTACATTTACACAGCTATATCTAGCACATGCTATATCCACCAGACCATAAAGAGGATGAGAAAGCCTAAGGACCTACCCCTGCCTCAGAAACATCACCTGTCACAGACTGACACCACCACAAATGGTGTCAGAACCGAATTCTCACTTTTATCTTGTTTTACATTTTCATTAAATGATGGCTAGTTTTAAGAAGTCATTCAAAGTAATAAGCAGCTTGTATATTTTACACAAGCACCACACTTAAGTACAGCTTTGCTGAAGCCAACACCTACAATATTTCTTAACTTCATTACTGAGCATTTTTAGTCACACCATCAGAAGGAACTGGCACACTGAGTAAAAACGTAGCAAGGTAATTTAGAAAAATTAATGCATGATTTGTTCTTAAGTAAATACAGTTTCAAAATACAATATATACACACTAGTTTAAATAATTAATAATCATTAAAAAGGTCAGAAACTGTCCTGATAACCTAGTCTCAAGCACAACCTTTGTAAGTGACAAACATTAAGATGATATATGCATAGCTCTAATCACGTGTAACAGGGACAAAAGTTTCTAGCCTAAAACATGACCTGAAAAAATAGTTATGATCTAAGCCCTAGTCTTAATTTGACAGAGGTGAAAACAGTATTTTATATTCATAATGTAGCTCTTAATACACAAGTATACCGACATAAGTACACCCATTTATACAGATTGCACACGTGGATAGAAACCAGAATTAAAACAACACATCTGGGAACTCCCAATTTTTACTTCTTGAAAACCCTAAACCAAAAGAAAGTTCCACATATTTGTTTAAGTTATCTTATGGGCAAAGATGGATATCCATTTAGAACTGTACAATACCATAAATCCTATCACATCTTCCTATCTTAAAAGCATCATTTTATTACTTCCACCCTCAAAGTGAGTCATGGTGCTATGCATGAAAAACTAACAATTACTTTGCTCTGAATATGTTCCTCCTATTTTAAGAACATCATTATTTTCTCCTACCCTACAGCATGCCTTTCATTAGAACAAAAGGCATCTTCTACTCAAGAAATTGCTGGACTTATCTACAAATACAGTATTTAAAAAATATATTAAATAAATGTTGAAAATATTTACTGGACAAGAAACTAAAATCCTTGGATACAGCATTAAAATGTATGAGAATAGCCAAAAAATAAGTGAAATTGCACCAAAACATTTTCTTTCTTAAAATAATATTCCTTTTTTTATTTTGAGGTTTTGTTTTGGTTTTTTTGCCATTTGGAATTTTATTTTTTAAATGCAGTTATATGTGAAAACAAGTATAAATGCAACAACGTGAAAGACAAACACACGAATGTCATTTCAAATTACCAGATGAATTCTAGTTAGAAAGCTTCAATATACCACTCATTTTAAGGCAAACAAAGCATATAAACAAAGTCTTCTACTGAAGGCTGCTCAGCACTTTATGAAAGATTTATAAAGCCTGCAAAGTGACTGAAGCACATTTGCAAAAAAGATGGGATTAAAGAGAGCAAAGGTGTAACATTCTGTTATGCAATTCCCAATGAATGACTTTATATGTAAATAAGTGCCACTGAGACAGACTGAGCAAGCAGACATAAAACAACACAAGCTATCACCTTTAAAGCCTCTATTTCCACTTTCTGAAATTAAAGAAACACAACAAAGCACTGATTCTTCAACCTTCAAACACCTGCATCTGAACACTTATTGTATAGCAGCTCTTTACTAATAAAATAATAAAAGCTGCTATACAATAAAAGCCACCATAATTTTTTTTTAAAGGTATTTTATTCCTTTTACAGATGATACACTTACTCCCACAAACCTAAGTAAGTAAACTACAATGAACTTATTTTGGGATTCTGGTTTTTTTCCATGAAGAGAGAACAACATCAGGCAAATAAAAGCAATACTGTGCCTTAGTCTTCCTCATTATTTTTTTCCCCACCCAAGATACAAATCCTGAAGTGTAGATCACAAAGGCATTATTCTTCAGTATCCTACAAAATTATTAACACTTAATTTCGATATTTTAAATAAACATATTTTATATTAAGTGTTTGTATGTCTGTTGTATTTTGTATTTTAATGCTATGCCCACACTTCTGGTATTTAATAAGACAAGGAAGAAATATTTGTAATAATGCTGGGCATTCATCAACGTGCTATTTCAACATAATTCTTTCACTAACCAAGAGAGACATCAAGGAAAGCATTTTTATGGTTGAGTGATTTTAAACACAGCAGTAAATGTAAGTAATTACAGAATAATAAGGTAAATTCTATTGAGTCTGTCTACAGACCTGATGCAGGCTGACATGTCCATGTAGAGTTAAATTTAAACTAAAAGTGTAAACTATATGCAATTAAAATTAGGATGCAATTCCCAGGGAAGCAGGATTTCCTTGCACCTAGGGGTGGAAAAGATTGAGAAGCTTCTATATATCTTCTACGAAAACTTCTGCAAGACTTAAATAAAAACCTCCTGACTTGAATTATGTCTTCTGTACAATCATTCACTTTACACAACAATACCTCATGTATTTTCAATCTCCAGAGTTTCCTCGAATAGACATCCTCTGTGAAACTGTGGAACTTCATAGACACCTAATCTTAAGACTGTTCTTCATCTTGAACCCAGCACAGGACACAACCTGTGCTCTGAAAATATTGCATGCAGATACTATTGCTGTTAAGCAGTTTGTATACAAAGCCCACAGCAGAACACCCTTAACAAAAAAACAAACCAAACCAAAGACAAAAAGAAGGAAAAGTATTCTTTCCTCCACTGATATTTTGCTATAGCTAGCCTCCCAAAAAAACTACTCAGAGGTTCAAGCTATTGCAATGGGAGCTGCCGGTCTCAGGGAGAGTGAGAGAGAGCGAATGCACAGGAACTTCATTCTGCTTCCCTTACAAAACACACACTCACTGCCACTTACTGCACATCTCACAGCTCTCAGCAGCTGATCCTATGAACACTTCACACATTGAATCCTTTGCTTGAAGGATTATTGACTTCTGCAGAGAGACAGGGGTGGTAAAATTTAAATGGGTGTCTGGGGAATGAAGAAAAACCTCTCAGAAGTAACTCTTTTTAAAGGAAAAGTAAGAAATACATCACTGAAACATATCCATTCTTATTTAACTACCTTCTCTGTTGTGTGTCTGAATGTGTTAGCATTTGTTCTTCCTTTTGGAAGCATTTGAATCAAAGATTCAATGCAGCATTTAATATTCAAAAGTGTCTTCTTCAGAAAACCTGGCATAAACACTATTCTTTCAGGAAACACAAATGTCAACTTATTGGCAACAGTTCAAATGAAGTCAGGGGGGTGAAAAAAAGAAAAACTGTTTAATACAGGTGTTTACAGCACCAGTGAACCACAAATACAAAAAAAAAAAAAAAAAAAAAAAAAAAAAAAAAAAACAGCAGGATGGATTTGAGCTGAGTCATGCTAAACTAAACCAAATAACGTTAAACAATTTTCCAAAGTTTTCCTCAGATTTCTGAAAATCTGAACTCAAACAATTATAACGTATTTCCAATGAACAGTATAAACATGCAAGATCAAAATACTTTTATTCAGCATTTACTCAGAAGCCTGTCTCAAAAAATATCTGGTTAAAGTGTAGCTTCTTCACTGGTCAACAAAGGATAATTCAAAGGATAATTTTACTTTTAAAACATGGTTTTCAAGTTATAGCAGTTCTGCCACAGGCATCAAGCTAAAAAGACTGTTCTACAACTATTTTGACTGTGAATATACATTTAAGTACCAAGAACTCTTTGATATCGTTAACCACATGTTTCTACATGGTCTCATAGTTTTTGTTCCATACAGTGCAAGAGAAGTGAAACCTTCCAGAAGGGAGTTAAGTAGGATTTTCAAATTTCAAAATCTCCTTTTTTTTCTTTTTATTGGTTTTTTTGTTGTTGTTGTTGTTTGTTTGGCTTCTGGTTTGTGGTGGTTTTTTGTTGTTGTTTGGTTTTTTTTGTTAAGTGTCTGGTATTTTACATTATTTTGATTGCTTTATTTCCTGAAGTGATCAGATTTAGGTCCAATCCTATTCTCAGTCTCTTTGAACTACTGTGAGTAGCAGAATCTCTGTTTCAGTGTATTACCTCTGCATATGTCCCTATGTTATAAGAGTCCCTATGCCATAGGGACACAGCCTATCACTCTTGGTTGCATCCTGCTGTCCCACTAAGATCCTGCATTTAAGTGTCCTGACAGAGCCTGCACAGCCACAGCCTCCCACAAACTAACAGCTTCCCAATAAAACTGAATAAAACTGGGAAGGGAATTCATCTTGTGGAAATCCACATAATGAAAACCAACAAGCAGGGACAGGCACTCACTGATGACTGCTTTTTAAGCTGAAGGAAAGACTGTTCTGAGGCATTTCAATTGACTTCTGAAATATCTCTAGGGAAAGAGAGTGGAAAACTGAGTTCAATCACTGAACTTCTGTAAAGGCTCCCCATTATTTAATATACATGGACAACAAAATAATAAAGCTTGGCTCTGCAGAGATCTCTCTTGGGAATAACTGATTTTCATACTAAGAAAATGCATGTTCCAGTTGATGTTGTTCCCACAGTAAGTATTTCTAAATACTTCCTTTTGTGGCTGTTTGGGTGCTTAATACACTGAGAACTACTGCTGGGTTGGAAACTTAAATGGCCCACTTTCAGGGCTTTTGGAGGCTTGTAAGGTTAAATTTTGAACTCTTTGGCCGCTTACAAGTAACTGTGGGAGAGGAAGGAACAGAGAGGCTGGTCACAAACTTTGTTTCCACAGGAAACCAGACAAAAGATTCATGCCTAGGGAAATAAAAGCAAAAAAAGTTCAAGAACACTTTATGTGGGCACATATGTTAGCAGGAAATGTTAATTCAAACATTTTCAACGAAGATGCTTCAAATCCTGCAGAATATTTTAAATAAATAATAGAACACTTGTGTATATCTCATATACAGACTCATTTTGGATTACTTACAGAGCAGCACAAGTGGACATGGAGGATGCTAAAAAGCAATTACACTAGCAGG
The DNA here is from genome assembly GCA_034509185.1 of Euphonia xanthogaster. Lineage (NCBI taxonomy): Eukaryota > Metazoa > Chordata > Aves > Passeriformes > Fringillidae > Euphonia > Euphonia xanthogaster. The sequence goes on along the minus strand of JAYDZK010000202.1, from coordinate 31,283,881 downwards.
GGTAAAAATGATGGCACCTGAACCCAGACTTTATTTTCAGCTCTAAAGCACTGCTCAGAATTGAAAACCACAACAGAAAAGTAAAGAGCTTAGCCCAAAGGTGAAAACATATATCCTGAGCACATCTTAAATGGTTAAAGCAAGACCTACAGTTCCAAGTGTTGAAGCCTCCCCATCAATAGGCTGTTCTTACACCACACCATATGTTGGTGGTGGGGTTTTTTATACCTGATCACAGAATACTTCAAAATTACAGCACTCTAGCCGCTCTAACAAAACTCAGCCAAGTTTTTTAAACAGTCATGAAGTGATAGCCAAGTTTTGAACTGAAGCCATTCAACCTGAACTACTGCACTTCAACACTGAACTACATCACTGAATTCTACTGCACTGAGCTAACTTGCAAGAGTAAAAGATATGTTAACTGATCCTAGAATAAAGAAAAGTAAATTAAGGGCTACTTCAGTTATTTTCTTAAAGATGAGATATAAAAGATGGATATACGAAATATCTTAGAACTCCCCACTTTCCAAGTGGAGGAAAAAAAACTGTTGGCACCACTGTGCAAAAAGACACAGCTGATAACAAGAGATGAGCAGTAGGAAGAGATGTGAAATCAAGCACTTTAAAACAAAAGCCAACAGCCTGGGAAATTCCCTGTCAGAAATGACTGTGAAAAAGTTTCCATGTGTCAGCTGATCAGAAGGTGACTGAATTGTTCAGGTGATGCAGCAGAAGGAGAACCCAGTATGATCACAGCATGCATCCTCCAGAAATACAGTTCTGGGCTCTTCTCCACAACCCCAGCAGAGACCTTATTTGGAAATTCTGCACACATTCCCAGCTGCGTGTTTTAAATAAAGATGGCTTAAAGCCATACACATACATAGAGTCACAAAAAACCTACCAGGATTATGAGAAGAAAAGCTAATACTTGACAAAGTGCAGGAAGAGCACAGCTTTTCCAGCCCACACTGAGAGAAAGATCACTATGCAGAAATAGAAAGGAGGGAAAAAATATTTTCAGTAAAAGGCAATGCAGGTGTAAAGCCTAATGAGCAGGAAGCTGAAAGAAGGCTGCTATCTAATGAA
>JAYDZK010000202.1:31243826-31282689 GCA_034509185.1 Euphonia xanthogaster | reverse complement strand
ATGAACCGCAGAGATTCTCCAAGCCAGACTCCACAGGAGCCGTGGTAGAAAAGGCTTTCAAACTGAAGCGAGGCAAAGTTATGAGTGTGCTGCACAAGTGTGTTATGGCAGTGACCCAGAAAATTCTTTCCAGATCCATGTCACTCATCCAAGCAGAAAAATCTGAAGTGAGCCCGTTGTTTGATATACTTAGTGCTCAGAAGCAGACTAACCAACAGAGGAAGAAAAAAGACAAAATCCAACATGACTAACATAACATTTTAGATGTTCTTATTGGTAGCTTCTTAGTAAACACCTAAGTACTGTCTAACTTCCAAAGAAATTTTTTTTTAAGCTACAAATATTTGGGAGCTCCTGTGCATAGATGCAAAAACTGAGCCCTGTCTCCATAAAATACCATATTAATTGAATGAAATTTGATGAAAATTTAAAGAGAGTAATGACTATTCACAAGCAATTAAATGGAAATTCTGTTTGAAGTCTGACAGCTGCAGCCATATCAATGCCACCCTTGGAGTTTTAAGTAAAGGATTATCTTTGCTTTAGAACATCAAGGAATGTGGGTGGAAGTTTCCACTATTTTCCTTGACTGACAATGGAAGCTGCACACTTCTGCTTCACCTCAAACAAAAAAAACAACACGAAGAATTGTAATATTACAAATGACACACAAGTGGACATCAAAGCCCTTGCTAAAGCTTGTTTTTCCAAATATTCTGATTGTAGCATTTTTAATATAAAGAAAAATGTATATTGCCTTAATCACAGGTCTTAGCTTGCTAATTGCACAATATTGAGCATTTAAAATAATGTTACAATTTTTTTTAGAAGCTGGAAAACTACAAGGCAATTAATTTTGATTGAAAATGGGGATGATGTTATTTTCAAAGGTGAATTTCAAAAGAAAGATTGCTTAAAAAAATCTTGGAAGTCTGTAGATAATACTTCTCAGACCAAAGAAAAAGTAAAAAGGTTTCATATTTGCATTACAGATAGTATAAGTGGGTCTCCCTAATTTTCTGGCTAATGAAGAAACAGTACAGTAACAAGATAAAATGTTTTTTAATGACAAGCATTTCCCTTTATACATGACTAATGTTGCAAAATCTTCAAATACTATGATTTTACCATAACTATAATTTTTAATGCTATACTAACATGACTACTAATCCAACAGCTTTATTACTTATGAGTTTTGCAAGTGCAAATGTTCTCATGCCACGGCAACACAACAGAGGTGAGTGTTGCTGTAACACCCCAAGCTTTGCTTGCTCCTTTACTTTGCACTTTTCCTCAGATGGAAGCCAAAGAAACTTAATGAAAATATTTTACTCTGACACAAGTTTTCAAAACTGTATGTGCTATCATGCCATCATGCATTCCTAATGCCTCCATAGTTTGTATTCTGTCACACAGAGCAAGATTCCAACTTCCATGAACAACTCAATTATTAACTACTTTGGGCAAAAAACTTACTAGTGTGTGCTCACTGTGACCATAGGAAGGGAAAGACAAAAGGATCATTTTTCTTCTTTTCATCAAGAAGTCTTTAGGAAGTGCTACAGTGTTCCCTAAATTCTGGAGCACAGTGCAGCAGCAACTGTGCAAAGCCATCTAAAATTATTTACATACAGCAGCACAGAAGCATCTCTTACAGTACTAATATCTCCAATAAATTTTGAAACAACCTGCAGAGCTTTTCTTTGTAGTCCAAGTGGCATTTACTCAAAACTGTAATATCTAACACTAAATTTCATTAGCCTCTCACCTTGGCTTTTTTTTAATTGCCTAATTTTTACAAACATCCACAACTCCATTATTAGATAAGCAAAACAACAAGGCCCCAAATGGAGCCCGTTATAATCAAGGCTGCTTTGGAGTAAGCAGACATTGTCAACTGAAGCACCATGTTATTCTGCTTAAAATGCTGACATTCATGTGTGACTTCCAGAAATTCATCTATTTGTGTCTGTACAGGCGTGCATACAGAGTTTAAATCATCCCTTACGGTCCTGCCTTACATCAACAGCATCCTAAAAACACAACCCATGTAAAAACTTACATATTCTACCGACACCATGAAACGTTTCAGTGGTGTTTATTTAGGAAGAGATTTTGACATCGCAGATTGCCAAGCTGCAGAAAAATAAGCAGTACAGAAATCAGGTTGAAATACCAAGACCAGTAACTGGAGCCCATTTTACAAACACAATCAAGTGACATTCATCTTTTTTCTCCCATCTACCAGAAGCTAAATGCTGGAGTAGTGTGTGCATTTTCATGATCAAGGTGTGTGCATTTACCTGAACTACTGCATTAGGTCACCTTGCAATGACCAGATAATTTGAGAGCCAAACCAACTGCTCAGTCACAACAGCCCTAAAATGGTAGTAGCTGTTTGCTGCAACACATGGTGCAAGAGACTTAGAGAGTTACTTTCTTAAAAGTGGTAGACATTTTAGTCCTTACTACACTAAGTATGTTATCTCTGGATGCTTAAAATATATGAATAAAATCCCAGTTGGAACACTGAACGTCCACTTAAAAAAAAAAAAAAACCTCTAAAAATAATCATACTTTAACTCAGGAATTCCTAAATTTAGTTTTCCCTGGGTACCATCATCACAGAAGGAATACTAATGTACAATACTAATGGAAGTTGCAGGTGTAGAAGTGACATTTAACTTCCTAAACAACCTCTTCCTTCAACAGGAAATAAGTAGATAACTAGATTTTCTATATCCTACTGCTGACACGCACGCCACTGTTTGGGACACACCACTTGAGTAATCATTTATTTAGGAAAAGCAGCTGTATTTTTCAGGGACCATGAAAATATCTGCTAAATGGAAATTTCTAAAAATTCTTTGCCCTGAAATGCAAGAAGTCTCTAATGATCTCACAAGACACAAAAAACACCACCCCAAGAACAAAATTTAAAAAAAAAACAAACAACAACAAACAAACAAACAAAACAACCAACCAACAAAACCCCGAAAAACTCCAACAACAACAATATTATCAACTGTTGAGAACCTACTGATTTGAAAATGAGCAAGACTGAATAGGACAGAAACTCCCAGAGTCAGACCACAGAAAATATTTGCAGAAGTAATACAGGCAAGGAGAGGTACACCTAAATACAGGCTTCCACAGTTATTAGAAGAAACTAACACTGTTCTCATTTTAGTTTGGTTTTCAGTCTGCTCCTACAGCTGTGAACAACTACAGTTTTAAAATAAAATATGAGTCTTCTCTGCTGCTTTAAAAAAAAAAATCCAGTGAACAAACATTTCCAGACACAGAGTTAATTATTTAAGTAGTACATTTTACTAAGGCACCAAAATCCATAAATTCATGCATTTTCCTTTTCCTCCTGGTTCCTTAAAAGTGAGGACAACATAAAAAAAGAATATTCTACATTATTTATGTGTATTTCAAAAGAAAAAATCCCTCTATAGTTAGCTACTTATTCAAAGGTCAAAAACCTAGACGAAAATCCACTGGTCAAGAAGGATTTTCAGCAGGTCAAGACTGAAAAGGCAAGTGAGACACATCCAAGTCTAACATCTGACTCTTTCCTGAGCAACTTAGCAGAGAAAAGAGCTCCTGCCTGCCAAGAATTTGGAAAATACAGGTTCCTCTTCCTCCTAGTTTGTTATCAGAAATACATTAAGATTTAGAGGTCAAGCTGTACCTTGATTGGTGAAATAGCACAGGCAAAGAGTGCTTGTTTTGAAGAGCCTTTATTTAGCTCCTTACATGTAAGGAAAAAAACCTTACATGTAAAAAAAACAAAAAACCAAAACAAACCAAAAAACCCCAAAAGCAAACAAACAAAGGCAACCCAAAACCAAACAAAAAAAAACCCCACAAACAAACCAACAAATTAACAACAAAAAACAAATCAAACCAACAAACAAACAAAGAACCCACCAAAAAACTCCTGAACAAACGAAGAGCACAAAGAACTTACTTGGACTAAAATGAGAACAGGTCTGATGGTTCAGCAAACCTAGGATATAGCTAACTAAGAAATAATTCCTAAAATTCAGTTTAAATTTTACAAAGTCTAGAATGATTTTTATTTTTTTTTTTTGGTACAACCATGACCAAACACATTCAGGTACAATGTCCTTAATCACTCCTTTTCCAAGCCATCAATCCCACTACCAAGAGCAAATGTATGGCCCAGTTCTGTACCCAGGTTCTCTTTTCCAGGCTTCCCCATGCTCTTTCAAATCACCCTGCATTAGCCCTTCCTGACATTCATGCAAGCCCTACAGCATTTGGCAGGCTGGCAGGCACACAGCAGCAGATAGGCATTTAGGAAACAATGCCATGGATGGAGGCCTAAGAGCACAGCCCAGCTCCCATTCTTCTGGCTCTGCAGGAAGAACAGCAGCACGGAACAGAACGAGCCTATATTTAACAATAAAACAAGCCAACATGAGCACACACACAAAGGGAGACCCACAAACCAGAAAAACGTCATTGTTATGAAATCATTCTTAGGAGGAGGAATAAAAGAAGAAAGCTTTGAACCAATTCTTCTGACTTGCAAGGTCACAGTTTGGAGTCAAGCTATAAACTAATGAATCCTACCTAATGTGTTTGTCCAAAGGACCCAGCACACAGCACCTATGCTTCCAAAGGAGTGGCAGGCTGCAGTCAGATAAAAGGGGGCAGTATTCATAGACTGAGGGAAAGAAATCCCAGGCTGAGGTATTTGACCATTGGGTTATTGTCTGGGTTTGCACCATGGTTCTTGGCTGTCCCTGCGTCTCTAAAATCGGGTAACTGCATTTAGCAAGAGGGTGCATTACTGTGACCAAATGCTGGCATGTGGTCACCAGCCAGGCCTGGGACAGCTGAAATAAAGACTCGACAGGTAGAAAGCTACAAGGGCTACATGGAGCTACATTTTAAGGCATTTGTTAGCTTATTAACAGATCCTAAATGCACATATAATGTAATATTTTGCTCTTCTCTGATCTCTAACTCACAAGCCTGCTTTTCCTCTATTTCGAAAAGCAGCTGGCTCTTGACCCATGTTGAGAAGCTGGAACTGAAAGAGAAGGCTGGTGCTAAACCAGTTTGCATATTCCCAGTCCAAAGGAGAATTGCCATCTCCATCTGCATCTAAGAGCTGGAAGTGCCATGGAGGCACGCATACATTTGAGTGTAGAGAGTGACAACTGTTTTCACATTCAAAGCAAAATCTTTTTGCCATTTTGTCAAATGGTTCAGAGCTTTCTGCTGTTTACAGAAGTCACTAAACAAATTCAGAAGACACGTAAGGAATAATCAGAAAACCCATTTGAATTAAAGGAAGGGTAGTCACACTCCATACACCACAAAGGACAGGAACTATTGAAATTGTAGCAGATCAAATTATTTTATGCCTTTTTAAGGTGTTCCGGACCGGGTTTGGAAGGAACATCATATTACTGGAGACATCAACCTGACTGCCTATAACTCAGGACTTGGGAAATTGCTAGAAAACTACTCAGTCCAAGCTGTGAGGTTTAGCAAGCTACTTCCCATTTAGGAAAATCCTCTTTCACTTTTCATGGAAAGGGAACTAAACATGCCAGGATTTTGTGTTCCAACATCTGCAATGGAGACCAGTGATTACAAAAGGACCTAAGGCCTTATTTTTAGCTTTTTCAGCAGTTTAAGGTTTAGGCCAAGTATAGAATGCCAGGTTAGCTGAACACCATGAACCAACTGGTTCATGGCAGCAAGCTTCATAATTGCAATGAGAGCAACACAAAAAGACAAATATAGCCTTTTGCCCAAAGGACCAACACTCTTGCTAATGGAATTAATAGAATGTTGCAGTCTAATAACTAAGTCCAGCACCACAAGAGTAAATTACAAACAACACACACAGAGAATTTCCTATGTTCCAGTTATTTCACCAAATGTTGTGAACCTTCATCTTTCACAAGTGACACATTAAATCAAATAAATTTAGGCAATAGCTGATCCCCATCCCTACACCTCAGACTTATTAGGGACCGAGCAGCAGCACTGCTTGTGTCAGGTACTATTATAATGTAAAGCTATTTACCTTCAACATCACCCACATAACAGCAATGCAATCTCTTGTCCTTCATCTGTCCTTCTAGTATTCTCATACAGAACAGGGGGATTGGAAGGAATGATAAACACTCCAATAAATTTTAGCTTCTGGGCACAGGATCAGCTTTCACAGGTAACCCACTGAGCAGAGACCCCTTCAGCACAGTTTATTCTTCTCCTGGTTCTCAGATGAATCATCACCATCTCAAAAGGAACAGCAAAAAGACTAATGGCAAGCTGACAAAATTGGAATAACCACCAACTACCCAATTCTGGGATACCATGTGAGTGCCAGTGACATTTCTGTAACAGACTGATGGATTAAGCATGCAGAGCTTAGAATCCTAAAAACTCTGCAGAACTGCTGGAGTCATGCCACACTTGTCTTGCACTACAGCTACCACATTCTTAAATACAATATTGGCAATAGAGTGTGGTGGGTACAAAATTCTTTGGTCAAGGGTAAATCTCAAGACATTCATATTTCATGTTTCTCAAATCCTTAATATTAACCACACTTCTCAAACACTGGAAACACTGGTTCAGTATTACACTCACTTGCAAAAGTCCTGAAATACCCTATCAAGTGGGGGATTTTTCCTGTTTCTAGTGGTATTACTTCTATTAATTTCAAATTTTAGAAAAAGCTACCAAGTATCCATCATACAGTAATAGTACATTAAAGAATTAGTAGTCTGTTGCAAATAAAGTATCAAAAATAAAAATCAGATTTTAATAAAATAACCCTAAAATTCTGAAAATCTTGCCTTTATTTCAGTTGAGCAAAAATCACACCACTGTGTATTCAATGAGGGATTAGTAAAATTAGCTCAGTTTTTCAAACATCAAGGATGCTGTTAAGGGCCAATTTGCAGCAATTTAAAGCCTGGAATACAACAAGGAATAAAAAATATGCAAGACAATTGAAGAAAAGCAAACTTCAAATAAGCTTTAAAAAAATTATACTTTAAAGTTCCCAGCACCAACATCATGATCCCAGAGTGCTGATGATCTGAACATAGCCTAATGTTTATGCAATTCTCATTTAGAATTTAAAAATCACAGTCTCTAATGCTCATATTCTTAAATCATGCCTGCTATCTCTTGTATTTTATTGATTTTGCAGACAACCTTTAAAGTTACCAAGTACAGAAGTATTTTGCAGATAAGCTTCAGTTCATGTTAGCAGCAGAATACAGAACACGAGACATCTCCCCTTGCTTTTGCTGCCGGAGTAGTACCAGCAGCAGTCATGACTGCAGAAAAAAGCAGCACAACTCACAGCATTTTCTAATCCTCTTATAAGCTACTTGTTTCTTTACATATCACTGAGATCCCCTGCCTTAGATAATTAAAAATTAAATTTCCCAAAAAATCTAACTTACTTCCTCGCACTGGAATATTTTTACAGTTTTGTTCTCTAAACTGTTGAGTTTACATCACTTAGAAATGAAGTACCAGCATTAAGGATCACTGATTAAAACCCCTGAGCCAGTATTCAGCAAGGAACTGCAATTATTTTGCAGGTGGAATAATGAACCTGAGATACTGAGGCACAGGATTTCCTTGGTTTTCTTAGTGCTTGCTTCTAGTTACAATGAACTTCATGCTACTCATTGTGCATATTGTGAATTCCATATTTAACTTCTTTTTCACTTAGGCTACTTCACACAACACAATAACTCTGCTTTTTAGAGTTTCTCTTCTTCCTGTGCCTTTATTAACTCATAGAATCAGGAGCAAGTCAAGGGATTTAGGATTTTTTACTTCTTTTGATGTTTGGGATTTTTGGTTGCTTGGATAATTTTTGGTTTTTTATAATTGTTGGGTACCAGCAGCTCTCAATTGCAGCTAGATTTTCAGCACATCTGATGATCAGGCAAGAGTGCCAACAACTCAGTAATAATAAATAGCTTTAGTGTCTCAGTCTCAAAATAGCATTTTGGAAGAAGCTGACTTTTTCTTTCAGGTTCACATCTGCATTGTGACTATAAATGCCACATTCCAGTATGCAGCATCAAAAACATCACTCTGCGAACACTCCGACAGCACCACTACATTTGGCCACTTTAGAATACAAACCAGAGCCATAATACTGAATATTGTGAGGCTTGAAACTCTCTTAATTCATAAACTTGGTAAAAAATGTCCTACTGTGCAATATGCTCAATCAACTACCACCTGAAAAAAATTTAGCTACTTCATTACATATAGATGGTAGCCTTTCTGGTATGGTTTTGAGGGTTTTCTTTTTCATTTTTTTTTTCCTCTTCTCTCACTTTGAAATATGCTGTGCAATCCCCAGACATTGAAACCATAACTGAAAGATAGCAGGACATCTTCTATGTGCCAATGATGCTCTCATTGCCATCTCTACAGGTCACTAAATGCATTCACAGTCAATCCTCTGAAATGACCCAAATTTTGCCATTTATAAGCTTTTGGGGAAATCTGCAGTTAAATGCTGTCCTGCAGAACAGGAATTTAGCCAGAGTCTACCACAGATCTCTGGTAGGATGCCAGGCAAGTCACTTAAAATCAACCTTTTGTATGATCATCAGCCTGTGAGTGCCTGAAGTGGGCCAGTATAGAAAACTCAAGCAACAAAATCCATCCTTTGAATGCTTATTTAGACCTTCCTGTGCTGTGGAATGACCATCTTAAGCTCTCAAAATTCTGCCCTTATGTTTTGCCAAAGATTTCCTTCAGCAAACCTTACTGAAAAATGAAGATAATGCTGCCCCCGCAATACCTTAATTATTTGCCTGAGCACTGTAGTTACAAGCATCTTGAAAAGCCACAGAAGAGAATAATATTTATGCTTTTCTCTTCTGAGTTAGACTTGAATAGTACACCATAAACACAACCTGGCCTTTTGAGCAATGAAGCTAGCCCAAAACATCAAACAGCTGCTCATTACAGAGCTATCCACCTTGAGATAAATCTTGCAGCAGATACACGGTTGTGCAATTAAAGACTCTATCATAATGCACTTATAAAGGGGTGAAACACTATTTCTAATCACATGAAAAATCCACAATCCCTTTATTGGCCTCCAGAGAGGATTTTTTTTTTTTTAAATACTCAAATTAAAAGGAAAGGAATACTCAGAAGAGGCCAAACGAGAAATCTGGTTTCAATAAGTGCTAAAAAAAAGGTACCTAACAACAAAAAATGATAATCTGCATCAAGTCCCAGAGCAATGTAATTCATCAAGATGAACAAAATCACAACCATCAGCAGCTGCAGCAGCTAACAGGTCACTACTGCCTAGACAGAGCTTTTTCATACATCTATTTTTTGTTCCAGATACATATATAGAAATGAGCTTAGCAACTGTAGCCAGCTGATCACAGCACCACACCTCTTTTCTACAAGTTAGTAGTGCAGTGTGATGTTCAATCAAAGGACAAATATCTACATCACACTACATTTATTGTGAGTCAAGGAAAAATACTGATGATCTCTTCCAGTAAAAGAAAATGATTTATAGAGTAGTTCTAGATTTCTTAGGAAAGCGTGCCAACAGGCACCTTTACTACACATCAAACTAAAATAACCATATTTGAACAATCCCCATTCAAGACTTTTCCTCAAAATATCTCTCATTTCCTTCTCTTTCCTGGGAGGGAAGGGACACTTGGCACATGGCCACAAATCTTTGTGAATTAAAATATGGCAAGAACAACCCAAAAATTTGACTTACTGCTTCCAATATTTTTTAGTAATTCAAGACAGGTTGAGCATATCAAAGATGGCAGCACCCATGATCACTAAAGAGGTGTCACTGTGCCAGCAGCAAAACTTGTCCTTTTTTAGCAGACTTTATTTCAATTACACCTGAAGTAAAATTATACTTTCTTACGGGTTGTCCATAAGTCACTCCAATGCATTGTGCAATTCATGAGTTGTTAATCAGTACACAGTCATATAAGAGCAATGCATCTCAAGTCCCATTTTTACAAGTCATTATACCTGTCAGATTTTTTCATTTTGTTGTTTTTAGTTGACCTTGAGTAAAGTTCCTACAAAAAACAGATACAAAGGAAAAAGAGAAATGAGGTCAAAAGCTAACATCTTACAAGGCCCAAGCCTACAATGGGAACCTTCATATACTAGACCTTCATTTGATTTTTTTCTACATAATATACCAGGTGTAAGATGCAATGTGTGAAGCACTTCAAGAGATTGTTTGAACATCCAACAAAACAATATTTTTTGCAACACCATTCATCTTCCTAAAATTTAAGATGACGAAAATTATAATGAAAGCCCTATGAAGCTGTGTCCTTCCTATAACCAGCAAGGACACAGCCAAACATAATGAACCTACTGAAGATGCCCCTTCCCTGCAAGTGTTCAAGGCCAGGCTGGATGGGGCTTTGAGCAACCTGGTCTAGTAGAAGGTGTCACTGTCCATGCCAGAGGGGTTGGAAGAAGATGGTCTTCAAGGACTCTTCCAACCCAAACTATTCTAAGATTCCTTTAATTTCACAAAATGTGGTAAGTACATCAAATAAAAGAACTACCAGAAGTATTTTTGCAACAGCCCTACTTTCATTTCTCTGCCATCTTTCACCCACAGCATAATTTTACTCCCTGTTAAACAGCTGACAGTAGTTGTGTATCAAGGAACATCACTTTCAGACATGTGCTTGTAGCTCTGATTCAAACTCCTCCAATTTATGAAATATGAGTCATGTAAGACCAATACACTTGATTGATGCTGCTGACTTTATTTTTTTATATTTAAAAAAATCTAGAAAAGACAAGAGCATTTTTTACTCTTCCTCTCTCCATTTTCACCATAATTAATACAATGGCCAGTTTGCACACCACTTTCAGAACAACAGATTTAAACCATATCCCTCATTCCCTAACTAAACTAGTGTGAAATTAAGATTTAATAGCATTAAGTAAAATTAATTCACAGAAATTTGTGAAACCTTGCACAGGAGATTTTTGCATTCAGTTCCAGATTGGAACTGAATTTTGCATTCAGCTCCATCAAGTCAAGCTGTGAGACTCTGGGTGGGGATGTCACAGAAGCAATTAAGCCTCTCTCCTTGAAATAAGTTCAAGTCGGATATCAATAAAATATTTAGAATTCTGGGAACATACTAACATGAAAATAACTCATTACCAGAAATGATTAATTCAAGAAGTTTTTCCTCTTAGGCAAAGAAAGATAAACTTTTATGCCTTGGAACTCCAAGCTTCCCTTCCCTCTCTACGAAAAATTTACATCTTTCAGTCTTACCTTCCAAGGAAAATAATGCCTACCTGGTGAACAGGCATGAAAAGTTTCATTGCTAAAGCAGTGGTTTTGCTGAGCTAGACTGTGTCCTAACAGTTTAGTTTTAAAGTTCTATACAGTCTTTAAACTATGTCTTTTCTCATGCAAAATCTGCAACTGCGTGTCAGACAGTATGATTTCTCTCTCTTGCATATATGGGGACATTTGTAAAGCAATACCTCGACCTTTTTCCTTTTACCATTCCTACATTTTAGTCCAGTCTCCATTTTGGAGAGTGAAATTCATCTCTGTGATTTAAATACCTCAAAGTTATACAACTAGAATATGACAGAGTTTGTAAAGTAGAGTTTCTAAAAAGCTAGCTTATTTTTTTCCTTTATCTATAAGCATTTATTTAATATCAGTTAATCTGTGCTACCAGAGTAAATCTAGAACTTTTCATTAACATTCTTTGGAGAAGAGAAAGACCAGGAAAACATATGCAATACATATGCAGCTTTTTTATTTTATTCCTATTTGCAAATTCAAAGTATCCTATTCCATTTCAGCTTCTTCAGTGCTTGAGTTTCAGGAGGAAAGAAGGTGGGTTATGTTTGGGTTTTTTTTAGATTAAGTTCTAAATATTTCATGAACACCAAAAGGCTTGGTTACATGAACTCCCTTATAGTTAGAATGTAATTAACAAGGGAAAGGAACAAAACAGTCTACAGTAAGAAACTGTGATATGTTGCTACACGAGTAAGAAAAAATTCACTGGACACATTCTAAAACATTTCTAGATTACTTTCTGTATTTCTACACAATCAACACTGAATTCTTGCAAAAAAAATGTTCTTCCTTCAAAAAGTTCCTGCTGTCACTTCTTCCCACTATTTACGATTCTTTAACTGTATCTGCTGAACAGACTGTTCACATTCCATGTACATTCTGAGACACAGTAATCACAGAACACACATTCATAAATACCTTCCCAAGAAACAAATTTTAAGATTGAAAACTATATTGAACCATTTAAAATCTAGCATGAAGGTTTAAACATTTTAACTGAGCAATTAAATTCTATACTTTTTTATAGAACTTACACAACCTTTTTGTCATGCAAAACCTAAATTTCTCATTCCTGACACCTGAGGCCTTGTTAAATAATGTTTGCTCTTCTGCTTATGAATGCATTTTTCCCAAACAATAAACACAGGCAGCCTATGGGATTAAAGCATGACAAAGGTGTAGCTGACTCATGGGATCAATTAGAAAGCATCAGTACTTATGCCTTTTGTTCATTCCATGTTTTACTAACAGTTTCTGCATTTCAGCATAAGTGTATCACAGATGTTCAACGCCATGCTACGAGGCAAAACTACACTAGTACCACACACTAGACAGAATAAATCTATTCTTATCATCACCTACAATTATATCACTTGTTATACAGCTTACATATTGCTTCAAAGTTTTAACAAATGCATAATGATTTTAACTGAATGCTCAAAGCATCCTGGCCAACCAAAGCACGTCAGCATTTTTTCAGTAAATTTTTAACATTCAAAAAGAACCTAGAGAGTTGCCTTTTTCAAGCTAAAAACAATTTCAAATACAGCCACCGTCATTAATGCCACCTCAGGTGCAGCTTTCCCTCCAAACGCGCTATGAAATCCACAGGCAGGAAAGGCAGTGAGCAGGACGACAAGCAGCTTCAATCTCCATGCAGTTTGCCCGTGACAGGTTATTGATAGAACAAACAGAATTTGCAATACTTACTGAGTGCTTCTCCTGCTGGCCCATAACTCCATGGTTAGCTGGGATTGCAAGTGGTTTCATAATGAAGAAACATAAGCTGAACTGAATTTACACATCATGTACCAATTTCTTATGGATGGCAAGTCACCCTCTACAGCATTAAATTAAAAAGAGGCGGAGGGGGTGAAACCAAGCTGGAGCTAAAAGTGTCACTAGTGGTAAGCTCAAAACCCCCCTCGCACTTGTAGTGCAGAGCAGCAACCCGAATGACGGCGTTCGTCTCCATTTTTGCAACACTGAAAGTCGAAGCGTGTCAGGACGTACCGATCCTGATGAAACCCTACATATCCAGCATCCATTCAAGGGAACAAAACCATTCCCTGAGCCTGAGGAATGGGAAAAGCAGGGGGGGGGAGGACGAAAAAAAAGCTAAAATGGCTGACTGCACAGAGACTCCCTCCAAAAGGCTTAATACAGTATTATATTGGTCAGGGTGCAGGAACCAGCCTCCAGCACTCAGCCAAGCATTGTTAATACTCCTGTTTCATTTGCAATCACACACTCACAAATGCAGCCTCCCCCCTCCCGCCACCACTACCCTGCACTCCCCCAAAATCAGGGCAGCGCACACGAAGAGGGACCTCCTCCCCTGGCTGCTAATGATGCTGACAGAGTAGTGACCAGTGATCTCTGTTCCACTCAGCTAACCAAGTTTGCACAATTAATCTCAGCAGCATGACATTGATGGGCATTTAATTTTATGATGCCTGTTCCTCACAATCGAGACAAGCACTTCTACCGCCCAAAGAGTCAGCAACAAAAATACAACAGTTACACACACAAAAACCCAGAGAATCATGAGTCTGAATGCAATACGCCAATATAATTACGTTATTGTGCTTACTTTGGAAGACCATGGCTGCAGGCAGTTGGCATAGCAACGCACAAGGAAAGCCATTTCCTGGGTAGAAAGAATGCTTCCTTTTCTAAATAAAAAATTCCTCTTAGGATACAAACGGCATTGCTGCTTCCTGCAGAAAGCAAAGACACTGAAGTCTGTCTCTTAACCTGCACACAGGCACACACTCAACGCAGTTCGAGTGATGTAAGTGGATTTCTCTCTCTCTCTCACTCCTCTCCCTCCCTCTCCCTTTATCCACCGAAATATTCCAGTCAAATGGAAGACACATTCCTAGAGGCTCGCCCCCTCTGATACTTAACTGTTTCACTCATTAAGGTAGAGATGGACAATGCAGATAAAACAGCAAGCTCCTGCCCGTGTCTGGTATCAGCCTCGGAAGATCAAGGCATCCCCAGAGGGGAGGGATCCGTTCGCTGCTGGCTCCTAAGAATATCACTGAAGTCAGGGTGGGAATGAGGACCCACGTTTACCTCGCCAAATCCTGAACTGAACACGACTTTTCAAGAAGATAATGCTAAAGCAGAGAAATCACCTTCCCCCCCCCCCCCCCCCCCCACCCAAAAGAGAGCTGCTGCAGAGCTGTAAACATTTTTATCACGTATTTACAAACAGTGCACTTGATGAGCTCGCTCAGATTTTCAGCAGCTTCGCCCTTTCACAGGCCAGAGACATCCACCCACAGGGTGTGGGAGGTCCATGTCCAGACACCTTTCACATACCATTTCAAGCCTTTCTGAATGGAGCTGCTGCTTCTCCTTGCACACTGAATACACAAATTCTAATAAAAACACACAGGTATACGGGCTGTGGAAGAGACTGACATAAATATGGCATTTCTAATTCTCACCGCAGAAAGTAATTGTATCTTAAACTCAGAAATGCCCCCAGTCACTCCCATTTACACTACACCCCTTCTCACGCTGCATTGGCAAAACCATGCTGCAGAGGAGCTGAAATGCCACAGGGATGTGCTCAAGCAATAAATTGTCAGCCCCATACAATGCACCTCTGAAGTGCCACAGGTTTGCACCACTTGACACAGGAGTGACCAAGCCAGGCACACGACACACTTCCATTAGGCTTCAACTTTAGTGTGGTTCTCTGCAACATCTTTACAACACATCCTTTAAAATCAGAGACCATCTGGCTTTACAATAACTTCAAAGTATTTTTTTCCCCAACAAGGACAATAGAAAAAAAGATTTAACAGTTGTTACAGAGGCAAAATACACAGGAAAAAAATTACTACAGAATGCTATTTTCATACAATCTGCAGCTGCCTTCCCCCAAATTAACATGTACACTGATAATGGGCTTAGTTTGTTACACGCTGATTTCATTCACTCCTGGCAATGATTGCTACCAAATGAGGCTACAAAAATTAGTGGAAATGAATTCTAGTAATGGCAGAGAAGATCCTGAAATAATCCAGTCTATCT
This sequence comes from Euphonia xanthogaster, assembly GCA_034509185.1. Lineage (NCBI taxonomy): Eukaryota > Metazoa > Chordata > Aves > Passeriformes > Fringillidae > Euphonia > Euphonia xanthogaster. Next base: position 31,267,247 of record JAYDZK010000202.1, on the reverse strand, counting down.
TTTGCACAATTCTTCTATGGACACAGTTTCATATACAACATCTTTTAAATTGAATGCATTTACATTTATGTGAGTTTAATGACACTTATGCCCTTGGTCTTCAATATAGACTAAAAGATAAGTTATTCTTTAAATTATTCAATTATATCAATTAGTTTAGAATTTTGAAAGTCTTTGTCATGTGCAGGTGCAACTAACAGATGGATTTAAAACATTAAATTGTGCTTAAGCCTTGTAAAATAGTTTAATGCTGAGCACAATCAATTTTCTGATGAAGTGCTGAATAGAAGTAGCAGAAGTTATGAATTCTAGGAAGCTAAGGCAAACCCTCTCCAGTACAAAATTAAAAAACACTACTTGTTGACAAAGCAATTAAAACCCACTTCAGTGTGACTGGGTGGCCTTGTGGTTAACACGATGAGCAGAATTTGAGTATTTTATGCTCATGTCAAGAAAAAAATGAAGTTCTGCCAAAACAGAAACATCTCCCCAGTGCAGGAAGGCAGTACACAACTTTCTGAACTCTGTCACACACACAGCTATCAACAAGCATCCTATCTGCATCACTTGATACTTCCAGCTAAAATCCAGCATAGGTTTCTGTGCCATAAGCCTTCACGAGTAACATGAAAACATGATTAAACCCATCAAAACACTAGTGAAACACAAAACTTTCATATAACATTGCCATGAAACACTTTCTTACTGCTTATGTTGGTCACTACTATACACCTCTACTCATCTGTTAGTAAATTGAGCCAGTACTTTGTCCATGAAGGCAAAAATTTTTATCAACCTAATGAAGTTTAATTGATGTTTACATGTTTGCATCAGATTGACAAAAACTTTGTGGTTTCCAAAATAGAAAAATAAGCCTCAAAACGTGAAAAGTGACATTTATGAAATTAGGTGAAGACTACACCACTCACAGGCAATTTGTGAGTCAGAACAGTTTTAAGAATAAATGGTCGATTCCATTTCCCTACTCCTTCTTCCTCAATTGCCACCATTTCCAGGTGTGGTGTGATTCTACATAGTGTCCGTTTTCAGTTCAGAAAATACTCTCTGATATAATATATAACATAATTTATTCTAAAGAAAAAAAAAAAAAAGTAGAAGTCCAGTGAATTGTTATAGCTTACAGTGAGAATTTAAATCAGTGCAAGACACAAGAACAATATATTGTGGAAAGTTTCTATCATAAATAAGTATAAATACAGCACATGCACAACCTGAAACTTTCTGTTCATGGGTTTTTCAAAACCCATGTAAGAACTCCTTGCTTAGACTTAAAAGTTTGGGGGGGGTGGGGGGGTGGGAAGGCAAGACAGTTTTGCAAATGTTTTTAGGCTGTTAAAGTGAAATGTTAATAAACCTGACACACAATAATTGCACATGATGAGCTATCCCTGGTTGCTTTCAAAGTACTGTGTTTTAAAAAATCTAGTGTCCCTTTATGAGTCACAGAAAAGAACATTAAAAAGCCTTTTCAAAAGCAACTACAAATGTATGGACATGCTAGGGCTACCCCAAAGGATTAGGGATTCACAAGCAAAACTGAATTCTAGGTAAAAATTGGTAGAGATCTCAGCAGCATGTATCATCTGACTTAACACCACCTCACATGGATATCAATCTCCTAAGCAGTGCCAACAATGCCTGGAGTATTAAACCTTTCTAGGTTAATGACAAATGCTGCAACAACAGATTACCTCAATTCCTCAATTTCAAGCATTTACCTGAACTCACAACAATTTACAGAAGTACTTAAATTTTTATACAGATACATACACAGAGACTGTTCTTTTCTTGAAGTACCTCAAAATCAGAAATTATCAGCACATTTTCCCCTTCCCTTTAAACATAACGTAAAGTATCATTTCCTTCATGTTCAAATACCGAGTCAAAAACCAAGAGAACATTCTAAGGTCACCGAATTTACTGCCACTGCATGACTCCAGTAGCTAGAAAAACCATTCACAGTGAAGGGACAATTACACAGATATTACCCAGCTGTGTAGGTGGAATAACAGACAGCTAAATTGAAGAGTGCAAAAATGGAGTACGTAATTTTAAGGAAAATAAGGCAGACCTGTCTTCTTTTTCTCCCATCCTCCTCACTTGGAAGGAAGTTTAAAACTTAAATTTAAGCTCAGGGCTATTGCACACAAAACTGCTAAAGCTCCCAGGAGCATGCTTCTGAATTTTATAATGCTGGTGTTCTCTGCCTCCCACTAACCTTACCAGAGAGATTACTACGTAACAATCTGTTGCTCCCATCAGATTTAAAAACACCAATTGAATCCACAAAAAACCCAGAACAATAATTCACTCAAAATGCTACAATACACTTATATGTCCCATACAATACATAAATCTTACTCTAAAGTATTCAGACAAATTTTTTGCCAACAATTTAAATCTCTGGCTGTATGACCTGATTTCATGCAAGCAAGCTCCTATTTGTCAGCATGAAGCAGACATGGGATAGTCTAGGCATACCTATCCCTGTTAGTGTTTTCTCAAGAACTTCAAGAACTTTTACTTAAAGTGTGGAATAAAAGACAATTGCCAAATATGTTCTCCAAGGTACTAAAATACCACTTTGGTCAAAACACACAGACAAAGTAACATTATTCACCACTTCATTTTTTTTAATTCCTAAGGCTGTGGCACTGCCATCACTGTAACGATGTCCACTGCACAACTGGTGACACCAAAGCAAGACTTACAACGGACTGGTGTGTGCTGTTTTGATAACACATTTACAGATGTTACAGACCATTTGAACAAACGCCCTTCTGTTGGACTGCTGCTGCAGATGAATCTATAATCCAGATCTTTAAAATAATGAAAAGCCCAGAGCAGTCAGGCTGGTGCCTCAGCTGGGTGGATGTGCCAATGTTCCCTCTGACAGCAGACTCATTTGTCACCTTCTGTGCACAATACAGCAAAGTTTTTATTTGCATGCTGTCCATCTTAAAATGGGAGCAACTTATAGTATTCATCTGAAATACCTGCCATCGAATCCTCTTATGTTCAACAACTATGTTAGAACCTGTGAAAACCAAAGAAAACCTATGGGTGGTCACTCATCCAAAATGTGACAAGATGTCCTCTTTCCAGAATATCTGTCAAAATCATATATTACATACATATATATTATATGCATGTTTGTGAAGTCACTTTATGTGACGTTTAACTGATTTACCTGTGATTTTTACAACAAAAATGTGCTTGTTCTTACACAAGCATAAAGTTGAATGCATTGCTTCAAAACTATACATTATCATTATTACAAGTTAAAAATTAGGCATAAAATTTGCAATATTAATGACTTCAGCTGGCAGAATGGTCACAGATTAGTTTCATTTCTTTAACTGCTTCAATATGTCAGAAGTGGAAAAAATGTATTACGTCAGGATAGATGAAAGTTTTTCCCAATGTTTACAAAATTTTCTCATGATGGTGTAATGACTAAATTTAACAATGGCATAGTAATTACATTGGAGAAGGTGGGTGCTTTCTGTTCTTAAACTGGGGAGAAAAGCACAAAAGCAAAACAGCAGACACACTTTTAAGGTCAAGAATCATGATGTCAAGCATACAGGAGTAGCAAGTTGTTTTACCAGATCTAAACAGCACTTTGACATCAGTACCTGCTGGGGACAAGGTTCACTACTGAGATACAAATCGGCCCACTGTCTTGGAGGAAAAACAAACTAATAAAGTATCCACAAAAACTCCCACATATCATCGTGTCCATACCAATTTCACAGCAGGAATGCAGGGACACAAGTCCTTTACTTATGTGAGGCAACCCTAAAATTTCACATTCTTTGTTGTAGAACAACGCAGAAAAACTTTAAAGAAGGTGGATGACTGCATAACTCTTTCATGTGTATCCTACTGCTTCACTGTTAAAATGTAAAAATAAAACTCAGATATTTTTCTGAGGCCAATCAACTGTCCACAACTGTTCTATACTGTTAAGTTCATTAGTAGTTCCATTGAAACCTGTTACCTGAAATACATTAACATATTTGCGTTTCAAGGATGATTGTCGTGGCACAGAACTGAATGTATCTGAGACCAACCAAGGCAGGGGAACAATTATTTAATGTCTCAACATGAAATATTAATGGATTAAAACCAAACAAACCCCAGAATCTGCAGTCTCCTGTAAATGCCAGCTGGTTTTCTGTTGGGTTTTGCTGTTTATTTATTCATTGGGTGACTTCAGCAGTAGTGAAGGGGCAGTAGTTTTGTTCTGAGCTAATACAATATGCTTATCTGAGGGCAGCAAAGCTGGTGAGGGGCTTGGAACACAAGCCCTATGAGGAACAACGGTGGGAGCTGCACTTGTTTAGCCCGGAGAAAAGGAGACTTAGGGGTGACCTTATCAGTCCCTCCAACTCCCAGAAAGGTGGCTGTGGTCAGGTGGGGGTAGGTCTCTTTCTCCAGGCAGCAACAGACAGAACAAGAGGTCACAGTCTCAAGCTAGGCCAAGGGAAATATAGGTTGGATACTAGGAAAAAGTCTGTTACAGAAAGGGTGAAAAAGTACTGGAATTGTCTGCCTGGGGAGGGGGTGGAGCTGCCAAACCTGGATGTGTTTAAAAAAATGGAGGTAGCACTTGGTGCCATGGTTCAGTTGAGATTTTAATGCATGGGTTGGACTTGATGATCTTGAAAGTCTCTTCCAACCTAGTGATTCTGTAATTCTGTGTATGTGTGATTCTAACAGTTTCTTACTTAGAAGTTTTAAGGGAGAATCTGAAATTCTGTTCAAGGTGCAGATGTAGATGGGACCGTCAGAAAACCATCAGACTGCCTGTTCATCTTTTTAAATGTGGACTTGGACATCTCCCAGAGTAGCTTCCTACTTATCTCTGGTGTCTTGAGGAAGTTGAACTTTGAAAGAGCTGGTTGCTGTTAGAGAGAATTTTCACTCACTTCAGCTCGTTTTTGTCTCCAGCCATAGTCTCACGCCAGGAGACTCTCTGAAGAGCCTACTCCAGGGGTTCCCAATTAAAATCAACACTGAAGAGTTTACTGGTGTAAGATCATTTTCTTTTGGGAGAACTCTCTCCTTGTGCCCTTGCATATCCTCTCTTGTGTAATGCACCATGCACTAACATATCTTGAGAGCTTTGTGCCCTGCCTCTAGCAACTGCACAGAAATAATTTATACAGATCTCTTTTCAGTAACAAAACCCATGCAATTTCACATGTCTTTTACTTTAAAAATAATTATCAAGCAAAATGAGCTTAATTTGTTTTATAGTGGAAGGACGTCAAACCACGACATCACATCCTTCAAATAAAGAAAACTTGATATAAAAGTCTAAGAAATGCCCTTTCCCTTTCCTCTTCCCTAATCAAATAAATCAGGAAGCCAACTACCATCACTTGATGGATGTCCCATTTTGCAAATGTAACACTACATTTTTCCCCTTGCAATTACAAGATCAGGTACCTAGGTACAGAAGTGTTAAAGAAAAATAGGTAGAAGTGCACCTACCAGACTGAGTTTTCTTTGTAATTTGGTTCTGCACTGTTTTGTATTCCAAGACTGGTGTCAGAATTCCTACTTTTAAAGTGGTCTTTTGTGCACCATAGATCATTTGAAAACTTGAAAACCAGTTAGCTGCAGGTCTTTACATTCACCAAATTAGTGTTCAAGAGTAATACATAATTTAGAAGGAAAAGGGAAAAAAAATAAAATATTTTACATTGTAGGACATGCATACACACACACACATAAAATAATGAAAAAGTGTGAGAACACAGTATGTGTAGGTTTTCTGCCAGGCACATCAACAATACACATAACACCTGCCAGCTGTTCAAGCTGCAAGTAAAAACTTTACTGTCTGAAAATTCAAACATAAGTAACACTAACCACTCGAACCTAAAGCCCCACTCCCAACACCCATTACACATAACAACAGAACTAACACTTTAACTAGACCTTACATTTTAAAAAAGGGTTTAAGGAAAAAAAAAATTAAAATTTTTTCCATCAGAAAAGTGCAAATACAAGGAATTTTAAAAGTGCATAGAAGTATGTCTACACAATAGGGTGGTGAAGGACAGGGAAAGAATTCACACACAAACCTTGTGGTAAATTCAAGGTAACTACCTTGCTTTACTTAGGACTTGGTAGCTCTCCTGAAAGGAACTGTTACTGACTGAAGGATGCAAGCATGGATAATAGCATTTACACTCAGCAGGATCTAGCCTGGGCCCTGTAATACACACACCTCCCCAATAAAGTTGCAAATGGTTTACTCATCACACATTAGACATGCTCCAGCACCTCAATGTCCTTTTTGTAGTGAGTGACCTGAAACTTAACAGAGGATTCCAGGAGTGGCCTCACCAGTTCTGAGCACAAGGTGACAATCACTGCTGATCAAGGCCAGACTGCCATTCGCCTTCTTGGAACTTGGATCATTACATTTTCCTTATGTTTCAATTCTATACTTTCTTAGTTGCTTAGGATATTTTAACTACTAAATTTGTTAATTTTTTTAGAGCTTTGAAATTCACTCAGCATAATGATAATTTGAAACTAGTCAAGTCAAATACAAGGCTTTATTAAAAGTACTCAGCAACACCTAATAATACTAATAATTTTATCTTTAAGTCACTATGTCAAGCTCAGGTCACATAACAGTGGCTCAGATGCTTGGGAAAAAAAATGAAGTGACAGCTTCTTTCCATCCTTTAGTGGGCAAATAAGTGCACTACTACCATCACTCATGATACTGGTCTGTACAGAAATGCCAGCACTGAAAGGATCTGTACTGGCATTCTACAAATATAATATGACAGATCCCATTTCCCCATATGTACTTTATATACAAACAGTGTTTCTAACTGAACAACCCCTTTATAATGAGGATATCCTTTTACACATGTATATATTTGCCTTTTTTAATTTTCCTCAGCTCTAATTACAGAATAACAGAATCTGCTGAGCTGGAAGGGACTTACAAGGATCATCAAGTCCAATTGGTAGAAATGCAATATTTGTATTTAGTTACATTGTGCAATGATCAATTTAGAAAAGAGTTATGAAAAATCCATTTTTCTGCTACATGAGCAACTTTATGCTTTGATGACATACCTCACATTTAGTTTTACACCCTACATCTCAGAAAAATAATCTTTTATACAGTATAAAAGAGCACATCACAAGTCAGTATCAGCAATAAAATCATGCTACTCTGAAACATCTAGGCTGTTATTAACTGAAGTTTTACATATGTGGGGTCATTGTCAACTCTACAAGCTATAAACAGGATCAAGTGTCATTATTAAGTCAAAAAACCCCTCAAAAATATAACTGACACTTCAGTGGCAGAAAATACTGCATGGCTTCAATATTTCTCTGAGCTTCCACTTCTAATCACAATTACAAATCCAGTTATGACATCAATGTGAGCCCTTCCAAAGGGAATGGAAGAAGAGTAAATCCCAACGGATATAAGAGTTCTGCAGTAAGGATGATGTAATTTATAAAAACAGACAACCTCTGACAGGAGCTGCAAGTTGAGTAAATAACACACTGCATGTCATTTATTTTGCATTAGCTTGCCAGTAGTTATTACTGAAAGGATGATGAACTAACAATTCCGCTTTGCTTTGGGTGCTACACAAAATAAAATTATAGCATTGCTCCTATATTAATACTAATACAAAACTTAATACATCACTTGAAACAGTAACAATTCCTTACAAAAGAGGTGAAGAAAGGAAGCTGTGAGGCTAAAAAGGTGTTTTGCCAGAACACACAGAACACAGGGATGGGAGTTACTTATTGCCATTATAATGTTACCAGTGGATGCTCCCATGAAGAAACATCCAACTTCCATTAAAAAAAATGGTTACCATGAGCTGCCCAAATAATCTCAAGCATTTCACATTTCAGGTGAAATTATCCCACCATTTTTGTAGTGTCTCACTTCAAAATGCACCTAACATGTATAACACAGTAACACTCTTCAGGAATTAATGGTACTGGATGCCTTCAAATATACAGACTATGTCCATGTATTTTAGTGCTTTGTATTACTTCCCATTATGATGTGCACACCAACCTCAATTGCAATCATGAGCAGATCACCACCATCATGGAATAATAAAAGCAGTTTCTTTTGAAATTACACACTGGATTTTGTAGATGAAGAAAGCAACTTAACAAATATCCTTCCTGGTAAAAGGACACTTGCACTTGGCAGTGTTCAGAACTAGCCCCTTTATTAATAGAACAATCAATGCAGTGTATTTTACTTTCAACATGAACACTAGAAATGTTAAATAAATTATTTTATACTGTTTTGTTATTAGTAGAGACAAGTTTGTATGGCCAAACAAGCATGCATTATCTATGCTAACGTGTTTAAAACTGCATACCACGCTACTTCTCATCAGCAATACTTTGCAAACTTAGGTGTGTATACAATTATGTTTTTCTGCTGACATTACTTAAATTAATTTGTGTCATAACCAGGAACAGAGTGAGTTCAGTTCAACTTTTATTTAAAAATAAAGGCAACCTTCTTGCTTTCATTTTGCCCAAGCCACAGAGCAGAACCTTCTCAGCTGCCTTCCTCTTCACATTTTTCCTCTATCTGGGAAAAATCAGTTACCAGCAAGTTCCAAAATCAAATCTATTTAAATAGGTCCAGGTACCATAACTCATACAAGCCTCTAAACCCAAAACCCTTGAACATCCTGCACTCCAAATATTTCTGACAACCAAGTGTATTTGTCCCCACTTGTTTCTCTGGGCACTGTTTTCCTTTATAAATATACTTGCAACACTTCTAAGGTCAAGGATGCTTAAAAAATTGGTTTTCCCTCCAACCTCTCCACATCCTTTGCACCTTTTCGCAAAGTCAAGCTTTCATTGTGTCTATCACACTTGCTTGCCCACTGTCCCATCAAATAATTTTCTTAGATGTGGTTCTTTCTCCCTAAAAGCAAGCTTTTCTTATTGTTAATGTGACTAACTTAATGTTAACTCGTGACTAAATCTGCTGTTGTATTTTGTTTTAGTAAGTGATCTTGTATTAGAATGGAAGTTCAATATATTTCAAAAAATCATCAGGAGCATTAAAAGCTGCAGCTCTTTACAGGCTTGAAAGATTGAGTGTTCCTTTAAACAGACTTCTTGTAGACTGCATATCTGGCAACCACTTCTACTGATTCAAACTAATTTAAAACAAGTGAAATTCCACAAGACAACTAAGTATGCTATGACACTGGCATCAATTTACTATGTAAAATACAATGCACTAACATGGAAACAGTTTATCAAGCTACTGCAAAGTCCACACTGTTGAAAAGCAAGCACATGTGAGGTATTTCATGATCATACGTGTGATCCATGGAAAGACACGCAGCAACATGTACTTTACAACATAAGCAAACATGCAGAGAAGCAATGGTATTTTGCTGGTTTTTAAGATTAAACTGCTGTTTTTTAAGATCATCCCAAATTATACTGGACTTCTGCAACCAAGTGCTAAAAATTGAATCAACTTCTTGGAATTGTCATCTATGTTAACAATCAGAAAACACTGTTTGTCATCTTATAAATGTCCATATCGCTTCAGTAGCCACACACCGAATAAAGGAAAACAACCAGAGTTTTGCATCAAGCAGAAAACCCCCCCTTTTTTTTTAATCCTTCCTAAATGTAGCAATATGATATACAACAGTTTCATAATATCATTTTGCAGACAAAAGAAAGGCAAAGGCAAATTTGTTTCATAAAACAAACAATCTGAACATAAATTTTCAATCCAGGTATTTTAGATTCTTGGCAGACAATGGGAATCGAAAAACTTTCAGGAAGTAAAAGGCTACTTTGCTGATGCTTTGCACTATTAGTTTTAAAAGAAAATAGGGGCAGGAAGAAAGTCTTCTATAATTTTCTCCTAAATGAGTAGGCTCTTATCCTTTTCTAAAAATAGCACACACACAAAAAAAAAAAGCTAGAAAAAACTCTCATGACTTTTTTTTAAGGGACTCATGGCTGCAGATCAGATTTGACTCAGCAACATAAGCCACAGTATAATTTCCAGCCCTCCTCTCATTCACATTTTCAGTCAACTCCTTCAAATCAAATCCAGAAGGAATACTTGTCTGCCCTAAACACATCTGACAGTGCTCCACAGCAGTGTGAGGATGAAATTGTTACATGCCTGTAACTGGGGTAGAAGCTGGGGTTATCCATGGCTCTGTGCCCACCGCTCTTTTCTTTCCAACACCGGATAAAGGGATTGTCACCCCCCGTGAATCTCAAGCTGAATGGGATAAGGAAGGCTACTAAAGGCAGAGAGCCCTTTTGCAGTGATTTCAGCAGCTGGCTGACAATGCACTAGCAGCAAATTTCATAAGCCTCTGAACTAATTCAAATCTAGAGAGATACACACAGAGTAAAACACCACAGACCATCTTTCTGTTCAGGGCTATCTGCAGATACTTCAGCATTATTCTTACAGGCCTACCTGCATCTCTTTAGATACACCCCAGTAAGATTTGATACTTTGCCTTTAGCAAAGACTACAATACAGACTAGTAAAAGCCCACACCTCAGTTTACAAACCAAGTCTCGAGAGACACAGACTACCACAAACCAGGGAGTTACAAATCACTGCTTGTAATCTCTATGCCACTAGAGAACAGCACCTTATTTTGGACAAAGTGATTTTTCCTTTATGAGCTTATGTCAATTTATGCCAAATATTCCATACATTATATACAGAACAGCCAGCAACACTCAGACTGAGCATGACTAATTCTTCACAGATGCATTGAAGCAGCCACAAATTTACTGGCAGTAAGATATTACAAGATAGTCTATCCCTTATTAAAATCCTTCCACAGGTGACCATTCACTTTTAAATTATTTTTAAAAAAAACAAAACAACAAACAACAGTCTAAAGCAGAAATAAACCCCTGTAGGTTCTCAGAAGAACCTGACTTGTTTCAGTCGAATCATTCTAAACAAAGGCTTTACACTGAACATATGATGTAGCCTTAAGTACAGGTACATACAGAATGAAAATCCACATTCAGGGGTTAAAATCTTATTTCTGCTATTAAGTAAGGAGGTAGTAATACTAATTTAGTTAAAGATGTTTCTGACACATCAGAAGCACAAGAAAACATTTTCTAGATTCAGTTGAGAACAGCTCAAACTTATTGGCTTTGATTTTTTTTTTTTTACCAAAAAGGAACTCATCAATTTTACCAAACTATAAAGGTGGCAAAAAAAGGATGTAATTTTATCTGCGTGGCAAAACACATTCATTTTATTTCCATTTGCAATGAAGTTTCTATTTCCCTTACCCTAGAAACCACCAACACTTCTTCTAAAAGTAACATGCCTAAGTACCGACACTCAACATTAATTTCATGTCAACTGATCTTTCAAACATTAGGGTAAGTTATAAAATACTTCAAAGTCTTTCAAATCCCTACCATAATTTGAGAAGTATATTATCACTCTTAAACATAGTGTTTTAGTAACCATAGGCTACTCAGGATCATGCCACTGAAAAACTGGGGAGCAGTGATCTGAAGGTAAGGAACTGAGTTCCTAAAAGAAGTGTACTACACATTTTGAAGGAAGAGAACATTTCAACCCAGAAATCACTTGTCTATGATACTGGAAATACATTGAAATTTGAACTCTCTAAGTGTTTTAGATAAATGAATTTAACAATGTGACACAGGAAGAACTTTTAAAATAAACACATTTCCTGATAAAAAATAACAGGAAAATTGACCAAAGCAATGTTTGATAAAAGGGAGAATTTTTAACCTAAAAAAAAATTAAGTAGTTTCAAATTGTTTTCAGCTCTATCACAAGAGATTTCTCAAGCATAAAAGTGGGGACATTTAACAATTTGATAATACACATTCTTATCAAACGTTTTATCTGACGGATGCTCAGATTTGCTCAGTATTGATTTTGGCATTGGCAAGTGCAACTGCAAATGCCACTTAAGTTTAAAAGATGACACTCAGATCTTCAGATCACTTTGAGTGCATTTGAGGTCTGATATCAGGAAAAACTTCCCTATTTTGTTTGGTTTGTTACCATTCCAAGATACTTGACCTATTTGGGCACCTTCTTCTCCCTAGCTTGGCAAAGCTGTGTTTCAGATAATGGCCATTCAGACACACTTTGCCTAGAAAATCCAGCCTCTTTATACTGAGTCAGTAGAAACCATCAGAATGGAAGACAATCAAGAAACACAATGGCAAAGCCTTTTTTAGTTTCTTTACTGCTCATCCTGTCACACTCCACTTCCCCACTTTACTGACATACAGGTACTAAACAGTGACAGGGGGCCAATTTTTTAAGTCAAAATCAAAGATTAAGTCCTCTGAGCCATGAAGGAGATACTTGAGTAAAGCACCTGCCAAACACTAAATATTTTATATACACCCTTTGTTTATACTTCTAATTTCCTAAACATCACAGGATGCCAAAGCAAGGAAGGTCAATCAAGCTGGGCAAGAGACATTGTGCTGTCAGAATTTCACCATTACACAGGTATTTTTATATCACAGTGAGATTGCTGAGCTATCAAAGCATAGGCTAGAAGGCAATTTTAGTCACAATGTCTCATCAGTATTATGGCATCACACCGCAAACCCACGAGTAAATTGTTAGTGGACCACACACAGTAAGTTACAATACCTGAGGTTTAGTGCATTCCTGTGAGCCAAAATGAAATGAATGCCATATAGGAGGAAAGGAAAAGATGAACATTATCAGACATGGCAAAGTACATTCCACCACTATGAAGATAATGTTAAAATCATGTTAATGAGGGTCCACCATCCCATATAAGTTGGCTCTACTGCAGAAAGCCATGCTGCAACTGAGAGCACTGCATTTAATTTTTAATTCTTGAAAAGCACACCATGCATCTGCATTTCATGTCTGCTTTTATGCTATAGAAAAATTTCTTCAGAAAATACTGTTTGAACCTTCTGAAGAAAAGCATTCAGAGCCTACTGCAAATAAAGCTTAATTATTTATCAACAACCAAAATGATAATTCTACATGCTAACTCTATGGATTTAGGGTAAAACAGAATATAAGAAAATTACACATTGTGAAGATTTTGAGGATGCTATGAAAACAGCTTTATTACTTTGAGTCTTATATATGTAACACCTAAACTAGCACACATGCACATGGAAGAGTACACTTGAAAAAAATTACATCATATTAATCTTTTTTTTTCAATTTAATTTAATGCTTTCATCTTTTTTAATCTACAATTTAAAAAGTAGAAACAAAGATGACACCCTGACAGATGCTGACCAAAGAATGGATGGGCAACAAGTCCACAAGATATGTGCTATAATAAATTCCTCTGTGTTTAAAAAAAATCCTGCTTATTTTTAGTCCATTTTTCAAGAAATTAAGACCAATAAAATGAGGTCAAAGGACATAAAAGAGGAAGGGCAAAAAGACAACACAGCCTGTAACATGTATGGTTAAAGCAATAGAACCAACACTGCTAGTGGAAGTGAATGAGGGAATAATGTCTACAAGATCACCAAATACTGTAAAAACAGGAGGAAATGGACCAGCATGAAGAGTCACTAGAAGGTAGTTAATACATTGTAAAATTCATTTGAGCTTATTTGACTCTATTTGCCTTGATAAAAATAATAAAGCCAGACATAAACATTATATTATACTTGGAAAAGCAACATTTTACTGTAATTATTGTAAATTTTACAGTTTATTTGGCAATCTCTTCCATCTTAATGTGAAATCTCGCTTGCAATGCATTTCCCAGCACATACACAAAACCATTATGAACTTGCACAACAGAATAGCACAGGATGGACTTTTGCTTTTAGTAGCAGTTAAGCTTACAAAAACTCATCAGGCACACCTAAAGTGAAATTTATACAACAGGCAAGGACCTATGAATGCAAATGGCACTGCGTAATCTAAATATTGCCCTTCTAGAGTTAGGTACAAATCACACTACCACTGTTTGCTAAGCACAAAACACACATCTAAATAATATGAACAAAAGTATTTCCATAATTCCTACAAAGTAAAATACCACTTTTTTTTTTTCCAAATACAGGCCAGTAAAATGTTTTATTTTCAAACCAAGTCAACTGGCTCAATTCACCTTAAATCTAGAGGCAATTAAAAGTGCACTGACAAATTAAACCATTAAAAGCTGTTGTATAAACAAAACCAAATTGTTGGCACAAAATGTAATTATTCGAGTCATGAGGAAAAGCCTGTATAATTAACAGATGTAATCAAACATCTACACACTTATAGACACACACTGAATATACAGTGAACTGGCAAACAAGTCAAGGAATAAAGGGTAAGGAAAGAAAAACTGAAAGAGCTAACAACTGCATTGTACCAAAAATGGCATTTTAAAATCACTAAAGCTCTCATCCTGGAAATTTATGTGTATATGGCTTACACTGAACAAAATTCAGCCCATGGAACTCAATGAGATTAAATGTGCGCAAAGTCATTTATGCCCATGCCTTTATGGTTCTACCAGATTTAGGGCTTAAACAAATAAATGAGAGCCAAAGACAAACAGCTTTTCCCGTATTTTGCTCACAGTTGTAATCAATACAAAACAAACATATTAATCTAATAGAGCTTTTCTCAGTTTAAAAGCCATATAAAATATTTCATGGAAAAAGTTTTAATTATTAGTTTATTTTCATCTCAAGAGAAAGTCTGGAAACGTATGTAGATTCCTCCCTCAACCCCAAAAGCAATCAAGTAAAATGACCAAATTATTCCCTCCATGATGGGCCAACTATATAGGTCACTAAAATCCAAGTATAAAGGGCAAATACCATCAGAAGTTAATTTCAATTTTAGATTTCAGGTCTCGATTCCAAAAAGAAATGACAGATTTAACCCAATTTGGTGTACTGCCATGCAGCACAGCCTTTTCAGGCAACACCTGTTATTACATATGTGAATGAGTGCTTCACTAACCGACCTTTTAACACGGTACACTAAACTAATGCTACTGTAACTTAATAGAAAAGGAAATGAGAACAGAATTTCCTTAACAATTTCCCATAATGATTGGAACATTAAAAAATAATACACGACATTCACAGTCATAAGAAACGTACTTTCAACTCTGAACTAAGATGCAAGCTGCACACATGTTCACGCACTGATGGAGCCACGTTCACAGCTAGTTTGGAGGGAAATCTCCCCACAGAAGCACACTTGAAAGATACCAGCATGTTTAGCCATTTTGACCATGTTATTTTCAGTTTTCCTGTTTATGACTTTTTGTGAATGATAAATACAGACAGCTTACCGTATGGTAGCCTCTAGGAAGAGGTGGCTTCCCCACAGGATAAGGGTCAACAGTATCAATAATTGTTTGTCGCTCCCCTTTCTGGTTGATTTTCCTAAACCTCCTTCGAGATTGCCTGTGAGATGCTTGACGCTGGAAATATTCCTCATTTTCTTCCATGTAATCAACCTAAAACAGATGCAAGAGAGTGTATCTTTCTCCGCAAGAGAGAAAAATGTTTCCTCTTCCTTGAAACAGAAGAAATCCTATTTTCAAAAAGCAGCAGCCAGCTTTGAGTTTGCTGCATTTTCAGCACTAAGTGTGAAATCGCTACTAAAAAAGAAATAGAACAACATTAGTATGAAAAGGATCATAGAACATGATCACTTTTCAAAAATGACAGAAGAAAAATTCTTCTTTCCTTGCCCCTTTCTTACGCCTGCACAAATACGAACATTTCACCAATCAATACATTCCAGAAAGAGAACTGGTACAAGAGAACACTTGCCTGTTTCCCTATTGACATCGATTCAGCATCTTCCCTAACTGATCCGTGGCAAAAGATTCACACTTCAGGCAGGAATGGTTTTATTATTTCAAATATTTTAGAGGCATAAAGGGATTTTTAATAGACTGGATTCATGCATTAAAAAAATCCACTTCAACACAACAACAGGGAGAATAAAAAATACCTATTAGGTATATCCTTGTATAAAATTAGTCTTCTCAGTTTTACTGTCTACAGAGTTTGAAGACTACTTTACTACACAACAGTATGCTGCCATGAAAATGTTTGAACGAATAATTCTGGTTTTCCCAGAAGAGAATGATCTTTTTGCAGTAATTTGGCTGAAAATCAACATCTCTTCTGTGTTTACCCTACTAATAGAAACCTTACTCGAGTTATTTGAGACTAACAAGGAAACGAAGAAAAAAAATCACAGCTTCCATCATTGACTATATAGGGGGATTCAGTTAATTCCTGTTATTCAATTCCATCCCTCAGGATGAGAGATGAGGCACCTCGCAAGTTTCCTGCACATTTTTCAACAAGGAAATGTTACACAAAATACTCCTATGAATTTGCAGCTTATTCATGTCAGAAGTGTCACACATCAGTCAGCCCAAGTGACAAACTACAGCTTTCAGTGCACTAACTCAAATGGATGAGCGCAGCCCTGCCTCACCAGAAGAGCAGGCAGTGTTCACCCCCTCTGCAGGGAGGATCTCTTTCCCATCTGACACCTTCACACTCACACCCTGCTACACCTCTTGTGTGCCCAAACAACTCTGGGGATAGGATTCTTTCTATTCAAAGTACAATTATTCCCTTGAGAGCCTGAGTGAAGCGTTCAATTTTATCTTTCCCGAGCTGCAGCGGCTACATTTTTGGCAAACCCTTGCCTATGACCTAACATTATCCATCAGTCCAAAAAATTTCTTGTTATTTAGTCATCTCCTTTCTCAATACCTATCTTTATACCAGTCTTCCTTATAACTTAAAAAGAAATGCATGTGAAACAGGCAGACATTCACACAGCTAAAACCAGTTTAATTGTATACTTCTAGAAAACAGAACTGGGACAACAAATTGTTTCCCAAATGGTCAGATGCAAGTTACACAAACTGGTAATAAACAAGCACAATCCTAAAGTAATACCCCATTTTCCTAAAAATGGTTAGTGTCACAGTCTATATTTCAGCTACCTATATGGCTTAGATAATTGTCATGCCTGTATTATGAACTGGTCTGTCTCTGTGGCAGAGGGGAAAAAAAAACCTAGCCCACCAATTCTGCTTTTGTTCAGATGACATGCCCTGAGGTGTCAAATAAAACTTTTAAGCCTGTAAATCTTCAGAGACAATGTTCTGCCACTGAACCACAGCAGATGCTGCTAATACCCTCACCTTCACCCAGAAAGGTTGACAGAATTTAAAAGCATTCAAATTTATTCTTAAAAACCTGAGACAGTTGAGATTAAATTTAATTCAAACATTAATTACTTAAACTAAGCTGAAATTAATACTTTAAAGCATCTAGGTTTACCAATAATAATAATAATGAAGCTGTTTCAAAAAGAACCCAAAAAAACCACAAACTATTCTTACCAGCACAAGAAACCTTTAGTTTTACAAGAAATCTGAAAAAGTAAATGTAAGAACAACATGAATTATAGGTATGACATCTCATATTTATTAAAAGATCACGTAGAAACCAGAAAATCATAAGTCTTATTGGAAGCTGAAGTGTTACCAAAGCTGGTCTGAAAAATTTGAAAGCAACTGACTGAAAATATTCTTACCACAATCATTTCAGATGGCTCTAAAACAATGCATTCACATCCACGTCTGAAGCTGCCGGCAGAACGCTTGCCAAAACTGAAAACCAAAAATATTTCAGTTAGAAAAGAAATCAGAGCTATAACAGAATTCAAAAGCATATTTCCATCTTAGCCAGATATTGTAAAGCAGAGGAAAAACATACATACCTGTGCACAATACAAGTTTCATGCATATGTCCTTTGACAATTAACTGAGACCCAAGGACACTAGGAGCAGTCTATTTTGTATTTACATAGTTTCCCTAAGAGTATTTGCTAAATAAGTCTATTAACACCAAAACAAGTGTCAATCAAGAGCTGTCTACTGAAGAGACACAGTTGATTCTGAACTGGACTAGAGAGTTTGATCTAGTATCTTCTGGCATTACAGTATTAAGTTACCTAAGCTATCTGCATTTCTTTAACAAAAGCTAACTGGCATACCAAAGAAAGAATTAAAAGGCTGATCAACTTCAGTTAGCTCTTTTCTACTTAAAATGAATTCATAAAATAAGGAAGATGAGTGTATTCCCAAATTAAATAGATGAGGACAAAAGGTTGTTCTGCCCTTTCACAGACATTCTCATCATAGTGGAATAATTAAGCATACTATTTCATTCCTCGTAAGAAAAAACTGAAAGGTTTTTGTTTTGGTTTTGGGAGTGCTCTGCCCATATTAGATGTACCTGTGCACCTGCAGGGCTCACTGCAAAGAATCCTCAAAGTGCAGATGTAAAGGTGGAGAGCAGAGAACCAGTACATGATTCAGAGAAATCCAGGACCTCTGCAGTTAGATCCTTAATCATACACCATCAGAGTGGAATAAAGGCAGCCAGCTGAAGTTTGTGTCGGGGGTGTGTGATTCTTTCTCTGGGTACAAATGCCAGGTCAATTCCAGACCTTTCCCATCACAGACTGGAGGGCAGGACAGACACCAAAATGCCTGCAACTTCAGGACCCCTCTAAGTTTGCTGACACCAATGCTCCCTAAAATAGCTGAGAGCCAACATAACTATTTGGCCTTTCCCTTTCTTCCACTTGGCGCTGTGCAACAGACTTGGGAAACCTTCCTGTCTGAAGCCCCCAGGGCAACACCTTGAAAAATAAACAGACCTCAACAAAACTGCAACATCTGAATTTTAACCAATGCTGGCATGTGGCAACACACTGAAGCTACAGTGCTGGTGAAAGATAACTGTTTTAAGCTTTACTTCCTAACTCACAAACTGCAGGTCACACACCATTCAGAGCAGTCTATCTAGCCAGTTCATATCTATGCTCCTGTCCCGCCTGGCGATTAGTAGAAATGAACAATTTAACTGCTACCCCAAAGGCTAATCTCTTGACAACAGCACATTTATAGGCTCAAAAAGAAGGCAGTCAGATATTGAAAAGAAATGCCAGCTGTGCTTATTCATCAAAATAATAATCGCATTTAATGGTACATGGGACTTTTACAATAGAAAAATTTTTCCAGAATAGTAGGCCTCTTGAAAAGAAAAATTCAATAAGGAAGTCTCTGAACAAAATGCTTATTTTCCTGGAGGCAAACACATGCCTCATCCTACAGTCCAGCAACAAAACACAGGGTTCTTTACCATTCCATCTTGAATTTTATACAATTTCAACTACTCTTAAAGACACCAGAAAATGAAGCCAGTATACTGATTCATTAAACTGTTGTACAAGTGTCAAAACTTATTTTCTCAGCCAATAGTCTGATTCATACCACAGTTTTTCCTTACAAACAGAAAGGAGGAGTAAAGAAAGGAGAAAGTAAATCAACTCATTGATTGAAAAATGAAAACTCAAAAAAATGGTGATTAATAAGTCAGCTAATTTGATATTCTAGTTGGAAGCACATAGAAATATTCTCTTCCCACTCAGAAAACACATATTGCTGCATTTTTGCCAATCCAGTTTTGTAGCCTTGGACCAGGACACCTCGGAGCAAGCACTCATTTCAACAAAAAATGCATATACACTTTTCAACCCCACCTTTCTTCCTCCTCCATTGCTGTCTGTAAGCATCAACTTTAAACTTCTGCCTGTTGCTAATGGCTGCTGACGTGCAAAGTTTCGAGCTTTAGCAAACACAGTAAAACCAAAAAGCTGTGTTTTGGATGCGCTTTTCTATTCTTGAATAACTTGCTTAGATTTCACCTTTTAGCACCAGAGAACAAGTAGTCAACATATTAAGATAGAAGGCATGAATTCAGTTACTATAAAGAAAATTCTCAATTTCTGCCCCCAAATAACACGCTGGTTTTCACAGCAAATAACTACGCCATTCCTGGACTATTCAGACTCTTATGACAGCACAAAATTTGTCAGAGCAGACAGTGCATCACATGCATATATTATCTTTGACCAAAGATCACAAGGCACTTCAGGCTGTAAACAAACTCTCTAAACTTTGTGAAGTGCTGTAAGAAAGAAGACAAGTAAATCAAGGCACAAGAAAGTTAAATGACCTTTCAAGCGTTGCAGTTCTCAGATGGCCACACCAGCTAAACCTCCTGACTTCCAATTCTGTGGTGAAAATTCATCACCAGTGAGGAATTCACATAATTAGTGAAAATTAGGGAACTCTCTTATAACTGCCCACTACATCTGGGCACTTGAGAATTGCCCATCTCTGACTGTGGTAGAACATCCATCACAACAGTGCATGCCATCTCTTGCAGAACCACACTCGAGCACAGGTTTTCTGCTTGACATGCAGCTCTGAGAAACAACTGGCATCTTAGGCTACTGCTAATCCTGCTGTTTCAATTCATAAGACTGACATCAAAGCCAGTAAATTGTATCTGAATTAATTTACCAGAGTTTCCCACAGGAGCAAGAATAAAAGACCAACAAAAAAGTACTTCAGTGGCAGTCTTCTCCAAAATGCCTAGCTGCAGTAACTAGCCACTCAGTAGAGGAGGCCACCAAACAAACTCAATTTAATTGAAAACATGTTATTTGAAACATTAGCATGCAATAAGAAGCAGCAAATACCCAACACATGATACAGTCTGTTTACTGAGCTGATAAAAAAAAGTCCTAAAAGTAAAACCCTGTATAAAATTCTTTATTGTAAGAATGTGAGGAACTGGAACAGGTTACCCAGAGAAGATGTGGATGCCCCAACCCTCGAATTGTTCAAGACCAGGCTGGATGGGGCTCTTGAGCAACCTGGTCCAGTGAAAGTTATCTCTACCCATGGCAGGGGATTTAGAATTATCTGATCTTTTAGGTCCTTTCCAACCCAAGCCACTCTCTGAAATCCCAGCAGAAGAGCTTCATATAAGGGACCACGAGCAGGCATGCAAGCTGGCTTGTGGGATATTAGGTACCACACAGAAACAGTACCAAGCAAATAAAGCTTCAGTGGAAGGGCTGACTGATTATCTTCTTAATATCAGCTCTACTTCAGTAACTTTGACTAAACAATATTCTTTACAAAATTCTGATGCCAGACTTTCCATAGAAAGTGAGTTTGACTACTCAGATTTCTCACAAAATAGTCACCAAAAGTACTGGCTAGCTAAAGTACAGTGTAGAGAGCCTTTATTAGCAGGTTTCAATAGATCAGGGATTTGACAAATTTACTTCTTCCCTTACCATAGGGTGAAATAAGCCTGTGCACACAGACAGCATAAGCTTAAACCCCATTTTTGTTTTTAAAATGCAGTAGAGAATTTTACATTATATACATTTCACATGTGGTTGTATCATACCATTCCATTCAAATCAGAATTGTCTTATTAAGCCTTATTAATTTCAACTCCTAAATATAGTTTGTTTGCAACTATTAAGGCAATGGTACATCTGAAAGAATCATAGGTTTGCAACTATTTTCTCTAAATCAGTGAGGTGCATAAGAGAACTTCACCAAAGGAAGATAAGGCAGTTTAAAGGTATCTTTGCAATTGTAGCTGGCAATATGGGATGCAGAGGTTCTAACAGTAATTTAGAAAGCCAGAAGGGCTGCCTGGTCAGGATATTGTTGCCTCACCTAAATTCCCCAGAGAACCTTTTCTCTGGAAAAGAGAAGCTTTCTCTGGAAAAGCAGCAGCTTTTCCAACACTTTTCTTCCCTACTACCACACAAGCTCTGACTTGACAATCCCCAAGTATTAAGCTTCACAGATGCTCTCCTCAGTACCCCTCCTGGAGATAATTTCATTTCTGGAGTCCTTTGCTATCAGAGTACTTGTATTCACATAGGGATACCGAATGCATGATGTGACTATAAACCTACTTTAATTTAAAAAAACAAAAACCAGTAACACCAACCACACCCCCCAAAAAACCAAACCAAAACAAAAACAAACAAACAAAAAAACCAACCCAAACAACTACCTAAAGATATATAAAAATATTATTTACAGGAATCCACTTTATAGTGGACAGCCAGGTATTTTCCCCAAGCAATTTCTCCCTAACTATACTATTCCTTTAAACAATTGACAGAAGTCTAATTTCCCACCTGACTATTGAAAAGTATTATTTCCAAAGAAAGTCATCAGTATTTAAAAAGACACGCTTTTTTCTCACTATGTACTAAAAGCAGGTATTTTAACCCATGTAAGTCGTTTACAATTTCATTCTCATTTTAATGCATTCTTAAATTGAATTTACACTGATCAGAGATGACAGTTCCCCTATCCATAAGTGTATCTTACTACACACATTTCTCAGCTTACAACTTGCTATACTGAAAACATACATAGCTGGCTAAAGAACAGAGGTATCAGTTTTCAGGTTTCATGCTAGTTAACAGAAGACAAGTTTTAAATGAAAATTAAGGGGTTTGATGTTTCCCAAGTTTATATTCTCAGTTTTCATTAAAAAAACTCTTCACTGTTATGAAACTACAGTAGTTTAAATGTGCCTATGGCTAACAAAGAACAACAGAATGATTTGGGACCACTGTTTGCATTTATTCCCCGTCAAATTTAATAGATTTACTAATAAAACAAAACAGCAAAGTACTTCAATTAAATGAAATATCTAAAGCCACAAGCAACACATGCATTTTTATAAGCACTTACACATAGAGACAGCCAGTAACTTGCAGGTATTGATGTGACTTGCTCTATTCTTTCTGTTATCATCATGACATTGGAGGACAAGGCAGTTTTCTCCAGACATGACCCATCCATTTCCCCAGGTCCCCAGACATCCTCACACACGCTCACACAGATGCTCCTTTCAAAGCTCACAGGAGAGGCAGCCGCTACTGAAGAGGGAATGTTTCTCTATCAGCATTCAGCCCTGTCCCCTCACCCTGGGCCTCCACATTCCTGTTTTCACGTCAACCCAGCTCCCAAATGGAAAGTTATTTCTCAGCACTGGAATGTAAATGCATTCATCAAAAGTGATGCAGAATCTGAAGGAAACCTCACAGCACCAAGAAAAGGGTTTTTAGTGTTAAGCCCTGTTCTTTTTTCCTCTTAAAAATCAGAGATCACTCACATAGAAAATTCAATTTCACTAATGACAATTTTGCAAAAAGGACAGACAAAAATTTAGGGTTTCCTCTACAATGCAATCTTAACTTTTATTTCTTTTGATATTCCCTACATTACAGTAGCTTAAGGTTTAAGTAAAACTATTTCTAAGTCTCACAAAGATAGCTCCACAAAGTATGGCCATCTCTGTGGTGCACATTCTTCAGCAAATAATAATAATAATAATAATAATAATAATAATAATAATAATAATAATAATAATAATAATAATAATAATAAT
>JAYDZK010000202.1:31169379-31243726 GCA_034509185.1 Euphonia xanthogaster | reverse complement strand
TAATAATAATAATAATAATAATAATAATAATAATAATAATAATAATAATAATAATAATAATAATAATAATAATATTGTTATAGTTTTATGTATATGTAATTGCAATATTTTGAACAAAGTTGCTGGTTGAGAATAAAATCTATGTAATTGACACTTGCTCTGAATCAAAAAGAATTTTCTACTTAGACAAGTTGTAATGAAAGGAAAAATACAAGTAGCAAATTTTCTTGTTTCTCAAGTTCTTAGACTCTTATAAGGTATATGT
Organism: Euphonia xanthogaster; assembly: GCA_034509185.1. NCBI lineage: Eukaryota > Metazoa > Chordata > Aves > Passeriformes > Fringillidae > Euphonia > Euphonia xanthogaster. Next base: position 31,243,461 of record JAYDZK010000202.1, on the reverse strand, counting down.
AAGCAAGGAAATTAGTTCCATACAGATTTAGGGTTTTTGTTAATTAATAAAATTACAATCTAATTAAAGTAGAAATGCAATGGATGAATATTGAAATATTTTATTCCAAAATTCCAGAAAGCAAGATATCCAAAAATTTTGTTTGTTCTGAAGTTTTCAAATGGGAGATACAATCGGTTTAAGACCACTGATGTGCAGTATTTGCCAATGCAGAACATCTAAATAAACATGGAGATCAAGGTAAACATTATCCCTCTCCCACCTTCACTGCAACCAATCTCTTTATCTGTGCAAGACTGTATATGAAAATATCCATAAGCACAAGGCTATGCACGGTTCAGTTCAGTTTCTCAAGCTTTTAACATATTCATGATAAAAATGGATCTTAAGTTACATAAACCCAATACTTCAAAGCACTTTTTGTGAAAATTACATTGCTTCAATTGACACCTACATTTAGGAGAATCATAGAAAACTTCCAAAATGAAATACAGAGGTATTGCATGAAGCATATTTAGAATTTGATGATATGTAAGCCAACGTGTCTTCATTTGCTCTTAGGTAGCCCTCACCCTGAAAATGCTATTATTACCATCACTATTTACATTCAAGTGCTATCCACTCCATTTCCAATCTTCCCTCTATCCTCCAGTCCTCAATATCAGAGCAGAGAGGAGTCCCCATCCCACTGGGTGGATCATGTGCTGCATGTCCCACCTGCACATTCCACTTCCTCACAGCAGCGCCACGACTGAGGAGGTCATGGCAGGCACCTGCTTTCAATCACTGCATCAATTATTATCTGATGATACAGAAACAAACATGAGCAGAATGTCTGCTCTCCAAAAAATCCTCAAATCAAATGCTGATGTAGTAATCAACATGCAGCTAGCAACAACATCAAAATGTTAGTTAGATTTAGTTGTAAAGCCAACCAGTCACATTGGTTGGCATGAATTCCTTGATGAAATATAGAGCAGTAGTAAGTAGACATCTAGAAGGGAAACAAAATGGGGACTGTTTTTTATCTGTTATTTAGAGAGATAATAAGGGATTCAGTCAAGTTTCTCCTCATGCACCTTTTCCATTAAGAACTACCATATTTCATTTTGGTATGTCCAGATCAGAATGAAAAGCATCAGCCCCTCTACATGGTTTATCTAGCCAAGCTAGGTTTAGCTGGGTTTCACATCAGTGTGCTCTGAATCCCAGACCTCCATCCAAGTCATCCTTGCCAAGGAAAAAAAAGAAAGTTACAATTAAGGAGCTCATGTACATGCACAAGCCATTCCCAGGGGAAGGCATAAGTGCTCTGATGAAAACTAAATTTGGCGTGGCCATTTTGTGACCCCTCAGAAAAAACGGCAGAGCCTGTCATGCATGCAGAGCCAGTCTAACGTGAGCAGCGCTCCACTGGGGATGAGGCAGGCAGGGAAGGAAGGCAGCAGGGCTTCCCCACGCTTAGAGCTGCACGCTGCAAACTGTGAGAGAAAGAGTTTGTCAGCTGAAAGACAGGGCATCATTATACAGAACATCAAATTATCTGATAATATAGGCTGACTTCTTTGATTCTTGTTTGAATTAGTGCCTGTCTTTTAGGAAAAGCAAGGAAAGATGCAAGGAAAGCCCAAGCTGCTTTTGACTTGTAATAACTACTCTTTTTAATAAAAATGTAGTGGTCATCTGCATATCAAAATAATAACTAGATTAGAGTTCTTTTCTTTCAACTTACTTAATTCCTACAATGTTATTCTATTTTTAGCTTTTTTTTTCAGCAAAAGCAAGTCGCTGCTCTACAGAAATGCTTTTCAGTTGAAAGGAGAATTGAGATGCTGGCAAGCTGAAGAGGCATCTGCAGAACTGTCACTACTTGCAAATCCTGGAGACATGAGCTCACTGCATACCATGGATAAGGATGATTAGGCTTATCCAATGTCATATGATAGCTTAGGTGTTTACAGTCCCAGATACAACAGCTCATGTGTCAGGGAAGGGACTCACTTGCGATATCACAGCTAAGTACACGCCACTTAGTAATACCTGGGAGGAGTGTTTCACAAGAGAAAAAAGCCTGAGACATCCCTGCAGCTCCTTGCTTAACCTGGGACCCAAAGCCCCTGCCGCCTGTGGGGGAAGAAGAATCATGGTGCCAAGGATAATAACCCTGCTGCTGCAGCAGGAGGGTGCAAAGAACCCAGCAAACAGACAGAGAGAATGCTTGATGACTAACCAGGCCACATTCAAACTATAGAATAAGCACATTTATAGTAAACTAATGCTTTAAGTAATTCCTGCTAAAAATATGTTGTTGAACTCCAGCTGGAAACTTTAGTGAAGCCCTTTTCAGTGTTTTGAACACTTTTAGTTAGCATCCTTACAGATGACAGACTCTAGTGATTTATCTATGTAATACTCATAGGGATTTAATTCTTATGCTAATGCAACCCAGATCAGAGGTTGCATTAATCTGCTAATTTATAGCTGACTACTGAAAGCACTTCAAAAGAAGTTCCTGAAAACACACAGTGAATAATTTGAAATTAGCTAGATTCTAGAGGTTTGCTTCCACAGAAAGTCCTCTCAGTCAACCCTGAAACAAGTGATTTATGATCTTCACAGTTTTTCTTTTAGAGCAGACTACTGTTTTGAAAACTGAGGTTAATTTTAAAATGTTACCTGGTTACAGGAGTGAATATGGTAGCAAGTTTGACTAGTTTAGGTAGAAAAATTAAGTAATTGTATAAAGTTTCACATTTGTTGCTTTTCGCTTTTCATAATGTAACATCAAAACTAAAACATTAAGCTGAAAAATGGTTTAAAATCCCATATGAAAAAGTGTTTTTAAGAATAACAAACTGTTTTGCAAATTTACTGTAGAAAGGGTAGGCACTCAGGGTCTTTATAGCAGCAGGTGATCCTGAATACTTTTCAGAGGAGAATATCACTTAGTGTTCCTTTACAACCCTTTTATATATACACACCACACTAGAGAAACATTTTGATGGCATTTTTCTGTTGAATTCAAGATCTATATTCACAGATTAAACATACAATTATATAAACAAACAAAACTGGAACCTACTAGTAGAGGCAACAGCAAATTTAGCTTGTTGCAGCAGTTCAGCTTTTAACCTATCTAGAACAGAAAGCTTGGAGGCAGGTACCTCATCAGCACACCTGGGAATAGATCCTTCTTTGGGAAAAATTACCCTTATTTCAGTTTTAAATTAGAAGTTCTCGCATTATTTTACCTCGGAAAACATTCAAAGATGAAAGGTTTTTTCCTAACCTACTTTTTATCTTAGTCTTTCAAATAAATAAATTAATAAATGAATGGTTTGAATAAAGACAGCTTTGCTTATGCTTCATGTCAATGACGTCTGTGTTGCCATGGAGATTGCTGTGACATCACAAGATCTACATAATGGTCTCAAAGAATGAGAAGTTGTTGGAAAACATTACTTAAGAGGCAAGACCTTGTCTAAACACAGCTTGGCTTATTAACATTCATGAAATTCATTAAAACAGAGAAGTATTTTTTCAATGTCATACAAAGACTTCAGATGCTAGTTTCTAAATGAAGACTTTTTATATTGAAAAATACATAATAAGCATTTTTACATCCCCCTAAAGACTTTCATAATTAAGGCATTATAAATTTTCAGGGTTTTTTTGAATTACTAAAATAACTTGACACGGCATCTAGGTTTTTAGAAGTCAAACAAGACCATATATATTGACACTTTCCACACACACTTACACACTTAACTCATTTGATGCAAGTAATTCGTTCACATGGAAAGCTAAACACTTTCCTTCAATAACAAGTTTCCATAAATCAGTGTACAGAGCAGTATTCAAGATACATATGTATATTTGTGAATGAATAAACAAAGTAAACCACTGGAGTAGTAGTGAAAATTTAGTTTTAGCTATTTATATTATAATTTGAAAAATAAATTATTTCTCCCTTGAAATGTTATACCACGTCTTGTATCCCTAGATTTGTTTTTCAGAAACATTTGGAAAATTTTGTATCAACTGAAAGAAAACTCTCAGACATTTTCAAATCTTCTACAATATGGAGCAACATTTTGTTAGAAAGACAATTTGTGGAAGAATCACAGTAGTGGAATCACACTAAGAATCAAGACAATAATTCTAATTCCTTTCAGTTATTCTACAGTCTTCCAAATACATAAGTAAACATCATTACTTCAGCTTATCAAGACTGTCATCCAGCAAAATCAAGTTTATGAAAGTTTAGACCCTGAGAGGTTCACATGAGGCAAAGAAAAGGCAGTGTCCTCTGTCCCCTCTCTCCACCTGGATATAACTTCTCATTTTGGTAATCTTTATGCTATTTTTGCACACAGTTCCTTTTGTTGTTATTTTGAGGTAAGCAATAACCAGATTACTTCAGTTCATTACACTTATAAAACTCGTCCAGAGATCCTGAGAGCACATAAAACAAGCAGGGTCGTCTTTTGACCTCAGCAAGAATCCTACAATGCAGTTTTCCCAAGTAACTGAAGGGGGCTTTGATGTTTTGCAGGTTTGTACTACAACTCAAAACCTTAAGTACTATTTAATTGAATCAGAGGAAATCTTAATTCAGAAGGAAGAGATTACATAATAGGACATCTCACCAGCTGCAATATCCATTGTGAAAAGACAACTATTTTCTTCAGACAGATACCTGTAATTAACAATGCAAGCAGTAGTGGATACCCTGATGTAATGGGTCCCACATTTAACTTTCACATAACCATTTGCTTTATCACACAGAGAATTTTCTCCTACGTAATTTCTCAAAAGGAGTTCTCAATTTTTTTCCACATCCCCATTTGTATGCAAGCAATTTATTACTATTTCAGAAAGTAGCTTTTTAATATTAAAATCAAAACTGAAATTTTAGAAAGAAAATACAAGTGCGAGTACTGTTGAAACAAAATATATCACATAATTATAATGTACAGAAGAGCAGTAAAAGCAAAAGCGAAGATGAACAATGTTTCCAAGATTGCTTAGATGTTGCTCTCAATGACTTCAAATTGTGACAGGCTCCATTAGAGATCCTAATGCTGCGATTAGAAAGGTGCCTCTAGCCAACAAGACACAAAATAAGCTAAATAGAAGAGTCAGCAATGAAACCATACTGTTTCAAGGCCAGCTTTTACTGCAGCACATTTTAGAAACCAGGGAATCAACTAAACCAATATTTTTCAACAACGAGAATATAATGTCATCAGGGAAAAAAGTGAGTGTTTTCAGTGGAATTAATGTTTTTTGCACCCAGCTGGGTGGGTGGGGGAAGAAAAAAACAAAATAAAAAGCCCAAAAAACCCCCAACAGTATTCCAGCATCTTTTCAAAAATTAGTCAAAATTTTAACCCAAACTTTCTAAGATTTAAAGAAATGGGATCTGAGAGTTGGTATCAGTCAGAGTCAAAGATTACATTGCCTCTATCACCTGCCTTAAAGGATTCTCTCTTTTCCTCTCCTGTCTTTCTGTTCAAAAATTATGCCCCATGAATCTGGGTTGTTAAACCTTTCTGCTTATTTTTATTTTTTCCTTATGGTCCTTTTCAGTTACTTTGAGCTATTAAGATACATTCATGCTTACACAGATAAAATCTACTGCCAGTGTTACCTCAGATTTTGTTTTTCATTGGCATTGGCAATATCCCACTGAAAAATTTTCATTATACTTAATCTGTAAAGTAAATGCAAAAACTAACTTGAATAGGTTCACAGGCAAAACTCTCCATAAAAGCAGTGGTCTGGATTTATAATGTTGGGTACTTTGTTTCTATGCTCTATATCACAAGTGCCACTTTTTCATTAGAGTAGATACTCTTTATTTTTAAGTATTTTCACAGAGCTGCAGTTTCAATGGGGAAGGTAAACACCACTGAAGTGAATAACGCACAATGGAAGAAAAACCTAACTTCTTTACTTATTTAAATGCACTGACAGTGGCAGGAAGTGTCATTGCAACTCAGCTTACAATTACCATGCATGAAAGTATGAAACACCAAACCCAAGGAGCTCTTGAATCTGCAAGCTCTGCACCACCAATCAACGGTGTCTCCCCTATGGAAAGCACATGAAAATGTTCTGAACATTCCACAAATGCCTCTGAGCACCAGCAGGTGATCCAGACCTTCTCAAGACCATTGTCACATCTTTCGTATAGAAAGAGACAGAAGTCTGCAGCTGTAAGTTTATACACCCAGAAACTGGTATAAGGTTTGCATTTGTGAGAGCTCCTGAAGTTTGCTTTTCTCCTACCATGGGCATTTCCATCCCTGAAAGCCTCCCTCTCCTTAAGAGGAATCAAAACAACTCAGGCTCACTGAAAACATATTCAGGTCATTTGACACTTTCAGCTTCATTGTTATCTTGTCATTACAAACTTGGAAGAAAGCCTGGTAGCACCAGACACACAACACTGAATTTCTATTTTTGTTTTCAAAAGATGCCAGTGTAATAGATTAAGTCCCTTAACATTTTATCAGCTCCACAAAAACAAAATTCCAGTAGCACTGAAATATGACAGGAACAACACCAGACACCAGCCAATCTCATCATTTAAGAACTGTCTCCTCTTCTATTTCCCAACACCTCAGATACTGTCGTGATCAGTTTCAGACCTCAATAAACTCTTCAATATCTCAGCAGAACAGAAAATGGATGGGATAAAGGATAAATTAGCTGTAAAAATAACTTTAAGCATTCATATTCAAAGAAACCTGTACACCATTTTTTTCAAACTCTAAAGACACTTTTGGGTGACATGTAGCCTGTGCTCTGAATCACAAATTTTGCTGAAATAGGAGGCGACATCACAAGGCCCATCAATTTATGGCTCAGCTAATTCAGCTACAGCCAGAGCTGACTGTGTCTGAAGTGATGAAGTCAGACTCGGTCAAATCCCTCCCTGCATGCCCTGCCTGCCAGCCAGCCCTCAGGGAGCTGGGCTCAGCCACAGCCCCACGGCAGCTCCAGCTCCTCCAGAACCTCACAAGGAAGCCTGCAGTGACCCACACGAGCAAGTGCTGGATTTCACTGGTAGCACTGACCACCACACCGACAGGAGATGAGCAAACTCAAGGTAGATGGCCAGATCAGGCACTCCCAGTAAAATGCTACCTATTGTGAGCAAGACTGTGTTTTCTCTAGGAGTTTGAGTCTCAATAAGTAATCACAGTCACACGTGCTGTGATACACCTGATTTGCAGGTAACAGCAAACATGTCCATCCAAAAGGACAAATGCAGTCTTTTGGGTAAATGCAGACGGGACAAAGCAATTAGTGTGTACTTCTCAATGCCTATTTAAACCTCATTGTGAGTAATTCATGATAGTCACACAGTCATAAATGGACTGACATCACTACTACTTCCAGCTTCCTCCTTCAGCTCATGATCTCAGTCTTTCCTAGATTAAACCCTAAGATCACACTCCTTCATGCCTCAGTTTCAATTGATGGGACTGCAATGCTGAACCAAGGCATTCAAACCAGACAGAGGGCAAGGCAGCACGGGGGTCAGCCCACAACAATACCACACTCTATGCCTTCCCACCAGATAATCATGGGCATGGCCCCAGAACACCACCAGCTCGACACAGACACACCAACACAGCAAACAGGTCACAGGAAAATCCAGCAGCAGCAAAAATAGTGAAGTGTTCTATCCAAGACAGAGAGTTCCAAGGGCAAACTAATCCCAAAGCATGCACTTCCAAGCAACTTCTTAAACAGACTTAAACAGATGTTCTCTGAAACTATAACCTGGGAAGTTACTTTTCTCTGTGAATGTCCAGCGTATGGTCTTGATGTTTCCATCACAATGCCGCAAATCCTTAGCCATAAGCAACTCAGAACCTGGAAAAAGCTAAATAAGCTCCACATAGCTCTTGATCAACTGCCCCTGCAGCTTCAACAACTAAACTAGCAGTTCCCAAAAGTACAACTCTGAGCCTCCCACAAGTCCATTGTTCTAAAATTCCATTTCCTGCTCAGGGGGAAAAAAAAAAATAAAAAAAATCCCTTTTTAGGGGATTTTATCATGGTTTAAATATCTCTGTATACTGATCACTCTCTGTTAAAATCCCAGTTTCTTTATGTTATCTCATAGGTGTCAGCCCGTAATAGCCAATATTAATAAACTTAAAGTTGCAAATATATGAGTCATACTGAGAGAAGGATTTTATCATTGTGATTAAAGCTATCACCATAATTTTACTGACTCAAAAGATCAACCAAAGGCAATTCCCTATTCAGAATATAAATAGACCATCAGTTAGATAAATGTAAACCACACAAAACAGCACGATTTAGACACCACAAAACTTAGGAAGCATGTTTCAGATACACAAAGCTCTATAAAATGCATGTAGATAGCCAAGGGCTCTGCTCCAGCCCCATTACCTTCACATTCATTACCTGTCAAAATAAGAAAGTCTGCCAAAATCCCTAACAAATTTTATCCTCAAAGGTTACTTTCATAACTTGGATGAGGACAAAACATTCTGCATAAACTGAGCTTTGCTATTGCCTTACACACATTCAAAAGAAGTCCATAATTTGTTCAACGACTCTGTATTATGATTAGATATTCGATTCCATTTATTAGGTTGTTTTAGTATGGGAAAGACCAGAGGGCTAAACCATCAATATTTAAACACATACATCCCTTTTAATTTTGAAAATCGTGAAAAATAGATGTTCTTTCACCTTCAAAACTTAAATCTTTTAATTAGAGGAAAAAGCTTAAATAATCTCTCCTGTATGTAAAATCTGTGAACTTGCCAAAGGGAAAGCAGCTCTCCATTGCAATATGAGGCAGAGAGGGCAGGACTGGTTGGATGTAGCAGCAGGGAAGGACAGGAGGCTGCAGGAAGGAAGCAGCAGATGAGCAAGCAGTGCAAACTAAAGCCTGGTTTGCGGGTGGCAATCAGCACAGCAGGATGCCCGAGCAGCACAGCACACACCACCCTGACAGGCTGGGAAGCATCCTGGGAGAAAAGCAGAAATCCCCAAGTACCAGAGCCAAGAGTCTGAGAAAAGCTGCCCAGCAATTCTGTGTTTTGTTGCTGCTAAGAGACAGCTGCATCCTCGGGTCGTGGAGGCCAAGAGCAGGCACAAGGTGAGCTGTGGGAGATCCAGGAGACCTTTTGGTGCTGCAGCTCCCATTTAAGGAACACAAGAGAACCCAGTGGAGTCTACACTAGAAGCAAAGTTCTGCTATGAAACCCACACAGGAACTCCAAGCAAACGACCAAACGTGGTGAGAGCATGTAGCAGGCCAAGGCAAGCTGGAGGCCATTCCAAAAGACATTTTGAGGGACTGTCACATAGTTGCTGTCAGTGGCCATGTGAAAACGCAGGACAGCCAGGACAGCCCTCAGGGAATTGCATTTTCTGCTCATTTATTTTCTGGAGCTCATACATAAACCACATTCTACCATGTGAACTGCTTCAGGGTACAGATGCCCTGGGGAAATGATGAGGGACTGAGTGTTAATTTGTGCTAGTTTGATGGTCATGGTCAGAGGAAAGAATTAAGGCATGTTTAGTTTAACATATTATATGCCTGATGTGTTAAAGTAAATGAAGAAGTTTGTAGATATTTATAGGAAAAATGAGGGGAAAGGAGTAGAAGGGAAGAGAGATGGTGTTCCTCATATTAAACTGTCAAATTTCACTGTTGTAATTCACAGAAATTAAACAGGAGAACCAGATAAAGCTTAACCTCATGTCACCAAATAAATGGCAGCTTTAATTGTTCCGAGCACAATTCTTTAAAATCATGGACTCTATATTTTTCCCAAAATAATAAATTAATGACAATAAAATCCAGCCTTATCTTATGAACACTATTTGCTAGCTGATGGCTTGGAATTTGAGCAAATACAAGCTAAACTGTATTACGACAGTGAAATAAAACTAAACTCATGCTATTTAAAAAAAAAAAAATAGACACAGTTTAGATGTTAAAGTTTCCAAAGCTAAACACTCAATTTAGGCCTTCATGTATTCCAATATCCCATCTTGAACAAGTTATTTTTTTTTTAATTTGGAATGAAAGCCTTGTCTAGTAGCTAGTTACAAGTAATTTAACAAGTCATCCAGTGCATTATAAAACTTTGTCAAAAATTGGCAGCTCTGACACTCATTTCGAACTGTTTCAACAGGCAGCTATTTGCCCATATCTCATATCCTACAAAGCTGGTTCATTTTGGACTGCTGTACTATTTTTAATTTACATGGGTTTTAGTAGTATTGCTGCTGTTACTGTCCATTTTTTTATCTCATTGCTGCTTCCAGTAAATTGTTCTTATCCCAACTCATGATCTGTGCCTTCATGTCTCCCACCAGAGAGGGCAGGGGAGCAAGAGGTGTCTGGTTTGGGAGATTCTCACTGAGGGGGGGCACTAAATTAGGGTGTGCTGTCCCTAAGCCAAAGCAGTGCAAAAGCAGAGGGGTGGTCATTTCTTATGCTTTTAGACATCTTCATGGTGGGGGAAGGGGATATTTTTTTAAACATTCTTATTCTCCAACTATATATTAACTATCTGCCAAACTTAGCCTCCCTAAGTGAAAGAATTTTAAATGGTATCTTACCACCAGAAATGAAAGCCATGGACACAACAATTTGGAAGAAAAAAAATACAGTAAGTTTACCTGACATGACATACACAACAAAAGAGCATTTCCAGTGTTTCTCACCAACCAGTCTGAGGATGCTGTATCTAAAACTAATGCAAGCAAATCAGCTAACAGAGGACCCAAATGCAAATAATATGCTGAGCATAGGCAGTGAAATGCACTAAGGTACTTGCAAGTGTCAGCTCAAGTCTAGTGAGAGCCCCCTATCCTGTTCTTTACAGACTCACATTCCAACTGCCACAAAGTTTTAAGAGCAAGGTCAAATTCTGCACAGCACTGAGAACAAACCTGCAGAGTTGTAGGCAGATCTGTCCACTAGGTCTGTCTAGAGATACTCTGAGATACTACTTTTGCTCTGGCATGTAAAGACATTAATTTTAAAAGAGTGAAATCCAAAAAAAAACCAAATACTCTTGAAATTCAGGGGTTGGGGTGGAATTGGTGTAATCATGTGTTTTATTTTAAATTTGGTCAGCTACTGCTCAGCTATTATTCAATGAAGGTGAGCTTGAGGAGGTCAGGAGGACAGGCATGGGGAAGCCCTCAGTCTGAGCAAGGATCAGCAACCCAGAGAACCTGTCCAGAGGGATTTACTGTAGGTGCATGGGGCAGGTTGACAAAAAAAAAATAAGAGAGAATAGTTTTAAAGTGGGGGAAAAAATTAGGAGTTTTGGATGGTGAGATGCTTAGAGGTGAATTACATTTGGCTCTGGGGAAAGAAAGTTAGGGAAATAAGAATTTTCTGAGTCACCTGGATTTGGAGAAAGGAACATACTTCTTGCTTTCTACATATTTGCTCCTACACAGACTTCTTGGCTCCATCCCGCTCTCTTAATCGCAAGCTACACGTGTTGCAAAATAATATCCTAGTGGCTTTTTTAGATGGGCAAAGATAAAATGGATTAACCTGAAAAAAGCCCACACTAAAATAGTGTAAATATTAATTTACTATTGCAAATTTAGTTTACTCAAATGACAAACAAAATCAAAATTAGATGATCTTACTTTGCAATGTTTAGGTCTCTTCCTATCACTTGATGTCAGCAATGCATGAGGATGTGCTCCTTTTGCTAAACCACAGCCAGTTCATTTCAGCAGTAATAGGACATCAAGATGCACAAACTATGCAATGCACAAAAAGGCCCTTGAAGTTTTTACTCCCTGTATATGCAAATAGTCAGTTTCAGCACCGTCTTCTGACCACTTTTGACACTACTGTTTAGATTTCAGAATACCGCCTTGTCAGTTCCTTCTGGACAGCAGCCTTTTCAGTAGGTCTTACTCCCTTTTTTCTGAGCACCCTAAAACCTTACTTTAGCATTTCTGCCACTCATTCTCTTCTGCCTGGCTTGTATAACTGAGCAGTTCGCTATTTCTCTCCCAGCAGTTCACTGGCAGCATAAGTAAAGCTGGAAAACTTAATTTTCTTCTCAGGCCATTTTCTCACTAAATAAATCAATCAATAAATCATTTATTAGCCACCAATATTCCAGATCAGAAATTTCACTCGGGTGCCCTCTCACTTTTGCCAAGTTTCTTATTCATGGATGAGCCCAAAGACCAATTGCAACTTACTCATTTAGAAAGAAAAAACCCTGATTAACCATGTCCTAAATTTTAATAAGGCATTCATCTACCATTCAATGACTACAGCTTCCCAGCACAAAGCCCCTCACTAGAAAGACTCTGGTTTTACTCTCCCAAAATACTTTCTGTCTCATATAATTAAAGTTTCTTAATTTTGCTTTCATGGACTTAAGTTATTTTTTGCAATTAACAAATTGTCTCTCTTGCCTTTGCTTCCTAACACACTAGCTTTGACACCTACTTGACTTCATCCACAATTGTAAAACCTATTTGCATCACAGATTCCATGCCTGTATTTCACTAAGATATTAGACACTGTCCCGGATGTCATTTTACACATTTCTCCACGTGAACAGCACTTAATGCTCTGCCTACTGTCACAGGATCTGTAACTTTCTGTTCATTCTACCAGGAAGAGTCTCAAGCTCATTGTTTATCTTATTAAATCTGACCTCTCTTCAAGGTGCCCAAGTGAGTGAGGCACAAGCATTGCTGTATTTAAGAGGAACAGAAGATTCTTGCCATGGACTACACACAGCTACCCTACATTAATTGGATATTATACATCTCTTCTCCTGGTATCTAAAGGTAGCACTTTCTGCCAGCTTTTGTCCTAGCACTGCCTGCTCATGGATGACAGATGGGACAATTTTCATTCTGCCAGAAGTAGAGCTCCTATAATTCCTTGTTGTGCTACTTTTTCCAATAATCAGTTTTGCACCTTCAGCATTAACTATTCAATGGTACATCTAATAAACTTTTTTATCAGCAGTGCCTGACAGGCAGAAGACACTTGGTTTCACCAAGAACATGCCACCATCATCAAATGGAAGTCCCAAGACTTGCACTGCTCTCCCACCGGAAGGCAGATTTGAAGACTTAATATCTCATACACCAACCAACACAAGCCATGAAGTGGCTCCCTACCTTTTAAAATTGTAAAAAAAATTCTGGTTCTTTCATTATCATGATAGTATACAGAGATGGGTCATTCTGCCTGGCACAAATTTTATTACATGCCATACACTTCAAAGCAGCCTTCTATGGTAGTCTGAATGAATATTCATATAACCAGCATTTTGAAATAATTCTGCTCTGCTTCCATTAAAATGATCAAGCTTAGTCACTTTAGTCTAAAACCCTTGCAATCACTTCTTATTTTGACCATAGCTCAAAATAAGTAATTTTTTTTTTTTTATTGGAGCAATATAAATGTGGAGTACCTCACACCCAAACTATTTTTTCCATCTAAGAAACTGCTCTTCATTGAAAATCCATTTGCATGATGCTGTACAGAAGCAGCAAAACCTGCAGTAACATGATCTAAGAATATACTAAAACATGCACCAAAGATCTGTGCACAGTAAGTAAAGGAAAACATCCACGTCCAAATTCTAGTGTATCCTATAATTTGAGGTATGATTACTCACAGGAAGAGACTACTAAGCACTTCACTCCATTTGTCAGGTTCTAGTGGTTTTATTTTTTAAATCAACAACATCTGCATGACACTTTGGACAGTTATACACTGTCCTCAAAGAAGGACTTTCAGTTCTACCTATGGGCATGAAACAGTTACCAGAGCTACTAAAGGCAGGAGATGTGTGTTTAGATTTGTTCTTCTGTGATTCATTAAATACAAAACACTGCCTTTTAATTCTAAAATTGCTCTACATCTCATGATTTATATTTAAAATACAGAATGCAGTACATTCATAGCTGACATACCTGCTCCTTGGAAGAAACATGGATTCTTTAATGAAGACTGAACCAGACAGCAGGATATACCAACAGGTACCAATATCATCAGGGCTGGAATAATAAGAAAAAAAAGATAACACAGTTTAAAACACTAGATTTAAATCACTCACAGCAGTACCAAATTTGCACTACAAAGGACATCAAAGAGGCAAAAATGCTCCAAACTATGGAAGGAAGACACAATTCAATTATTTAAAAAATAATTCCATAAAACTATTCTAATTTCTACCTGCAAATATATACATTATTAAAATGCTCAGTTTCATTTACTTGACTTTATTAAAAGCATCTACCTATCCATTTGGTAACAGCCCCATTCAAATTAACTATAACTGTAAGTGATTAAAGGAAGCCAAGCTACAGTAAATATACTGTATTGTATTCTATCAAATGCATTGAAGAAGAATGACAGTTCTTCAATTCTTTCTGAAGAGAGCTGTAGCATCTTTTCCTCTATACATAAAGGCATCCTTTCCCAATACCAGCCATCTTCTTCTCAACCCTTTCTTCAAGACAGAAATTTTCCTTTCTGCATCAGCATGCCTTCCTACAAGGTAAGAGACATTTGCAGATGGCAAACCTACATCAGATTTGCCAGTCACCATTATCTGCTGCTGCTAAGTACTGCCCCTTTCACATCTCTTCCTGGCACCAGAATAAATTCCCAACAGAAGGGGCAAAAAGTTTCTCTTCCCCTCTCTTCAACCTGTAGAGGAACTGGATGAGGAAGACTTTGTCATCCAGGCACAGTTCATTTTACTGTAGATTCAGATGTTGCTCCTTGAGTAATACAAAATCCTTTTCATATGCTTAGACTCTTTTTGGATAAAGGAGTTCAAATAATGTTTGGACAGGAAAATAAAATAGATTAAGGCTACTAGAAATAGCTGCAGTAGAAGTCTCATTCCATGTTGACAGTTAGTGCTGAGAATCTCCCTATCTGTACTTCAGTTTCTACCACTCCTGCTTCCTCCAGAGAAACTGACTAATTGAATTCAAGACTAATGGAGTTCACTGTTATGAATTGCATGAGCTTTCTTATGGAAAACCTCATCCCTAGTGACATTAAGAGATGCAGATTACTTAAAGAATTTGTAGCACCTTCATTTTTTAAATTATATGTCTCAAGTCTTTAGCAACAACTAGGTCTACTTCAAGTAAGAACAGCCCACATCTTTTAACAATGATGACAGCATAGCATTAAAATCTAATCTTAAATCTTAGTAGGCAATGTACATGTTAGTGCAGTGTATTTTTCATTTGAAGAACTGCAATTTAAGAAGTACATACACAGAGGTCCTCAAAACAAATGTGCAAGCCTGAAAGAGCTGAGAGCAAACCATCCAATCTAAAAACATGTTCTATTTTCATTTTCCACTGTATAATATAAGCAAGAGAGAAAGGAGAGGAACACAGAAAATTAGCAGAGGAAACTGAGGGGACACAATCTATGGCCAAGAACAGAGGAACTGAACAAGAAGATGGAGATTGTATTTCTTTTCTAACAGCCCATGTCCTGACTAGTGAAGTGATGCTGGTCACCCACACACACCAGAAGTTACAACATCTTCAAAATCAGGATTTCAGGAATACTTCTTTATACTGATAGACCACAGAGAACAAAGCAATAACACAGTCCCACAGCTAAAACCACAGCATTTTGATTCACATAGCTGAAGTGTTTTAAGCTGTCTATTCTGAAATGTGACTCAATTGCTTCTCACATGCACCTGTATCATCCTCAAACTTCTTAGTCTAGAAAAACCAACACCGTGCACAAGTGCAGAGAACCAGGTTAAACACAAAAAACCAGCACTTCCAACAAAAATATCATTCCCAAAAACATTAACATGCACCTGAGTTAAGTTACACATCTTCAGACATTCCTCCTTTCCCCCACGAATCCTATGCTGACAGGCATACAACAGCACTGCTGCTCAACTGCAAGTCTGTTAGGTTTTTTTATTATGTTCTTTAATACCTGATGTTCTACACACAAATAATCTGGAGTAATTATCACCATTAAAAGTTTTTGAAATAGAAATTTTCAGCAATGGATACAGGCAAAGTGATTTCCCAAATTCCTGGGAAATAACTGTACTAGAATGTGAATAATAATTTTTCCATGTGGATTACAGCACCTTATATTATCACATAATAAGTTTTGTGGTCTTGGGGGTGGTTGTTTTGTTGGTTTTTTTTCTTTTTCTAAAATCTGGCAGCTTGACCAAGCATTTAAGTGTAGCCTGACAGAACCTGGGGTCACAGATTTTACAATTCTAAAGTAAAAGTAATCTAAAGATCTTCTCATGCTTCAAGAAAGGCATTTCCGACAACAAAATAATTGAAGCAGAAAAAAATTAAGCCAGTAGAAAGTATTTTAACTTTTGTAAAACTACTAACATCCAAGCTTTTATTTTCCTCCTTTAGAAATCCTCTCCCAAACCACATATTTACAAGGGGCTCTAGTTGTCTTTTCTCACTGGAGATCTTTTAACTTCAAAGAGAAAAGCAGCTACTGGCTTTCACAAGCACCAGTCAGTATATTCAATCTGCAAATGCTTAAGGCTACTTTTGAATCTACCTTTCAATCATTTAACAAACACCTAGAATGATTATGCATTCAACTGCAATGGTTTGATTTCTTCTTATTTAATCACACATAGCATGACTCTTCACTCAGTTAATTCTCCAACTCTTCTTTTTGCCAATTCCCAGGTTTATTCTCTTTCTCTGCAAGCTGGCTCTTCACAAGTTGTTGGCCCTTCTCACTTATCTGTCATGAACATCATACTTTATCCACTTTGTATATAATCAAATTAAGCATCTGCTCATTTGACAGCTAAAAGAACTGATAAATAAACAAATCAAACTTGAGGAATACCATGTAATTGAATTTGTTTTCCCTTTGCTTTACGTGCACTTAATTAGTGGTTCTATTTATTTGAGAATTTCTAAGCTCTAAGCTATTTGAATCATGCATATCTACTGCACTCAACACTTTCATTATCTAAATTAAAAAAAACCTCAATATTGCTGTGTCACAGTAGTGGAATACTTACAGAATGTATATAATACTACAGAATGTGTCTGCATTCAAGGTATCTTCCCTGAAATACACTCTGTATTCTTCTAAAATTTTCACTGTCAGCCAAAACATCATAAATATTTCCACATCTTCAAGAGCAAAGAACACAGATAGGGTATAAATTCTCTTCATTTTTACAACTAGTAGTGTCTTAATATAGTCTTGAGCAAAACATCTGAAAAAATCCCACATGTATAGCAAACACATTTCTTCCTCCAGAACCCATACGCTTCTCTCAGAACCAAAAAAATAAGCAAATGAAACACTAATCTATTCCTTTCATATGAAAATATATTTAACTCCTGCACTTTTAACACTTGTTATACTCCCAGTTGATTAGAATCAAGCCTCAACAAAGCCATTTGGCAGCCAGCTTTTGCTAGACAATACTGTCACAAGAAACACGTGCAATTCTTTCATTTTAAGGATTCTGGGCTTTCCACAATCCTATTCAAACATCATGTGGCTTTCAATCAAGCTTCCATGTTTTCTGTACTATGCTTGACATTTGTTCATCAACAATGCATCTGCATTCTTCAGGACTTTTGTGCCTGTCAAGAAAGACAGAAGGAACTACAGAAGAAGCAGATGCTGAACTACAAAAGTACTTCTTCAGGCCACCTGAGGACTCATGCAAATACCATTTTACCCAATAGAGAAGACTCATATTTGAAAGGCTTTCTTTGCATTAACATTTTACATTTTATTTTAAACATTAAAACTGAATTCTAGAGAATACGCCTAACTGTAAAGTTTTCTTTCACTGCTAGAATAGTGCCTACCCCTGGCAGCCCACAGAAGAATCTAGAAACTTTATCTGTCCTAAAGATATTTCTTCTGCCAAAGAGACAACGGGAAATTGTTCTTAAAAGGCTTTATTGCAGACAGGACACTTCCCTGACTGGGTTTGCAGGAGGGCATTAAGTTCACATAAGCACTTCATCAGGAATTAGCTGAAGCAGGATTGATGCTGATGACCTTCCCACAAAGGCATCCTTCAAGAGACACTGGGGTTTTTTCAGCTTTCAGGAGAGTGAAGGGGAAGGTCCATAGCACCTGTCAGCCAAGCTGATGTAAAAAGGAAAGACATCTGCTGAGGGAAGATCTCTGCTATTGCTAGTTTAGTAAGGATGCCACTGCTGGCCAGCATCACCACAACCACTGAAGCAGCAGCTGTCACACATGAGGAGACTGGAAGTGCAGTGAAAGCTCCACAAAGCAATGGAGCTGCTGAAGGGTCTGGAGCAAAGTCCTGTGAGGAACAGCTGAGAGAGCTGGGAGCATTTAGCCTGGAAAAAAGGAGGCCCAGGGGAGACCTTATCACTCTCTACAAGTGCCTGAAGGAAGGCTGTGGCCAGCTGGGGGTTGGCCTCTTCTCCCAGGCAACAAACAATAGCACAAGAGTCAGCCCCAAGTTGCCCCAGGGGAGGTTTAGATTGGATACTGAAAGTGTGGCCAAACACTGGAACAGGCTGCCCAGGAAAATGCTTGAGTCACCATCCCTGGAAGTACTTTTAAAATGTGTAGAGCTGCTTGGGGAGAGGGTTTAGTGGCAGACCTCACAGCGCTGGGCTAATGGTTGGACTCAATGATCTCAGAGGCCTTTTTCAACCTTAATGATTCCATGATCTACATCTGGAACATGCTGTTCCATGCTAACCCAGCAAACAGCACCTCCTTTCTAGTTATGAATTCCTCTCTGCTCCCTCCCTCACTCTTGCAGGGCCATTTGCACAGTGGGAGTAGAAAGAATTGAAATCAGGAACTATTGACACACATGCATTTCCAAGCAGCATACAAAGACCTTTTCAGGCCAGACTTTACATGTCAGCCTTAAGTGACAGAATACATTGCTTCAAGAACCTAAGACTGAGGGAAAGTTGCTGTTTGTTTTGGGATCTTTCTTCAGCTCAGCTCCTGTTCTGGGTATTTATCTGGATGAAACGTAGGACTGCTAAAAGTTATACAGCCTACCAAGAGCAGCAAAGATATCCCCTTTCCCTAGTTACAGAAAACAAGATTTATTGCCAAGAAAGTTAGATGACACAAGCAATTTATCCTGCAGAGAATCAGAATGAAGTCAACCCCAAAGTCACTCATTAGGGGCAGTAAGAACAACAAAATCAATACACACTCATTCTGTCCTGAAAATAAGATTTGTGTTCTGCAGGAACAACAAAAAAAGGACTCCAGCACCAAGATTTAATGTTCTTCTTTTGTAACTACTATGATAGAGCTACCTACTGATAAATTTGCAGAATATTCCGTTTTAGCAGCAACCTTACAGTGGTGCAAAACTGAAAGCCAATACCAAAATAGCCACCAATGTCCAGGTTTTATTCATAACCTGAACTTTAGTTGAACAAAATTTTAATAAATCTCCTTAAAATCTTGACTTGTGTATTAAAACACTTTCTAGAGCAGAGGATTTCCTGGGGAATCTATCTATAGTTTCCCACAATGCCAGAGAACTTGACTTACAGGAATTCAGGAACTAGAAACGGAAATTCATAAATTGGATTGCCATGCCCTCCCACTGCGTGTCTCTGTCCAGCTTCCTTGGCATAATCCTTTAACACAACTACAGCCTGCAGCCAGACAGGACACCTTTCTCTCTGAAAATCACACAAAAAACTGAAGACAGACCTATGCAAAGAAACTTCATAGCTGACACTAACTGTTCTGTCTGGAAACTTCAATTGTGTCATTATGCAATGGCCTATGACATCATTGGCTTGTCAGCACTGATGAGTTTAGACAGTATTTTCAGACTGAGGCTTTCACATTGTCTAGCATATGACTGTTTTCTCTGAGACCTCAGAGGCACTCAAAGTTCAAAACTCAAGAAGTACTTATAAATCTCAAAACTGACAAAATCCCAGAAGTTTGCAGGCTTTCTCACAGTCTCCAGCACTTGTATCAAACTCTTCATGCTATGATCTATTTATGCCCCGAGAAGGGGCAGCTCCTTATTCCCAGACCAGCAAGTAGCTACGTATACAGTACTTAAAACTAAAGCTTTATTTTCTAATTTAAAATATGTTATTTCTATATAAAGCAATTAGCAGCACTTGCATACTTGTAACTACTCATTTGTAACTATATAGCTGAATTATATATTAATGGCATATCAAAGAAATTCTTCACAAGAAAACATGTCCACCACACATATCTATACTGTAATGCATCTGTCTACAGTAGCACAGGTGTTCCAATTTTAGCTTTCAGATTTCCTGATCACTTAAGGTGCTGAAAACCCTCCAAAATATTTAGCTACAATAAAGATTTAAATCAACCTGTTGAAAGAAGGAATAAATCTCAAATATCTGTACCATCTATACTGTCTTCCTCTATCTTAACAGGTCTTGATACATCACTTTTCTTTAAGACTTCTTTAGAAATAGCTAGATTTTAAAAAGAGCAATCCATTTAATTCTCATTCTCCATCAAAATGAGACAGCACTACTAAAACCTCAGGAATAACAAATCATATTGAGCCCATGCTTACTCACTCAGGTTCAACTGAGATAATGAACATCATAAGTATGTGCAGTGGCAAGAATTTGCAGGTCTTTGCAACGACTGCTGTCAAACATGCTTTAATTCTGTCAAATAAGACATCGCTTCAGTGCAAAATTCAGCACCTGGACTTGAAAGCACATGCTAAACAAAAATCTTCTCTTCTGCCCACCTTCTGGACATTGGCTTCTCAGCCAACTCCTTTAAAACAGCACATGAAAAAAGCTAAGTAGCATGCAGCTCAGTGGAAACAAGCATGGAAATTACTTCCATATAATTACTGCTTAATATTCCTTTTACGTTTGTGTCTACCCTGAGACCTAAGCAACAGAGGAGTCATTTTTCCTCCACCACTGGACTTCCAGCAACTCCAGATGCTGGAAGGACCCCTAACTTAAGTCATCCTCAACATCCAGAATTGCCTTCCATTCAGAGCTATTTTCAAGCTATGCCATAAAAAGGTTATGAATTCAGCAAGAACAATTCCTCGGTTGAGAAAAAGCTAGTTTGATTTACGGAGGCAATAATTCTTTAAAATTCCAACCACTAAAGGATTCTTTCAAGAGTTACATTTACACTAGATATAATACCATCATCCTACAATCTATAACACTTGTAATTGTTTTGATAACTTACAAACCAAGGTGCACCTAATTACATTTTCATGTAATCATACTCAGTGTTGTTCAAAGTAGAATAAACTCCAGAAAGTAAACAGAGTAATTCCAAAGACATTGCTCATGTTCCCAGGTCTCCACTTGAGAGAAGCAGAAACAATGGAAATTTGACATGTCAGAACTGGGAGCTCTTTCAGACATTTAAGCACTACACAAGAAGAAATCCCAAAGAACATTGCTCTGCAAGCTCATGCTCCATAGGATCTTGTTCCAGCAGATTAATCTGTCTGATTCTCTTTGCTCATTTTGGTTAACCTCTCTATGCTGAGAGCTCTAGGTCATTTATTGTTTTAACTGAATAATCATTGCCAGAATTAGACATTAGCCTTGAGATACCCTGGGATGTCAAACATGTCTAAGTTGAACAAGTCTCTCAGGTAGACATCTCATTGCCTGAAGATCCTGCCCACTAGCACTGTAGTGTTCAAACACAGAGTAACCAGAAAACTGCTTACTAACATTGTCAGCACTGCCTCTGATCCCCCTTATTAAGCCAGTTTAGCAGTTACCTGACATCTGCCAGAGCATTTCAGATGCTCTTGAGGTATATCCCAAACACAGAAGGTAAAAGAGATTGGTACTTGATGCATCAGCCACACATAATTTTCAAATACTTTTCTTCTTATAAGAACACACTGAAGTTATATTTAGAGTGAAGATTAGAAATAAGAATAAATTTAAGAAAGAGTTAAAATATATTCAGTAACAAAACTGATAACTCAGAATTTTGAACTTCTGATTTTCACTAAATAGTGTGCATATTGCAACTTATGTCCATGATTATATATTACAGATGGACACAAGATGAAAACTTGTGTCTTGACTCCTGGTAGCAACAATGGGAAATGCAGAGGAATGAACCAAGGAAACAATTCCTCAGTATTCATGGAAGAAAAAAAATCACAAGTATGCTTTTCTTTAGAGTATTTAAATTACTTGTAATTTTTTTCACTTCTGAAATAAGATCAGCTAAATCAAATAAGAATTTTGGTCAAATTACAGATTATTACAGAGTGTCATTAATGTCTGTCAGCCTAAGACAGTGGATTAAACATGCAATTAATAAATACATTATACAAATTTATGCACACAAGCTAATTGACCTATTGTCATTGAAGTCTTGATATTAAACTTGTACAGGGAATTGGCCCTTCATGTCAGAGGAAAAATTCGGAACAAAAATTACAGTCTTCTAAATCATCAGAAAACAATTACAGAAGCAGCACAATAAAATGATCTTGCACCCAAAACACTCTGAAGGCAAGACAGACAAATCTGTTCTTGTAATGTGTCTCCAAAACCAAAGCTTTGAGTGCCTCAAAGTTCTCAGAATCACAACAAAAATATTATAGCTTTCAGTGAAACATTTACAGTAAAGAAGGTGCAAAAACATTACTTCAGTCTTCATTCAAGGAAGCCTCAAAATCAGGTCAAACAATAACACAAATTTGGAACTGGCTGTGCAAAGCCAACAGACTGTAACATTGATCACTGACACTATTAAGAAGCCTTGATTCAGTGTCTGTTTAAACAGAGACGACTGCCAAGTCCTTGAATGTGTTTATTTTAATGATAGACATTGCCTAAAAAATTCCCCACAGAAAATGTATCCACAACACAACACATGAATCAGGTTCCTGGTTTACTGCAGTGCAGAACTGGCAGCATTCCAATGAGATTTTGGCAACTGCCCAAATATCAGAAGGCACAGTACACCTTCAGGAATATTTTCAGGACAACACAGAAGAGGCCAGCCCTGCTGCAGAATATCTTGGCATTATTAAACATACTGCTGCAGAAACCTATGGATATAGAAGAAGTGTGAATGAATACGTGTATTCCCTGCAGAGATCTACCTGGAAATTCTGATACTGACCCAGAGATCATAGAATCATTTAGCTTGCTAAAGACATTTACAATCATGAAGCCCAACCATTAACCCACCACTGCCATGTTCACCACTAAAACCATGTCCCCAAGCACCACGTGTATGTGTTTTAAATACCTACCCCCAGGGATGGTAACTCAACCACTTCCCTGGGCAGACTGTGCCAGTGCTTGACAACCATTTCTGTAAAGAAATGCTTTCTGATATCCAGTCTAAATATCCCCAGCACAACTTTAGGCCAGTTCCTCTTATCACTTCTTACGTGGGAGATTCTCTAGCAATTCCTTTCTGGAAGTCTTTTAGGACTTAAGTTTTCTTAAGTTATCTGTAAGATACAAACATATATAGCTATAGACCACATACATTGCATGTATAAAAGCACTCCAGCTTAACACAAGTTCAATAAGGTGGTCTCAGCAGTGCTGTTCAGTTTAAAAATTATGAGACCCTGAGAGTAGCTCAGTTGGCCAGAGCAGAGTGCTAATGATGCCAAGCTTGTGGTTTTGATCCCTTTATGAGGCATTCACTTAAAAGATGGATATGACAATCCTTGTGAGACCTTTCCAACTCAGAATATTCTCTCTCTCTGTGTGTGTGTGTGTGTGTGTATGTGTGTGTGTGAATAGCTAAAGAAGATAGTTTCAGCTCATTTTTGTCACACTTCAAGTCAGGCTATGCAGAATTGCACAGCAACTTCGGCATAAATTTCTGTTGGTTTACATGCACTACTTCTGTCTTCCTGAGGGTCTTCAGGGCAATATGTTACTGTGAAAGAACCATGAATTCAATAAATGAGACTTTTATTGTAGGACTTAAAAGGGTGACTCTTGGATTCCCACTCTTAAAAAGACTACTCACAGATCTATTTCCCACCTGTCCTTGCCCTGCAGCATTTTTGAGACATTCTGCTCTACCTCAGCAGAGACACTAACATTTTCATCTAAGAAAACAATCAATATTTGAGTAGCTACCAAGAAGTTGTGCTCCTTTATTCCCTTTCCAGACTTCCTTTGTTTCAGGATTTGATGGCTGGGCCAAGCCAGTCCTGAAGAAGGCTGCATGACTAGCCCAACACCAGTGTGTTTGGGTCTTGTGATTTGCCATGGTGATATACCAGAAAACTTGGCTAAGTGATATTACTGCTAATAGACTTGAGAATTGAGTTCTAATCATGGAAATTTCAAAAATAACCAATTGAAATTACATATCTTTATCTTTTTTACAGCCTTCTCCACTTCTCATCCCCTTTTCCCTCCCCATACCACCACCATACAAGCATTACAGTCTTAATATAAGTAGATGTTTCTCATTCCAGACTGCATGACAAATTGGGAATGAGGAAAAAAATCAAGGCACACTGTAACTGCACAGTTTTTTGTCTCACACCTGTCTACCACAGTCAGGAACTTAGAAACTAATCAGTTTGCTATTTCTCATTTCAGCTGTGAATGTTCTCTGTAGCAATAACTGCGTTTTACACGCAACATTTTTTCCCTCCAATCTCCAGTTCACATACACAACTTCTACTTGTCTTTCTCCGTGCTGCATTTTATTAAAGGTTGCAAACTGAATTACGTAAAAGCACACAAACATTTGGACATTAGACAAGAGCTTTTTCCAGCCAGACATTAACACTAAAATTCAGTTCAAGATGTTCAAGAGATAACTACTCTTTTTTAAACACCTGTCCTTTTTTAGGAATCACCATCACCACAACCAGCAGTCTACTAAGTAGTCTGTTCTTAAGATCTTTAATCAAAAATGGAATCTTCTCAGTAGGGACATGGGGGATGTAGGAGCATATATCCTATCAGGACTTCGTTTGAAGGATCTCTTAAAAAAAAACACACGTCACAATAACCCGGACTGGGGTTTCCTTCAAATTTTTAAAAACAATACAAGCAGTAACTAAGTTAGTGCCAGCTGAAATTGCTCAAACTACAGGCAATGTAATCACAGAACTGTGTTGTGCTACAGCCTGGCAATTCAGAAACACCAGGTTTTCTTATGGAACGACTTTAGCCTTCAGGTCAGCAAACCTTAACATATTTTCTGCCAATCCAATATTCTTAGTGAAGAAAATAAGGAAAGCTTAAAAATCTACAAGACTTCATTACAGAAAGAGTAAACCAAATACCACTGATGCATGCACACAGAAATATCAAACAGCATGGTTGAAAAATACACACAGCCCTCACATGACTAATGAGGAGGAAAAAGAAGTGCTTGTTTTATTAGACACATACTCATTTGCTTACATCCAAAGCACTTATTGCCAAAGAAGCCTCTGCCATCATAGTACAAAATTCAATTTTGATCTGAAAAATTTTGTTCAGCTGTAATGAGGTATAAACACCCTCTACAAGTCAGCTAGAACTTTGTTTGCTAAAGAAAATGCTAATTGGAAGCTCACTATTGGAGACATCAAGAATTACTATCATGCACATATGAAAACAGAACATTTTTTTCCTTTGGACTACTGATAAAACATATATTATGTGACCAAAATAAATATATTTTTAATGACATCTCTAGATAGATTTGAATAAAGGTAGCAACTTAAAAAAAAAAAAACAACACAAAACAAAACAAATATGCATGTCAAGTAAGCCTCAGTTCTGAAGTTTTGCTTTGCAGGTTTTAAGCCCTTTTGTCATTAACTTCCCATCAAATGAAAGGAGTAGAATGACTGGCAAATG
This sequence comes from Euphonia xanthogaster, assembly GCA_034509185.1. Taxonomy (NCBI): domain Eukaryota; kingdom Metazoa; phylum Chordata; class Aves; order Passeriformes; family Fringillidae; genus Euphonia; species Euphonia xanthogaster. The sequence goes on along the minus strand of JAYDZK010000202.1, from coordinate 31,217,565 downwards.
AAGAATAACTCAGGCTGAAGTGCCACTTCTAATAACCCAGTTTCCATTTAAACAGTGAGATGGCCGTAGGGTTTGGGAATTTGTCACTACCATGTACACCCGCTGATAGTAAAGTAAATGCAGATGAGATGAGCCAATTTTAAGCAACATGCTCCTTTTTATCCCTTTGGTCATAGGAAAAAAATCTATAGAGCTACTATGAAAATTAACAACTTTTTTTTTGTTGTTTTTTAATGTAGGATAAAATAACTGCTGTGCTTGTAAGGAATGCACATAATTATTTTCAGCATTGCATGCATACACACAACAGAAATTTACTTTTTTGCAGATACCACTGACAAAGCAGACAGACACAGTTTTCACAATGAAAATTTTTTATCAAATAAACAGAGCAACTGCATTAGTCTGCCCATTAGCATTTAGGGATAAAGATTTAGCTTTTCTGCCCCGAGACATTAAGTTTTGCCTCAGGGAGGTCAAACACACAGGTCAATTAACAGCTCCAACAGTTGCAGCTATTTTAATAGATATAGCACCCAATTTCAGATTTCAATGCAAATATACCATCAGGGGGCAGGGGTAAGAAGTTGTAAGTTAAAAAACAACCTAAAATGTTAAAATGTAATGCTCTTTAAATACCTTAGCCTTCATGATGAAAATAAGAGTGTCAAGTGGTAGCTCTGGTAAGTTCATTAAAAAGTAACCAGGTTGCATGTTCCAAGCTGATTTCCTACAGCTCATAACTGAGTGGATCAATCCTAGCTTGGCTATCACTTTGCTTCTCTCCTGTAGTACTCAAAGAATTTTTTCCAAACATGTACATAGCAAAACTGAAATTCCGTTTTATAGAAGAGTACATCTTCAACACATAGGCTGAATTTGTGAAACAAAAAAAAGGATCCCTTCAAGTTCATTACCCTAAAAATAGAACACTGAAATTAGACCACAGGTTTCATGGGATTTTCTTGCTAAGTAGATCTCAAAATGTTCATTAAAAAAATGTAAAGCTACAGCTCAGAGTAACAGATCTATTTTTAGTTTCAAAACACAGAATTTTTCTCTTTTTTTAAATAAAAAATAGTAATTGTTAACTTTCTGGTTTAGCCCATTAAACATTACATCAGAGATGTGAAATGCTAGAGCAAGCACATTTTGCATTAGCATCTATATCCAGAAACTGCCAAACTGCCCATTAAATCTTTTGAATAAATCATGGGGGGAAATGTCAAGAAGCAACTAAATAGGAATGACAAGCAAACAACCAAAGTGAAGATGAAGTCACATGAAAGGAGTGACAAAGGAAATCAGTGCAAAAGAACTGCAAAATGCACTTCCAGCTAACCCAGATTTCCCAGTCTCCTGTTTGTGAAGTGTATTTTCTCAGGCCCGTATTTCCTGTAATTTTTGCCTGCATTGAGTATATGGTTAGCTAGCAGTATGGATTCATTCAGCATGTAGTTCAAATTTAAGTCAGTGCTTAGAATGACCAAAATACTGGGCGTAATTAAAAACTTTGTTACATAGGAGACATGAACCAGCTGCCTAGAAAAGGACAAACCACCACCACAATGGTCCCTTGCAAATTAGTGAAAAATGAATAAAGATTGTATTGGTCTAATTAAAATTATCTATCCACCCATAGATTTTATCTATCCACCTATAGATTTTGACCTTATGTATTTCCCATACATAACATTACTGGGTTTCATTAGACCTTAATTTAACTTTGCTGAATGGTCAAGCTCCAGCATTTGAATTTACTCAATCTCATCTTCCTCCTGATGCTCCATACAGGAGAAATTCCACAAATACAAAAGAAGGCATAGAAGTGTATTCTTTGTATGCTTAAATGTTCAAATAACGCCAGACAACTTCGAAAAAGCACTCAAATAATGCCAGACAACTTCGAAAAAGCACTCTTCGAAAGAGTGTGGGTTAGGGGCAGCAAGTAAGAATCTGAGAAACATTTTGTTTCAATAAATTGGCTCCATAAATGAAGCAATTACAATTCTCAGCTCTCTACTGTAAATTTGAGTTGACACTAGAGCACATCCCTGCTAATTATAAAGCATGTTACATTTGTCAGTTTGGCACCACTGGCACGAAAAGCTGATCACTACTACTTTCACAAAACTGAAGTAAGACTAAATGACAATCCCATACCCATATATTAATTTTATATAAATTTAATACAACATGCATCACCAAGCAAGAGCCACTGTTAGCTCTCTCCCTGGCAGCAGCAAATTTCTCTGGTGTTTGATGATGAAAATGAAGTGGATCATTTACATTTACAGACTGTGCACGCTAGGCAAGGAATTTTGGCATTAAACAGTCCTCCACTCACTTCAATATAAATTAATTCTTTCAACATCATATAAGAGGAAGCAGAAATACTTACTAGTACAGAACTTCATTTGCTTCATGCCTTTCATATCTAACAGTTTCACACATCAGTCTGAAAGAGAAGAAGTCAATTTTAGTTATGATTCCTATTGATTCCTATCAGTGTCACAAAGACTTCATTTTCTAAAGTTACTCAGCATTTCCACAGGTAACTCCAGCACTTACAGAAACCAACCACCAATTCAAATCCAAGCAGATTCATAATTCAGGAGAACAAATTGTAATATCTAAGCATTTAACTTATTTGTTCATCCAAGATCAGATTTTATTTAGGACACTAGATGTAGCTGTTCCCATAAAAAAATATATAAAAATAAGGAAAAATTATATTGATCTCATTTTCCATAGTGATGTGATAAAAGCAAGTAGCTTTATAAAAACAGTTCTGAATTTTAGAAATGGTTGGAAATGTACTATGTGCAACACTAATCAGAGATACAATATAAAAGCTGCTCTCTTTCAAGTCAGGACCAATAGGTAAAATAAGAAACTGTGTTGCCTGGTAAATCGATGCTTTTCATTTTGCTAAAATTCAGCAACTTGAAAATTACCATGAGATTTTAATGCTAAAATCCCAGAGGGCTCAAAGTGGAGAGAATTTCCTGCAGGAAAATCCTCTGTCTAGAGGGGAGGATTAAAGTGCTTTCGTATTCACTGTCTGCCCGACAACTGTGGCATAATAGAGAGCAACTACAATAGAACTTACCACATACTAGGAAATGCAATGTTAACTTGATGTAGAAAAATCACAATGCCATTTCTGTCTACTGCCTTAAGGAAACAGCCCTGTGAATTACCAGGGGGGATGGGGACAAAACAAATCCCACTGCCTCCCCCTGGCCTTTCCATAGCTCTGAAGCAGACTGCAAACCCCAAGGCTATTTGACAGTCAGACAGAGATTTACCTAAGAGGCTCATGAGAACATTCAAATAAGGAACTATATATAAATTCTGGAAAGAAATTCTCTTCCCTCACATAATCCATCATCAGAATCTTGGTGTATCAATGACCAGCTGCCAGCAATAATACCATAAGCAGGCAAAAGCACTCAAGAATTGCTACGTAGCCAAAAAGTCTCCAAAAAGTTGGTTTGAGACCTGTAAGAGTTGGTCTGGATTTGACATAACAACCGATTGCCATTTCCCAGATCATTCATTTCAATAGTCAGACTCTGGCAAAAGTCACCTTAGCATTCATCTCTCATAGGATTTTACTTATTACTTCAGCCCACTAAGAAATAATGTTTCTTCTGTTCAGAAGTGGCAGGCTTATAGTGGTATCATGACTATTCATAAACCATTAATAGAAAATTGAGATCTTAATTCTGTTTGCAGATAGACAGATATAAAAATTAAGAATCAAGTTTTACTACCACAGCCTTTCCCATACCCTGGTAGTTTAGATCGATACTTTGAACCATCTTTGAGAACTTTTCTCACTGAAAAAATGTCTCTACTGTATGAAGTTAAGCATTATGTATTACATATCAATTTCAATCTTTTTCCATTCTAGCACAACAAAAAAACTTTTAATCACAGAACAATTTTTTTTCAGACACTTGTCTGCACCATAAAATTGTATCCTGTCAAAATCTTTTACAGACACTGAAAAGCTACTGTCTGCTTCTACCTCCTGGGTTTTCATCTTCCCTCTCTGATGCTGTTTTTAGAGGGAAGGGGAGCACAGACATGAAGTCACTGGTGAGAGGATACCAGAAGAGAAGTCATTGCTAGCAGTCAGATTTAAAAATTTAAATACTGCTCAAGGATAGTCTGTGCCCTACTGGTCTGGCACGATGCTGGGCAATGTGCCACATAAGAGCAGGAGTCACAGGAAACAGAATCACTTTAACAAGCAAGTTTTGTTCCCCTCTGAATTGGGATAGAAGGAAGCACATTCTTGATAAAGTCACACAAGTTCACCACTGGCAGTGAGTTTTACAGCATTTTGGTCCCATCATTAGGACAGCAATAGGGGAGAAAATGCCTCTTACAGAAGGTAGCCAAGCCTTTCAATTTTTGTGTTACAGTGGAACAGTTAGAAATTACAGTGACCAAGCTGTACAAACTAGATTGCTTCCTCTTTGAAAAACTGAATTAGTTCTGATCAATACTGGTGTCCAGTTTTTGCTCAATCACTCAAACGTGATCTTTATCCGCTTCCTCAACAAATGTAATAAATTACAGATGAGATCACCAGCAAGCCATATGGTAAGTTATTCACTACTAGGGGCTACATTGAATACATTCAGTTTTAATGAATCTCAGAGGTTTTTGTGGCATTCCACTGCCACAAGAAGAGCTGTATCCTAAAGGATACTGTAAAAGCTTTCAGTCCAACATCTGCCAGGAGCCCGGCCTTTTCCATGTATGGCACTGTAAACAGAAGCTCTCTTTGAGGAATTCGCTATGCTGGGAGAGCGAGTTCCACACATTCCTCAGCAAGAACCTCATGCTGCACAGGAAGCCAAGAAGCACACATCAACATACCACACAACCATATGTGCACACTTTGATCTTTGTAAACAAGTTAACATCAGCTTAACCCCAGCCACGCAAAACTTCACGTGCTAAAAGTATTGCATATAACAACATAACACAAAATACTTCAACTGAATGCAACCATTACCTCCTTCCAAAGCAAAAGTAATTACAGAGACTTCTTTGAAGTTAACATTCACATTGCAAAATGTGTTTTGAGCACTTTGGAAGAAAGAAAACCCCGCCTTTTATTTTCTATGAATTACAGAATATTGGCTTAGGAATGTGGACTCCCACAGAATGACGAAGCAAAAAGCCAGAAATTAGAACCTAAACCAGCATTAATCAACTCAAAGCTGCTTCAGCATCTTCAGATGTGGCAAATGTTGGCAAAGCTCAGGCTATAAAACAGCAGTAATTCAGCCTCTCTACCCACAGGGCATACAGGAGATGTGCTGGCCTCCTTTTGTAGCTGCCAGCCTCACACTGATTCCCAAATACCCTTAGAAACCTCTGCTCTAAGATGTTGGTAGAGGACAACTACAACAATTACTAGAAAATCAAACAAACACAATTCTTTACAAAAAAATAGGAAGCGCTGGGAAAGATTTGACTTGAATTAATTTGCTTCATGAAGCATTTTAATAAAAAGTATTATTTATCAAATATCTTTACTAAGTATTATTTGCATGTGTTGTGCATAATGAGTCTAAAATTTCCACACAAAAGCAAGCACAAACTGAAACAGAAGCTAACAAATAGGCTCTGCGCTCATGACTACTATATTACATAAATGATTTCATCAATAGATGGGCTTGTACTCTGTATGTAAAGCATTTATTTCTAGTCCAAAAGTCTGAAAAGAAAACAAATTTGTCCATAATAGATAGAAATAGGATGGAACAAATAGAGATACACTGTCCAGAAGGGAAGAAAAGAATGCAGTGATAGGCAGCTGGAGGTACACAAGAGTAGTATATGGTTACCAAATTACTGCTCCTTTGCCTTGTTAGTGCATTAACATATATGGGTTTTAATGACACAGTATCATACCTTAGCTGATGCTCTCTCAGATTAGACAATGCTTCCATTCCATGTAAATATGAATACACAATCTCCAAGTCCTACAAAAATAAGGAAAACATATTTAGCATTCACAGTTTGATACAAGCTGTTAAAATAATGGTTTTAAAAGCATCCAAAGCTCTTTTACCAAGGGTAGTAGGGACACTTCAAGAGATTAAAGGCAAACCGCAAGAACACCTTTGATTATTATCCGGAACCTCACACAAGGAAGAATGATAGCATGTCCACATCAAATACAGAAATCTTTCTGCTTTTGCTGTCATTACTCTGTCTAGGAAACAGGCCTAGTTCAGAGCTACAGTGAACTATTTTGCAACCATCACAGTCCTGCTTTCCAAAGCCAACATCCCCAAAACTTTAATTTACTTTGTAAAGCAAGGTCATAAGAAATCAGTTTTTTTCATGTTCAGGGGAAAAGAAAAAAAGGACAACAGAGTATAACAAAATACTCCATTGTACAGAGATAATTATAAAATTGTATCCTCTTCAAACAGAAGATAATCTACAATTTAAAAAGAGAAAAAAATACTGGCATGAACAGAAAATTATCGACATAATAAGAAAAACCAAATATGATCCTAATTATAATATGGTGAAGTTTTATATTCGACCGTTGTGGACTTCCAATATCCAGCTGACAAAATATTAATAATAATATGAAAACAACATCCAAGACTAAAACAACATCCAGCATCCTAAAATGCAACTGTGGAAACGCTAAAGCCAGGCTAGAGGTTTTGCTCAAGTTATACTTAAAATAACTACAGCATTTAAGAGAAAGTTTCAGTGAAGCCAGCAACCTCTATTTAGAGTGATTTAACTTTGGCTCATGGATTTCATGCTGTTTCATCACCCTTTTTCTTATTTTAAAACTTTCTAGTTGAGAGACAAAATATGATCCATAATTCATTAAAAATCAGAGCAACAGTCCTCAATAACTGAGGCAGACAAAGTTGAGAATAAACTAACACCAACACAACTCTCATAACTTACTGTGAAAAGATGTTTTTCGAGGAATGGAATATATCAAAGCCAGAAATTTATGGAAGATTTGATCACTGTGAAATATCTGTGAGTTTAAAATGGCCTAAAAACTACAGAAATACTTTCTGAGACACAATGAAAGAATGTTCTTTGGGCAAAGACAAAGAATTGACATCGCAGAGAGAACTTGAATTTAAGAAAGAAAAAGAAAATCCCGTGAAATACATTAAGTGTAGAAACATGCTGTGCTTGTTAAAAGCGTGGTACAGATCAGAAAATATAGCAGGAGTAACACTCAGTGGCTAAGGCTAGATAGATGTCTCTCATTCTGTAACAAAAACGATGCCTTTTTCTCACAGCAGAAAAGGCAAATGTTCCATTTGAAAAAGCAGAAGAAACACACAAGCCAAAGTGCTGCAATTTCATTTCAATTTTGGCCCTTCTGTTCCCTTGCCCTCCAGCGGCTTTGGTCCTGCAAACAGCAGAGGGCACATCAAAGACAAAAGTAATTGGGATGGAGGGACTCCGTCCATACAAGGCTCTGAAGAGAAAACACAGCAGTGGCTCGCCTTTCTGCTTTTTTCCCCTACAAACAAAAGTGTGTGAGAAGACATGTCTGCTGCAGTCAGGGACCTGCTCACTAGCCAGACAGGCTGGAGCAGGGGCTCCCGGGAGCCCTGAGCTGGCAGCGGGGTGAGATGGCAGCCACACAGTCCCCGTGGCACCGCTGCTGCTCATCCGGACGTGCCACACTCCACGGCACCGGCCAGCAGCTGCCATGGGAAGCTGGGAGGGGACCACCGAGGCTCAGATGCTCATAGCAGCATCTTACACGAACAAGAGCCTGGCCAGAAAGTGCTGCTCCAACCCATTTCCAGCAAGTCTCTCTAACAACAAGCAGAGAAAAAGGAGACTAACTTTCTGCCACCGTCTTTCTCTGGAGTGGCAGAGACTACCTGCTGTAAATATTCACAGAAGAGTAAATAGAGAACCATTAAGGATGGATGCTAGCTTACAGACCCAGGAGTGGAGCCATGGGCATGTGGTTTCCAAAAGTGATGGGTGACACAAACCTAGCGACCAACCCTGCAGATGTTACAAAGGAGTGATGAACACAGGTTGTGTTCCGAGAGGAATGCAGCTGAAGTGACTCAGTGCAGGGGGAATGCATTAAATCAGGGAAGGCAGTCATAGAACCATAGAACAGTTTGGGTTAAAAGGGATGTTAAATATCATCATTCCAACAGCCCTCCCATGGGCAGGGTCTCCTTTCACTAGATAAGGTCGCTCAAAGCCTCACCCAGCCCAGCCTTTAAGTCATTCTGACCAATTTCACAAGCAACAAGGTATGTTTAGTGAACTCTTTTTTTAAAGTAAGTAATTCCCTTTCCAAATACAAGCATACTTGTCAAATATTTGCAAATACAACATCCCATAGGTTCCCAGATGAGGAACTGCAGATTGTGAAGGTCCTTGACTAAAAAAAACAAAGAAAACCAAAAAAAAAACAACAACAACAAAAAAAAAACAAACGGATAAAAGAGATTTTTTTAAAAAATCTAAAAAACTCTGATGAAAGGGAGAGGTGAGGAAAAAAAACACAGTTAATTAAGTGTTTACTTGTGCTTCCATCATAGTTGCTGGCTAAAGATACCTTATCACTGACAGAACTAAGGTGAGGGGCTTTTTCCAGTTTGGGAAAAAAAAAAAAAAAAAGAAAGAAAAAAAGAAAAGAAAAAAAAAAAAAAAGGGCAGCAAGAAAACATTCTAACATCTCAGCTGCCATGCACTGGATATTTCTGACCAGTGCCAAAGTGAGCTGCTGCCCATTCCTTAAGCGGTATCTTTCCAGAGACGTCTGGCAGGGAACAGCTCCCTCTAGCACCAAAAGTTGGACATTGAAATTGAAGTAACAAAAATCCAGCAACACTCCTTTCAATCAACTTCTCCACAATACTGCAAAGTACAAAAAACTACAGTAGAGTCAAAAAAGCAAATATATACTCATGTGTGGTCAGTAGGCTCTGCACACTTCCAGTCAGCCTACAGCATTAAAGAGGAGAAAGGCAATGTAAAAAAAAGCAAAATCAGAAGATATTGTTGTTAGGTCACATCAGTTTTCCATTTATCTCAGTAAAAATTGCGCTGCACTTATTTGGCAAAAATACTCTTTATTGAACACGAATAGCTGTTTCAACTTCTTAATTCAAAGTGAATTGACAGAATGCAAGAGTCCTTTGGAAACATCTGTGCCAAGTATTGCAATATCCTAAACAGACTCCAAGTGCTTGAAATGAAACCTTTTCACAGAAATACACACACACGCATAAACTTAGGCATGTAAACGATGAAAGTTTTTGATTTTGATATTCAAGACACTTGACAAAAGCTAAACTTCTCAATTTCTCAGGAAAAGAACTCCATCCTAAAGGAAGAAGCCTATGTGATTTACGCCGACTAGTTGAGCAAAACCCTTGAAGCAGCAGCTAAGCGTAAGCCGCTGTGACTGACACGAACACTGCTGCCAGCTCGCAGCGTCCCTGAGAGCCGCTCCGGCTGATGCCCAGGCTATGCACGAGCAGGCAAGCGACAACAGCACAGACGCTTCCTTGGATGCTGTTTTCGCAAGGCACGTTCCCAAATAACCACCGGAGGGCAGAGCGAGCCACCGAAACTTCAGAGAACGTCATTCTCCCGGGTTTCTCCCTTCGTTGTTACGAATATAACTTTGTCAGAGTTTGAACGCGCCAAGAGGAGCAAAGCTAAACCATCACCACTACAACTGGTTAAATATTCTGCTACAGGAAGGGCTACTTACCCAAAAGCGCAGAGGAACTACCAGCTTTCTGCTTCCTAGCCTTATCTGGCCGGCAGAATTAAAAATAAAATAAAATTTTTAAAAAAAGGCAAAAGCCATGCAAAGCTTCAGCTGATCCTGCTACACAAAGGTTGTGGCAACAGCTTGAAAAATCATCTCCGAACCCAAAAATTAAATGCAAAGCACAAATTAGTGCAGCTTTTTAAAGCATGTTTTTATTTAAATGAAAGCAAAAAGACTGAAATTTAATCTACACTTAAATCTGTACTGCAGCCAAAGTCATATGCTTGGGTTGCTGTGTGGGAAGCAGCACAAAACTTGTTTAATTCAGTGTTATTTCTTAATTTACTTGTTTCCGTGGTGTCAGATGGATCACTTTAAACTTCTGACTGTACTTTGAAACAAAACAGAGACACTCAAGTTTTAACACAGCTCAACTTCAATTAGATCTGCAGAAACATACTGGTCTGCAACCTCACCTCTGCTCTCCATTCTAATAAAAATCTGTCTATGTTTATGCCCAGACTTTTCTATCCATTTGCTTCAAACATATTTGCCAGTTACACAAACCAGAGAAACTCAAACCAGAATGCTGGCCCCAAATTCATAATAGCTTAATTAAGACATTTTTTCTTTATTAAGATGATAGAGATGTGAAAATTTGCTATTTTGGACTGAAAAACTTAAAACCTCTCTAAACATTGTAAGCTTACACTGGTTTCAGTCCTGGTTTGCATTAAGGTGTGAAACTACAGGCCAAAGTCAACTATTCATCCCTGCCACACTTAAACAAAATCCTGAGAAATTCACTGCTCTCCAAGTAAGAAATTCATTCATTTTTGTGATGTGGCAAACAAGCAGAGAGCAGCTCTCCTCTTATAATAGTTTGGTTTCTTTCAAATCAAAAGGAAAAACAGAAAACAAACAAACTTCTTGATTCACAGTCTTGAAGGATAGGAAAAAAAGCAACTTTTCAAAGCACCTAATATTCACCTGAGGCTCAAAAAGTTCTGAGTGCTGAGAGTGCAATGTATTTTGAAAGGCTGATCTCTTAAAAATAACCTATCTTCAGTTCACACTCAGCCAACCACCAGGAGAACCAGGCTCCAAAGGGTGCACTCTCCCCTCATCACACGTGGCCCCTCCAAACCTCACCCCAAGCCCGAGTTTCACTGCTGTGAAGACAGGAGGTCCCACCTGGTCCCTCCATGCTGATTCCTCCACCTCCCTGGCCCCAGGGTGAGCACCTGCTTGCAGGGACCCAACTCTGAGCTGCTCTCTTGGCAGCATGAGACCCATAAGCTCCAGGGTCGCGGTCATGGAAGCAACCCTCCTGCAGCCCGGAGGAGGTGGGACCTCTAAGTCTTTGATGAGTTTCAACAGACCATGAAACTGCTGGCAGGAAGAGAGGCATTTCTATATGGCTGACTGAACAGTTCTTTTAGCTCAGACTGGGACCTTCCCGAATTGTGATGTACGAACAAGAGCAGCAATGCCAAGTTTTTTCTTCTTACTGAGCAACGAAGCCACAGTCCAAACCCAGGTTGTTGAAGTCCTGCCTCTCTTTCACACTGTAATTGTAGGATCCTCTCTTTTTCCCTTTTCTTCACACACCCAGCACCCGAAATCATATGACTCTCAGCCACTAAGGTAGCTATACCAAGCACTTATATTCCTTTTTCCCCCCTCCCCCCCCACTATTGACTTAGCACTGGCCTGTCTGGCTGCCTGTACTGGCACACTGAGGCCAAAGCACTGCCAGCATCACCAAAAGAAAGAGACTGGACCACAGCAACATCAATCCTATTTGGCCTACAGAAATCTTCCATGTGCACAGAAGAGCTGTGGCCACTCCCACGTAGGTTTGTTCACATCTGGCTCACACTGAAGTGCCAGGCTCTCACCCAGAGCAGCTCAGGAGATGACCCAAGTCACTGCCTCCAGAGACAGCAAGGTGGGCAGGCAGGGCAGGGACTGGGGGAGCACATGAGCTACCCCAGCCAAACCTCCCTCTGCAGGCAAAACACTCACCTAAGGGTGAGCTCACATCCTGCAAATACTGACCTGCAAAACACAGGAACAAACCACAAAAACTGACTTCCACAGTGACAGAGGAATCCAGTATTGCTGATACCAAAATCACTGCCATGCACACATGAAGAGGAATAGTTCATCATCACCTCCTGTGTGCCAGCAGCAGAAAAAAACCCAAACACACTCATAACTGCTGTGCAGGAGCATGCCCAGGTATGTACACACTTCCCACTGAGTCATAAAGAGATTAAAAAGAAGTATTTGTCTGCAAATTTTTAACATTCTTTTTCTTACTCCAGGACCTTGAAATTCAGGTGGGGGCACTGTCATATGGGAAGCCTGCCAGTATCCAACCTATTATACTACCAATTTCATTTTTCTTTTTAACTTTACTGTAAGCTACAACAACATTTTTCTGCAAGCCATTCTTACTATTGTACATAAAGATCTGTGGCTTAAAATAAACTAAAGCCTAAGTTATTGGAAATAATTTATTAATGCTGAATTGGCAGCTATATGAGAAGAAATTAAATATTTAATCGAAATTACATATGTTTAATGGCCCTCACTTCATTCATACATGACTGAAATTCCATGGGCCATGTTTTAAGGAAGAACATACATTTTGTAAATTTACCTGAAAGTTCTGGAAAATCTTACCATCTTAACCTGTATGCATTTATCTCAAATAATATGCATTATATTCTGGGCAATTCTTGACAAAACATCACTCCACAGCAACCAGGCATGGGTAAGCTTGGGAATCAGCCCTCAACAGGCCATCCAGACAACCTAAGCCTTCACTTCCCCTAGGCAGTGGAAAAGAGATATTGTATTGATCTTGTTAGGAGTTGTTGACACACAAAAATTGTTATTTTTAACTCCACCATGGGGAGGGTGGGGATATTTGTTGGTTATTATTTGTTCTGGGTGGAATTCTCAAACCAGAATAGAAACAGGAGGAACAGGCAATTTTAATCAGGAACTGAAGCACCCATGCATGAAGCTAATCAGGAGCAACTCCAAAACCCCATTAAGAAAAAGGAGAAATCCCATTTTCCTGGGAGTAGTCCCACTACAGAACAACAACACACTTTTCCAAAGACTTAACTGAATTACTGCCTCCATGTCAGATGCTGGAGAAACACCATAGGATCACAGTAAAACAACTGCAGAGAAATATGATGTTTCAGCAGGGAACTGAAATCAGCTTTCCTGTCTTTCAGAGATACTTCATTTCTTTTGTGAATTATTGTCTTTCTAAAGAGTTTCCCCTCAAAAGACAATTTCATTACATGCTAATTTTTGCATTTTAGAATTTTTTTTTCTAATTGAAAGTGTACAAAACTGAGTTGGAAGGTTCGACGACCCACCCACACTAACAGACTTTTAACACTGTCTCAAGAGTACCCCAATTGATTCCACATATCCTGCTGGTCATAAAGCTTTCAGCAGAATAAAGCAAAGAAAAAAAATTAAGACATTCATTATTATAATCATCCTCTAAGATGGGGGGATGAACATGGGAAGGGTAGATGGGAAATTAGAGCCTGCCATGGCATAGAAGTCCATGAGCAAACTAATGAGTGCAGGAAATTACAGGGTAGTGCAGTGCATTTCTTTTCTGCCTTCCGGCCTCTCAGAAGTCAGACAATTAAATGCTTAACACAAAAGCCCAAGTTCTGTAGTCAGAAATCCAAAGGTTGATCGCATGTCCAAATGCCAGAAAAGCAGTTCCACCACAAAAGATCCTTCCTACTGACAGCACAGTCCATAATTATGAAAGGCACTTCAGTTATTCATCATTAAATACATATATGTATTTATTCTCAGTAGTTGGAGGCTTGTATTAAGGCTGTTAAATCCATTTTCACATTCACTGCACAAATATTCACATCTTTTGTTGCAGAGGGGATTTTTAATGCTAAGGAGAGTTTCAAATTGTTTTGAGATAGGGTTATTTATCCCATATTTTCCATTAGCTATATGAAATAACACCCAGTATCCTATTAACAAAAATCAATCTTGCACTAAGAAGTAGATGAGCTACTAAACATGGTGGTACTTATTTTTAAACAACTACTTGTAGCATAGACCAATTTTATGTAAGTTTATTCAAATATACAGTACTAAAATGATTGGCAGCTTTCCATTAAAAAAAAATTCTTAAAAAAAAAAACAAAACAGGAACTGAAAAGGGAAAAACAAAGTGAAACACAAATGCCCTGGAGTTAATAGTCAAAAAGTAACTCCTAGTTGGCACCCAGTTGTGATGGCAGAAGCACTTTAAAGGACATCAGCCTAGAGATCAACATCACAAACAACTAAGGTGGCCAGGGAAAGAAGACCATGGTGTATCACCTAAGGCTGCCTTCCAAAAATAGGGTCAGTAGTTAGCTGTGCTTAGAGGATTCCCCAAGAGCTGTGAGAGCAAGATTAAGATACGACAGTTCTCAGATACTTTTTGCAGTGGGTTTAGGAAGCTTTTTAAGAGTGTTCAATTAATCTACAGGTTTCAAAGTAGGCAGGTTAGTATCCACGGAACTAGGATACTCACAAGGACTGGAGTTCACACAACCTAGGAATAACTAAGCCAGTCAGACAACTTGCCATGAAGGAAGCACATCACTACAAACCTGATCTAAATGAAACCATCACACAAACTCCCTTATAGTGAGCAAGGGCAATCTATTTTCTGAAAAAAAATTAACTTTCTGTAAAGCCTAGGTCCTGGTACTTCAACATCATAGCCACAGCTATACAGTATTCCTTCTTCAACTGCATCATGAAAAGTGTTGTGATCATAAATCCCAACAATGTATACTTCATAGCATACTGGTATTTATGGTGGATGAACACATGGTGGACCAGATGTGTTAAATGGAGCAGGTACTCCAAATCATGAGCAAAAATGTCACAGTGACATAGAAGAGGTGCCTTTCATCAATTGATACATGGTAATTGCTCCTGTGAATCCTTTAAGCTTTCCCTTGTGAACAAACTGTAAATTCAGTACCAGGATAAGGCAGAAATGTGCCTGAGCTGATGAAGGGGTAACCCAGTAAGCCACCTCTGCACAATCACTTGTGATCATCTGTCTGCATCTGAAGCTGCAACAGTCCCAAATGCTTATGTTCATCCAACTTCTCAGACATAACTGCATTATAAAATGCAATGTCTTTCTTTTGAAAGAAGATCTTGGAACAAACCTTCTTGTGCTGTTGGGAAGGAGCAGCCCAGCAATGAAATGGGGGTTTCAGCACTGTCCCGAGTGCTGAATGCCATCACACTCCACTCTCTGGTTTGTGCATTTCCTCCCTTGCCAACCAAAACCAAAGAAACCCCAAAACTGCCCAGAAACACAAGCTCCACCCTCGTCAAGAAAAATCAGTTCCCAGGCACAATTCAATCCCAACCCAGCCAGCAATACACTCCTTGCAGAACTACCCAGAGCGCCAGGGCCACCTCCGCTTTGTAAACTGGAGTTTTCTAGAAGCCCATGATGCCAGGGGAGACCCTGACCACTCCTCCAGAGGTTACTTGTCACAAACCACCGCCACTGAGCTGGGCTTAAGCAACGAGGAGCTCCAGGCTGCGGCTCCCGGCTTATTACCATGACAACCCACATCCAGAAACAAAGGGAACCCGCACGCGCTGAGAGCTGTGCTCTGCCAGAACTTACTACGAAAATATCTCAGTAGTACTATAATCAACAGAAAATACAGGGACTTGTTTTCTGTGGCTGGCTTACAATCATTTTATATTGCTGGCTTACAACCAACCAAAGCAAAAACACAAAACAAACAAAACAAAAATAAATTCCCCTTTCCAACCACAAAGGCAACAGCGAGTATTTGCTGAAGGAAAACTGCACTATTTCTTTTTGCTTTTGAGAGTTTGGGGTTTTATTAATGGGAAATAATGTTGCTCAGTTTCTTCATATTTATGAGTTAAAAAAAAAAAAAAGCAGATACAATAAAAATCGTAAGGAAGAAGGAGAAAATAGTACACCACAATTTTGAAAGTTTGTATCCCTATATACATCCTTTACATTCACGCTTTTAAAGAAAGCATTAAAATTCATTTAGACAGATAAAATTTTCCCAGAAGTACACACACAAGATAGCAAGAGTCATGCTCTTTTTCTTTGTTAGCAGATACATTCGCAACATATCTCAGAGCATTGCTTCCAAGAGATATAAATCTTACTCCAAGCATCAACAGTAGGTCACACGAAAATTATTCCCAGGCTATCAGGCAAATGATCATAATGAAGTACATATTTGCATGTCAAATCATTCTTCACCAAAAAATTAATCTCAAAAGCTACTGGTGGTCACATCCTTCCAGAGCTGGCATTACTCCTCTGTGTAAAGGAGGCAAACAGATAACTAACTTAAGTTCCAAAGTACTTCCCACAGAATATACATCAAGCTTGAATTTGTTTCTTAGCTCAGGTATTTTCTGAAACAGAGACTGCACTTAGTAACTCCAAATTATTATCTTTTGAGATTTTTGAATTTTTTTTTCTCTTCCTATAAGCAACGGTAGAATTCTGAAGAGGAAGTAAGTTGCAGGTTTGGTTGGTTTTCTTTTTTTAAGTATTACTCGGGGTTAAATCTACTTCCATATTTCAGATGTGCTTACTGGGGACACTGCTCTGATCTGACTTCAGCACACATTTTCACCCTTAGAGCAGAAGAAGAAATCTGCACTTCAAATGGGCAAACATCCACAGAGGTCAAGCTTCCGTAGGATCACGGTGGTGGTGAAGCACGGCATGCAACGTAAATGCAGCTCCAAGTACCATGAAACCAGACGGAAAACACAAGCTAGTGCCCTTCCACTGCTGAACGGGTTGGACTTTCATACATTCAGCCTCGATGATTATTCCGTGGAAAGTACTTTAGTCGTTTGTTTGCCTCCTTTACACAGAGGAGTATCACAGATGAGTATCACAGATGAGATGAAGATGCTCTTTACACAGAGCATCTTCATATCATCCTGGCAGGATGAGATGAAGATGCTCTCTCGGGCACTGGGTCCATCGGACACCTCAGTGAGCAAACCCCGCTTGGCACAGCTGCCTCCTCTCTGTCAAACCCAACTCCAACAAGGAGAAGCCATGCAGGCACCCACAGACAGCCCACACGACACTGCACCAGCGCCAGGGCACTGGGACCAGCCTGGCTGGGGGGCAAAGCAGGCGGATGAGCCGGGTTCAGCCCGCCTGCTCTGCCTGCTAAGGGCAAGTGACACAGAGCGGCTGCAGCTGGAGTCACTGGTCACTGCCCTTAGAGGGAAGGAAGGACTTAAGTGTCTTGGTTCAGTCTTACCTGGCACTGCAGCCACAAGGGAAAACCACCAGAACCACACGGAAGTTTAAAGAATACAAGAGAAATCACACAGTGAAACTTCATTCTGCCAGCCCCTAAAAAAATCCCTTCTGCAGGGAACAAAGCATTCAGCTGGTTTGGCTGTACTGTTAAACCATAGGAGAGAATCTGGAACCACCCTTTCAAATATCCCCCATTAGCAGCTCTAGATAGCTCTTTCTCAGCTCTTTGAAATCCTTTTCAGCTCATCACACCTGCTGAAGGCATTCATCAGATCCAAATCCACTTCCATGCATCAGACAGCTCAACACCAAGACTTAACACCTATACCTTTTGTCAAATAGCGAGCTCCGTGCCTTAAACAGTGAATTTGTACCACAGAACACAGAGCTGGTCACACATCACTATCACACACAGAGGAGATTCCGAAAAGGCTGGAAGCTGTGAATTAAGCTGATCTGCCACATACTCTGTGTTCCCTGACTCGGCTGGTTCCGCATGTGTTTTTCAATAACTCTACCAACAACCATAAAGAGACAGAGATATTGCCAGATTTTTTTTTTTTTTTGTGACCAGGGGCTTCCTAGTTCAGAAGACAAGGCATCACAATAGCAGTGACTGCTCTAGGCTGGCCTACAAACCATCTACTGAATTAGTTTAATTTCTACGAGCTGCTAGTGAGATATGTGGCTGTCACGTCACAGATGATTTTTTGTTTTTCACCGAAGTTCAGAAACGCCCCTCCACATGCTATACTCGTTTCTCTCTCCAGAAGCCCCAACAAAGACGGACATTTACACGTGCACCTGCACAGCAGGTGGTGCAGCCTCCAAAGGACCAACAGCAAGCGTTGTGGGTTTGGGAAACCAAACACAGCGACACATGAAAACCCTGGCCACAGGACAACAGCAGGCAGCCTCTCAGAACCTTAATCCAGCCCATATTAAAGGGAAAGAGGTTTTTCCAAAGTCTTTCCAGAGTAGAACCATATGTCACATGCTTTGCTCAGTGCAAGTTAAACACGTGTTAGAGATATAACATGGAATTCCTCTTGTATAATAAAACACACACCCTTCATTTCATAACAAGGTATTTCGGTCTGGTTCTTGAGCATCATTTTTTATAAACTTCATAACCAGTTCTTGATATATATAAAACTTATCAGTTGATTTGCAAACTAATTTAGACTGAGCATATGACAGCCATCCATTTACCGTATCTTAACAAGATACTGCTTATCAACTCCTGAGCAAAGGACATTTGTTCTTAAACCAAGTGCATACCTTCACAGCAGCTCAAAATCATGTGTTGTCTCCAAAATCAGACATTAAAGGTATGCACATTCCTCATCAGAGATTACTGCTTATCTCCTGAGTCTAAGACTCACTCTTAACGTTAAAAACAACTCCAAAGAGAGCTCAGCTAAGGCATGGCAGTGAAATATCACACCCCTCCCAAAAGCACTCAGATGGACAATAGGTGCAATCTCTGCCATCGGAACACCACATTCAGTGGCAAGAAGCCCTTGCAATTAGGAACCCAACTCTAAGCAGGTTTGAGCGCCACTTCACTATCTAAGCATTCCTAAGACCGTACTAATAAATATGACCAGAGTTAACTAGCTGCTTGCACAGCCCTCGGATGCCCTAAAACATGGAAGAAACAAACACCTTTCCATGTTTTTTCCCCGAGTTTGCCACCAGCACACAGGAGTGACAAATGCAATTTCAAACAGCAGCAAACCTTTCCTAAAGATACAACGGCCTGTGGTGGTGCTGGATGACAGAAAAAAATGGGAGACCATGCAGAAACACTGCCACCTCCTCCAGGAGCCAGGTGGTAGCCAGGAGCCTTCCTCCAGGAGCATCTGCTGGGATATGTGGATGCAGCACGCTCACCAGTGACTCTGAGTTTCAGGCTAAGAGCAAGAGGGATGATTAGTGACAGTGACTAACAGCAGAGGACTCCTCCAAGGGCTGGCCACGGTGACTGAGGTAAATGGCTGCAGAGGGATGGGAGGGCGAGGCACAAGGACACCACACCTGCGGTGTTCAGCACGAGGAGCTGAGATCCAGGCAGGTTTATCATTAGCTCTGCCCTCCACGGCTGTCTGCTGGTACCAATAGAGCTAATTACTGTTTCTGCTCCCCAGCCCCACTTGGAAGGGCTCATTAAGTCAGGAGCCAGGCAATACCCACAGCAGCCTCCACTACATTCAGGCAGCACTTCTCTGCTGGAGAAATAAGCCACAGAAACCCCGGAGAGTGAGATGCAGAAGGCAGATCCACAGGGAGTCAGCTCAGGAGCAACAGAACTGGATCAAAACTCGCTCTGTGGAAATCCAAGGTGCTTTCTGCATCCTGTTCACTACCCCCAAGTCCAAAAATAAAGCCCAGTAATTACACCATCCCTACATCATCACAAGCTTTCCTCAGTGTGCCTGCTGCCTCTCAACTAAAGCATCCTGCAGGACCTGACCTCTCTTTGAAAAATCATAACAGCACCTGCAAACTGACAGGGAAGCCTGTAAGTGTTAACACTTTTTCCTTTGAAGACAACATTCTCAGTTAACACAGATCGTGATTATTATTTCTAGCGTCACACATCAAGGAGTGGCTTGTCTGTCAGATTTTATCTATTTAATCTGCAAGCGGTCAGCAGTCAGACAAATTATCTAGTTTAAGAAACAGTAGTCAGACTGCAAACTTTTCATCCGCAACACAATACAAACAAGTGTTTTCAGGCTATAAAATCATTTCTATGTACAAGACCCACGCACTACAACTGAGAGTTTCTGACAAAATAAGGTTTTACCTTGTCACATTAGCCCCTCCGCCTTACCTTCATCACCAGCATTCTTAACCCATTTCAAAAGTTTGATTTTTTTCAGAAAGACATGAGGCTTTTGGCTCCTCTGTGAAACTATCAACTGCTGAAGACTGGCAAATACATCTACTAATGATTTGCTTTTTCCTCATCCTTAATTCAAAGGAATTAATTTTGTCTATTTCTACTGTGTTCCTTTCTGTAGTTTCAGTAATATTAGCATTTAGCCCTAACAGGCAGACACAGAGATGATGGTCAGCACAGAAATGAATTAGAGGTCTCAAAGCAGCTGCTAGAGGCAAAACAGCCCTAAAGAATCTACCAGGGGAGGAAAGAACTTGTCACCTCTCTTGGCAGTCTCAGATACTAGAAAAAGTCTGAATGAATCCAGCAGCAGCTCCAAGACCCCACACATTTAATGGCAAGCCAAATCCTGCAAAATCTGGTAAAAGTTCTACAGAGTTTCCAGCTGTACTTTTCACTAAAGCTTTTTGGCACTTGTGAAGGTATGAAGAGCAGCCAGGAGCTCCTAGAACGAGCACATAAGCTGGATGTGTCTACGAAAACAGCCAGCAATGCAATCATTTTCTTGTAAATTTTGTAACCACTTTATATCTGCTCTCAAATAGGGGACCCTGTAGCTTCAGTTAGCTCAGCTGGTTAGAGCATGGTGCTAATAAGGCCAAGGTTATGAGTTTGATCCCCATATGGGCCATTCACTTAAGAGCTGGACTCGATGATCCTTGTGAGTCCCTTCCAACTCAAAGTATTCTGTGATTCCTTCCCTTCTGTTTTTGGAGTGCACCAAGACTGCAGTGCTTATGCTTTATATTTATCTTCCCACAGCTGAATGGACTCAAAATAAGGCAAGATTTGGCTGTGGAGCTCTGTCACAAGTAATAAATTTAAGGTATCTGCAGTTTGACTCCACTTTGGCCAAATGCTATTTGGTCACTAAGATTTAGTGCACACAGTGGCACAAAACCTGCCTTGCACACAGTTTGGGGCAGCCTGCACTCATGAATGCCCTGCTAAATTAAAATTCTGCCCTGAAGGATTGGGAAGATCTTTTTGCAACCTCCCAGAGACTGCCTGATGATTGCAAGCTATGTACTGATCCAGCACATGTACTAACTGCTGTCTTTGCCAGCTCTGCTCGGGTGGGTACTGTACAGATGAAAGACCACGCTGACAGACAGACACAGTTGTTCCTCCAGTTTCAACAGCAAGTTTGCCAGAGGAGATTCCCCACAGTTACAGTCATGATTTAGCTGCCTCTGCACAGTTGTCTAACCCAGGGGTCAAGGTCTGCACTTTTTTTTACAATTGACTTACACTTCTCTTTCTGCTTCTTTTTTTTCTTGTTTTTAAGAGTTAACTTACAAGTCAAGAACAACAAATGGGTTGGTTTGTCTTTTGGGGGTTTTTTGGGAAGGGGGTTAGTTATTGAAATAGTACATTTTCATTTCAGTATATGAAGAAGTCATAGATTTCTAACCTTAAATTACAGAGCAGTTTCCTTCCAAGGATATTTTGATTTTCTTTCCCACGGCACATGACAAGACTCTAAGCTCAAGCTTTAATGCAAGAACACATACTCTCTGAAATTATTAACTTGCACTGTGAGCTTACAGAAGGTACCAGCTGAGCACGAAGGAAGAGGGTGGCTATTTGAGGTTAGCTATTTACTAGGTTAAGGTTACAGTCACACACAGGGCACACATGGAGCACAGTTAGCCACAGAAGTGCATGAAAAGCCCATGTGCCCTTTAGGGAACCAGCTGATAATTCCAATCAGTTCAGGCTCAACATGATATCCTTTACTGTATCGTGGGGCTGGTGGAGGTGCTGGGCAGGGTGCCCCTTTGGCATTTGGGGGAATGGTCACAACTGTGAGGGCACAAGGAGGTGACAGGACAATGCCACTGTAAGAAAGCCTACAGCTTTCCTCGTTCTGTGCTTTCTGGAATTAGTTTTCTGGAGTTACTTCAAGGATGTTAAGTGTTTGGGGAATTACCTATGTCATTTTGATGTTTTGAACAGTGGAATAAAGGACTTTCTGAGAAGCATGGTTGTACAATAGATGCTTAGGCATTTCTCCTTTTGAAGCTTTGGCAATAGTTGATCACTTTGTGGCATTGGTATGGTCTCACTTGGTAACTGGGAATTTATCTAAGGCCAACTGGTCTTAGTTGTGCTCTAAATGATTTAGAATTCCCAAGGTTCAGGGGAAGAGAAACAAATACTACATTCATTACTGATCCAGAGACATAACCGAAGAAATAAGCACAAGTCACAGTAATAAACTAATGGAGATGCAGCACATCTGATTTCAGACTCTTTTCAGAAGCCTTTTATAATTATCTTCTTCATTCACTTATACCTACGAAGTCTTGGGGAAAAAAAAAAACAAAACCTTTTCCAGAAGAAACTTGACTGAAATTATAAAGGTTTATCAGCAAATAAAACCTGAGCTTAAGCTCAACTTTAGATGCTGTCAAGAAAAAAAAATTGAGTACTATGCTAGCAGCCTTATAGGACCTGATGAAACCTGCAAACCTGATCCAAAAATTCAGAATATAATTCAGAGAAATGAGATAATAAGAGCTGAAGTTCCTAACAAACCAGTCTTTCAAAGGTACAGATCAAAAAAGTGAATCAAGTGAATCCTTTCTTTCTTCAATCAAATGAATAAATATCTTGTAATAAAAAAGGCTTTTGTACATACCCTGCATATATCTCAATTTTTGTCACTTATGAGTCCACTAGCTAGTTTCAAACTTTTTTGACAGCATGGAAGATTTACAACAAAGAGAAATAATGAAGAAATTCAAATAAACTGGAAGCAACAACCTTAGAGGATGAGAATCACAAGGAAGGCACAAGTTGAGAACACCAAACACTTGAAAACACAAATATTTACACAGATTCTTAAACTCACAGACTAACCCTTTAAATATTAATAAAACCCAAACCTGTAAAGTACTTCATACCAACACAAATGACCTGAAACAAAAGATCAGCTTTTCCAGGCTTTCTAAATTAAAGTAAATATTTATTACAGAGTTTTCCTTGGTCCAGTAACTAAAAGTCAGATCTATGTTAGCAAATCAGAGCATCCTATCTGCTTTCAAGTTATGAATGTACTTTTGTATGTTACAAATAAAAGGTGACCTCAAGAAAAATGGAGCTTTGCTAGTTTTGAAGTAAACACAGCTTATCCGAATTCTCAGATCGTATTAAAAAAGCCATGCTTAGATCTCTGAAAGGTAACACTTTGCACAGCAAACAAGGAAAGGACTAGCCCAAGCTCTCACTCACGGCAAGCTGGCAGAGGGCTCAGGCAGGGAGAAGCTGGAGCAGTTGGCAATGGAAGACCAGGAAGTCAGTTATCTGGCTGTCTGACAAGACAATTTTCTGGCTGTAATCTCATTCTCTTAAGCAAATTAAAAGAACAAAAAATGCTCTCATTGCCCTTCTGGTTAACAGTATTTCATTCACTTGAACAGCCTGCTGTTTGAATCCTTAATACAACCATTACCAAGAATAAGTTTTATTTCTGACCTCAAGCCAGCAAAAGAAAGTCTCAGAACTCCCTCACAACACTGAGATGGCTCACATAAGTCCAACTTCACTCCCAGAAAGTGCTTTGTTGGTGAGTGCATGCTTTATTGAAAACAACAACAGGCATCACATATGGAAAAAAGGTTACGGCCGGACCATTTACACAATGAATACAATAATCCTGACCAAGCAGCAGCACACAAAACTTTTCTTCTATTCTCTATTCAGTTGATACTAAAAAGCACCCTAAAGTAGTCTGAAGCAATTGCAAAATGCTGAAAATTCAATAATTGGAAGCAATAGTCTTGCAACAAAACATACACAAGATTTCCAAACAAGAAGTATTCTACTGCCCGTGGTGTCAACACTTTTCTCCAGAGCACTGTATTAGTAAAGGGCATGAAGAGGCAAATCAATAAAGCCCTTTTGGTAGGTATAAGCTCTCAGCAAGAAGAGACCATGTGATGGTCTGAACTCTAGGCACCGTTCAACACGAATCACGTTACTGTAGAAATACATTCTGACATTATTAAAGCTCCTGATTTAGCCTCGCCGTAGCTCACAGTTTACAAGCAACCACAGTGACGTGTGAGAAGATGCAGTGCAGTGCCTGCACTTTTTAAAAGAACTCTATGTTTTTTTTCTTTTAATATCTCCTACATGAACAGTTCAACACCAAATCCCACAGTTAATATGGTTTTAGAAGGTTCTGCCTCAGGTCAGTATCTTGAAAAAAAACCACTTAGATATTCATAAGCTTTTTATGCAACATGAAAAGCAAAAGTAACCAAATAATAAATCTGGTTGTTTCCTACTTCACCGGTACAACACCAGGAAAAAAAACAGTAACTGTTTTGAGACCAAGCACAAAGATGTCCTAATTAATGGAAATCCCTCAACAAACCTAAGCAGCAGAGCAAGATTAATAGTCACAAGACTCAGAGATTAATCTATTTACCAAAGAATCTGTGCAACAAAGCAGTCTAATACTAAGATTACTGAAGCTAGATTTTCAACAAGATAAGGGTCAAGAGACATAAACACTGCAAAACATCTCCCTAATAATGACTTCTTATAAAACTAAAAATACATTCCAGAAGAAAAAGATATTACCTTGATGACTTCCATTTAAAATGTTTAACTCAACAAGCAAAACTCTCTAGATTAATTAAATCAAGAGCCAAAATTACTATAAGCACATTACAATGTAGGACAACTAAAAAGGTGACCAGTGAAATAACTTTGTTTTAATTACCTTTAAGGTACAAAAATGGGTGCCAAAGACAAATTTTTTTTTTTAAAAAAGACCTTACCCAACTTCCACGCTCCTTCCCATAAAAAAAAAAAATCCTCTGTGTTGGAACAGCATAACCATCAGTACTAAACAGCATAACCAATCAGTTTCTTTTTATTTAATTATCTATTCAAGATATTCCACAATGCAGACATGGTATTCCCTTCCAAAAACGTTTATAACTGCTTTAAAAGGAAAGAAAAACAACCAGTGTCAGACCTAGAACAAACTTACTAAGCTTAAAAATGTAAACAAATATAAAAAAATTAATTTCAAATTAAATTTAAAAAAAAAGGCTGATTAAGTTAGCTGAACCAAGAGAAGGCTCTGAGGTACCCAGACCAGATGATCGCCCACAAGCAAGCATCACATATCAGTCTTCCAAATCCCAGTTCAATGAAAGGTGGTACGGTGAAATTCAGTAACACAGAACCTGGAACAAGACAGCTCAAACTAGAAATTTCAAGGGCTATTGGAGTCTTTGTTATGTAGATTGTTTAAAAACATTCAGCCATCTTAGGAAAGAACTCAGCAAATTTTATTGCTTACACCAGTTCAGATGGCTCTCAAAAGACAAACTGGCTGTCAGCTACACGTATGCTACAGAAGACACCAGAGTTCTTGTATGTTAGTTGATCTTTCCACACTTAATTATTTAGTCAGAGACTTCCACTTGCACAGATTTCAAAGGTATGTGCTCTAAAAAAAAGAATATTTCACAAAAAAGACCTTAAACCAACCTAGCACTGTTGCCACTTGAGTTTGCACTAAAGAAGCAAATGCTCACTCCTCATGTTCCTCTCATCCTATAGTTACATTTACCAATTTATTTTTTTTTTAATTTGCACAGCATGAACTGGATGAGAAACACCTTACAGGTCCTAAGAGCACGTGCTACACGGGGAGGAACACACTGCACTGAGCTGCATCCTGTGCTTCACAGGCTGTGCTGACACCACTCAACACCTGACTGAAATGGGACAGAAAAAGATCTCCTGGCTGCTCACCCACAGACTGCCAGGGACCTGTAATGAAGCTCAGACACTTTCCTCAGCCTGGGAGAGCTCTCCCATGAAGACAGAAATAATTCCTTCCATCTAGGGCATGCAACAGAGGGAAAAAATGAGGATGACAACAGAAGGTTTAACAGTCCATTACAGCTCCCAAATTCCATGCTACAGATTCAGAGGTCAGCCAGCTGGTCCCAGAGGAGCATTTCCTAGCTGACAACTACCACCAGACAGTGCCACCCACTCCCCACTGTCATCTTGTCAACTGCCTGCCCCCATGACCCGGTGAGGGCTGGACAGAGGCACCTGCTGATAGCACCCCTGGCACATAACTCACCTGGGGAGTGTGGAAGGAAGAACGGGTTCAGTGGTGGCCAAGGAATGTAACAGGGCAGGGAATTCTCCCTACAAACTGAACTTATTCAATGCTCAGGCCTCAGTCATCAGAAATTGCAGGCCTGTGGAAATTGGTATTTTTCATGAGCCCAATGCTAAATACAATATAAGAATCCATGAGCAAACTCAAGGCTATCCTATAACTGTAACCACTGACAACTTCTTCATTTAAATCTAGCTCAAGAGCCAGTTGCACCAGGCACATCTTCCCTTTCTTTTGGTGTTAAATAATTATCTTTAATAGGGCTTTTATGGTAGGCCTTCATTTTCCCACAGTCTGATTAACCAGGAGACTTGAAACAATAGCTCTTCTTGCATGCAAAGACAGAGGATGCAGCTGCTTCCACCTATAAATAAGATGTTGCCGTATCAGATGTGACTGCTATTGTTTCAGCACTCCATCGGTTACATGAGAAGATTAGAAGTAAGGGTCAAGGTGTATTTTTTCCTTTCTTTGAATTGACAGGACCACTATCTCAAAAGGAAAAACAAAAACAAAACAAAACAAACAAAAAAAAAAAAAACCCACCCAAAAAGGTGAACAGAAATGCAATAGTTTATACAAGTCTCGTTTTCCAGGCTCTTGACATAAGACAAACCTGAGCTGTAATGACAGAAAACACTGAACAGTGGAACTGGCTTTGTATTTTAATGAGATTATGGAGCTGTCACATACTGCACATCCACTGATACTTTAAAAACACCTGTGGGGAAAACGTAAATCTGAGCTTTCATTAAGATTTTTGTAGTTAATGGCCCATCTGTACATACTGACTAGTATTTAAATCATACCTCAGATTTCCAAGGGGGACACAGAAGAAGCATAGAATAAAAGCTTGTATTACTCATCAAGTGATATGGCAGCTTAGGAACATTTTATTAGGAACATGAGTTTAGGATGGGTTTAACATATATCACACCCCAACCCAATCCACAGGTATCCAGTACTTTAAGCTCACTCCTGAGTGATGAAAACAACAGGGGAGACAAGAGTAGGGAAGTACAAGAAAATCCAAATGCTTTCAATACTGGCTTGTGAAACTGCATCTCAAGAAGAGAAGGATGGATCCCAGGGTCACGAGTAGTAGAAGATTCACAAAGTAAGAAGGGGAAAAACAAAAAAAAAAAAGGACACTTCCTACCCTTAGCAGATAATAGAACTTCAGTGATCCATTATCAAAGATTTCCTCTCCGATGTATCTTTTTCTTGCGATGACACCAATTATATTAAGCCATACCACCCCCTAATCCAAATTAGCACTATCATAAATAAAATTGCATTAGAAACACTCAGACATTTCATCAGTACCTTTACTTTACAAAAGTATAATATAAGTTTTTCCTGAAAAACATGTATTAAGGTACCAGTACTGCACTGGCTATAGTACACTCACCATTGGGATTTGGCTGCTCCATGTGTTACCCTCAAGCTGTTGGTGACAGAAGACAGTTCTGCTTTGGAACAGCAGCAACACTCCTTAAAAAGCTGATACAACTTGCCAAGATATCTTCTAGCTCCCTCTTCCCAGCAGCTCCTACCAGCCAGGCTACTACAGTAGGGGGGCACCCCAAACCTCCAGAGAAACCTTGCCCTTCAGACAAAAAGGTTTCCATCTTTCATAATGCATCTAGAACACACACTCACAGGCAAATTCCACTCTGGCTCCAAATTCAGGGACACCTGAGCTGAAAAATACTGCACCTTCCCACACAGCCTCAATTTAAAATACACATGATGGATCTTCCTATATATATATAAGGAAGACAGATAAACAGATATTCCTCACAAGTTGTATTCAGCATTTGGTCATTTTTCTATACTAAGCTTCATACCACTATGGCAAATTTGAATTAAAGTTTGGGTTTTCTTCATGGATTTGAAAGACAGGCAAGCCTTCAGAAATATGGTGGGGGCAGCAAGGAAAAAAAACTAACTAAAAATAGCGTTAGGGAGAAGAATTTTCAGAAGCACTTGAGGCAGAAACAAGCGTTGCAGTGAGAATGAAAACTGTAAGCAATTCTGACCGGGTAAAAAGCACAATCCAACAGAATGTGCTCGCAATTTAGTGAATTCATTATAAATACAGGAAAAACAGCGCTGAGCACAATTCTGTTCTGCTTTTTAATCTTTAAAGTTTATATGTCTTATGTTGGAAGAAACTTTCTTTTGTGCTTGCTAGTAGGAA
Source organism: Euphonia xanthogaster (assembly GCA_034509185.1). Taxonomy (NCBI): domain Eukaryota; kingdom Metazoa; phylum Chordata; class Aves; order Passeriformes; family Fringillidae; genus Euphonia; species Euphonia xanthogaster. The sequence goes on along the minus strand of JAYDZK010000202.1, from coordinate 31,189,144 downwards.
ACCCCTATTTTTACATTCAATAGTTCCAGAAGCCTCCAGCATTAATTAGTGACTGCGTTTAGCAGGAAAATGCGACTTCCATCAACAGTAACAAAGTGACATTGGTATTCACCAAGTGCTTTACACTATTCTTCAGATAACTGACTTGCTTTATTTTATTAAAGAAAACCATTAAGGGTTGCTAACAGCAAGTTGTGCTGCCTGCACACATACTCATGTCTCTGACAAAAATTCACACAGAGGAACAAGCCTAGACTCAAAATTGAAGTCTGAACCAATTCACACGGCCACAGATTACTGATGATCTACTGCCCTTTTAGTCACGGCTAAAACCCTTTGAAAAATCCTTTTAGTGCTGAATCACACAATCTACAAACATCTGGAGCTATCATAAAAAAATACCACTTGAAAACAGACTAAGTCACTCACTGGCTTTTAAGGGCAAACTATATGCGCATCACTCAACTCAGAATTATTTAAGTTCTCACATCATTTTTCAGAAAGGAGTATATTTTTCCAATTCTTGTTGAAAAAAATAATATTGGAGTATCAATTAAAGGATTTCAATGACTTTCATAGCTTTCATAGCAGATAGATCAGTAGTATACAGTAGCTGTACCAGCTCATCAGCTAGACAGCTTGTTGTAAAACATTAACTTTTACAACATGGTATTAAGAGTCTTTACATCAGAAAGTTATCTTAACATAATACTTACTTGCCACTAATCTTCTTCCTGAAAAAAGTATTCTTATTTTTGGAAAACGCCCTGGACAAGGTTTCAAAAGTGCATTTTTAAATAATGTTGTTTGCTTGTTTTCCCAACTGCCCATTGCACACATTTCACCATTTAAAAAAGATGCTATGGTAAACAAAGAACACTACAACACTCATGAGCATTATCCACCATTAAATAACAAAGAGTTATTTTATGGTTTCAGACCAAGTTGACAGAAGTTATATTAGACCAAAGGAAAAAAAAATATTATTGCTTTAGCATATGCTCAAAGCACAGCAAATGTATGGTGGGTATACTTTAACTTCATACCAGAGAAGGTATTGCAGCACCAAATTCGTAATCTGAATTAGGTACCATACACAACATGACTGAACTGAGTATCCACAAGTCCTTTTGCAAGACTGCTCCCTGTAACAAGGCCGTGCAACATTCTCATTAGAAAGAAATATTTCAGGCTGTCCGAATTTATAGCTGACGGGTGACTTCTGGGCAGATTTTAACGTAGGTATTTCTTGTGTTCCAATACAAAGCAACTCCTCCTCCTCCAATTTTGTTTTTTTTCCTAGCATAAAATAGGCAAAGCCATATATCGTATACACTAAGGTTGCTTTGTTATGGATGAGCTACTGCCAATAGAAAGCAGTGCTGTAATAGCCACTTAAAATAGAGAGCATAATTGGAGCAAGTCAGCTGCAGCACAAACACAAAGGCACGGGGGTAAAAGGAAGCACCTTCCGTACTGCATAAGGAAATATCACCTCCTTCCCAGCAAAACAAACTCCCTGGAAGAACAGCTATAGCAGTACAACCCCTCTGAGCACTTCCACCACAGGAAAGACAGGATTATGAAAGATCATGAACTATACTGTTCTCCCTGCTTTTTTATTTCCCAAAGGTATCACAGTACCAGCAAATTAAAGGAGCGTTCCTTCCTCCTCTCCTCTGCACGGCTCCCAACCCCCATGGACTCGTTACACAAATGTTTGTGTAGCCTTCTGAATTTATCTATTTTGATTGATTCTGCTTTAGAAAAAGTCCCATACTACTTCATTGTCTCACAAACAGCACAAACACTTAAGGTCAAATTGACTTTGTACTTGTATTTGGGGTTTGAATGCAGAATTTTGTAGACCTTCAAATTTAAATCTTCCCTCTCATTTTCTAGAAGACAGACTTGCACGTGCAAAATGTTGGGATTTAAGGCTTACTGCTACTTTGCAGGAGCACACACTGAGAAATGGCTTGATAGAGGTTTTGGTTTGACAGAGGTTTTTAATATCCTCCATAAAAAGGAAATCTTGCTCAACTAACTCAAGGTTTTGCACTCAACCTAGAATCCCAAGAATTACAGAGGCGCTATATTCATTTTACTAAATGAAATTAGGTTCATTATCTTCACTATTAAGTGCTTGAACATTCTTCAATTTCTGTAAGAATAACCATAATTTTATCAAGCCACTCTTACATTGTTGTTCTTTTTACAAATACCAGATGAACTGGGAAAAATGTTACTAAGTCATTTTACACAAAATTGAATAGTTGTGTGAACAAGTCTACACATCTCTCCTTATCTGGCATCACCAATACTTAGCCTACAGCATTTGCTATATGACAGCTTCCCTGTATGTCCCAGATAACAATAGTTTTGGAAAAAACACTGATAGATTCAAGGCAGCCTGCTCAAAAATTTGATTTACAAACACCCAAGGCATACACAGATCCAATTTGATCATTTATTTATCCCTCAAAAGAAAGGAAGTATACTGGAGACCAAGAACAAAATGAGACACATGGCTTTCACATCCCTACTTTGGCAAAACTTCTTTGCTTCCAGCACGTGTTTACATCCATTTGCAAATGTTTCAGTGCTCAGACATTACCAATGCAGTTTCAGAACTCATTCTGCTACACCGGTATCTTAAAAGAGTGATGACAAATCATGATGGGTATTTTTGAAAAATGTATCTTTACTACTTTCCCACACTCCCAAGAACTCATCTCCTCTCTTTCTTTGCATAAGCAGCTCCATAACAGCAGCCATAGTTTGTCACCTGGATTTGACAGAAAGTAGTATCATCATAAATCAAATAGAGCTGAAAATTGCAAAGCAAACTAAACATCCAAAGCTTCTTCAAGCACCTTAGTAGACAGTGAAGAAAGACTTACAGATTCATAGAATGGTTTGCAAATGAAAGGGACCTTAACATCTAGTTCCAACACTTCCAGGGATGGGGCACCCGTAACTTCTCTGGCAACCTGTTTCAGTGCCTCACCACCCTCCCAGTGAAGTATTTTCCTAATATCTAAACATACTCTCAGTTTGAAGTCATTCCCCCTTGTCTTGTCACTACACGCTCTTGCAAGAAGTCTCTCCATTTTTTTTGAGTCTCTCCATTTTTTTTTAGGTTCCCTTCAAGTACTGGAAGGCAGCAATCAGGTCACCCTGAAGTCCTCTTTTCCAAGCTGAACAGTCTCAATTTTCTCAGCCCTTCCTCACAGAAGAGGTGCACCATCCCTCTGATCAACTTGGTGGCCTCTTCTGGACTCACTCCAACAGTTCCATGTCCTTCCTGTGCTGGGGACCCCAGAGCTGGATCCAGGGTTCCAGGTGGGATCTTGCCAGAGTAGAGCAGAGAGGCAGAGCCCCCTCCCTGGCCCTGCTGCCCACACTGCTTTGGATGCAGCCCAGGACACGTTTGGCTTTCTGGGCTGGGAGTGCCCATGGCTGGGTCATGTCCAGCCTCTCACCCACCGGCACCCCCAAGTCCTCCAGCGAAGGGCTGCTCCTGACCTGTCCATCCCCAGCCTGGGTTGATTGGGGATTTCCCCAACCCAGCTGCAGCACCTTGGTCATGTTAGACCTCACAATGTTCCCATGGGCCCATTTCTTGAGCTGATCCAGGTCCCTCTGGATGGCATCCCATCCTTCAGGTGTGTCAACTGCACTGCTCAGCTCAGCGTCATCTGCAAATCTGCTGAGGGTGCAACAGAGCTGTTCCAAAATGTTTAATGGGAGATTAGATATCATCTTATTTATATCTTTACTAATAGCCATGAACAAAACACAATACTGGATGGTATGAGAGGTAAAACAACAGCCATTAGGAGGAAAAAAAAAAGGATACAGAAGTGTAAACAACCAGATGCAAAAGACACAAAGGACAAAGGCTGATGTTCTAAATCTGAGGGGCTGATCAAGCCCAAGTTCACCCATGCTTGGGCTTCCAGTGGGTCTGTCAAGTGATGGGCACATACACACAGGGCACAGAGCCCCTGCAGTAGCTTCACTGAAATATGGCACATAATGAAACAGTCTTGTCAACTATTATTATCATATACAAGAATATAGGGGCTTTGACCAAATGTAGAGGTCACAGGGAAAATAAAAGTCACTACAACACATAGGCAACAATATACCCAAACCTATGTTTTTAGTTACGTTTGGTTACGGGCTTTTGTTGCTTTCTTAGACAAGATCCACAAAGACAGATGGTTCTGACAAACACTGCATAGAACACCACTACCACTGTAGTGCCACACAGAACACTCGTAAATATGGAGAACATAACAAGCTACAAAGAAGCATAAAATCCAAATATTTAGTTAAAAGGGAATACAGCAAAGCAGTACAGAAAGGTATCACTGTAATCTTTTCATTAGTAATTTTTTTTCCAAATTATGCCTATGATAAATGAAAGCACTTCAAAAACCAGTCATACATGACAAAAAAGCATTTATGAACCAAAAAAAACTTGCTTACCAAAAAAAACTTACTATTTGATAACATGACAGTTTTGAGAGCCCATAATGTAGCCATGAGAGAAATAAACACTATGATAACAGAAAAACCACTTGAGCCTTTCTACAAATTGCTCTCGAGATCCAATCTAGCCATTTCCTTCAGATTAATTCAAAACCAGCAGAGCTGCAGAAAAGAGTCTGCTCTGCAAGAGAGTATTCCCAAAACGCCAGCTATGGTAAAACACAGGAGAGGTCACAGGCAACTGCAGCTCTCTAGAAATAAAGTTAACTAGAATATACACAAGGCTATTAAAAGACAAAGCTGACCTAGTAACACAAGCACCACTGCAATGGGAATTTGGAAAGGAATACAAACAGTTTAGGAAATACTCTGCTGCACAGCAGTCTGACACAGCAAAAGATGGATTCAGTCGCCCAGTGGCCTCTTTTATTTCAGTCCTAAAAAAAGCTCAAGTGTATCATGTGGAAAAACAAAAAAAACTCTCTTCTCATTTTATTAATAAACCAATTTATTAGTTGAAGCCCACCATGTGATTTTTTGATTTCTTAGATTTGGTAAGACTTATACTACAAATTCTATATACAAACCATTATAACTGATACATGTTCACCCACATATACAATTCCTAAATTCTTGTAACTTGAACAACAAGATCCAAATTCTATATACTTTCTTCATTGTGCTTTTAATAAAGGTTACATAAACCTTTCTGTCAAGGACAAAAACAAGGAGAAACCTTTAAAAGAATGAAATTGCATGGAGCTAAATTTGTTTTCTAGAAGTAGTAAATATATCTGCCTTCTCCTAATTTGTTGTCCGTGAGGAATCAGTAACATATCAGCCATCTGCTCTTTATGAGAAAACACCTGTAGGGGATGGTACAATGGCTTGCATCATTGGGCTACAGCTACTTTAACTATTTATTACCTCAATAATTAGAATGGCTGGCTTTTAAGATTATGGTTATCCTTGCCATAAAATAAAAAGGAACAAAGAGAGCATGTGACCAAGCACAAGCATTCTACCAAGTCAAAGAGCAGTAAGCACAGTGTATTCAACTATTTGTAGTATTGGGAAGATTTGTTTAAAAAAACAAAAAGGGAAAGGAAAAAAAATCACAAAAACCACTGTGACTGAAATACTATCAAGGGTTTGTTTTTTTTTTTTTTTCATTCCAACTCAACTTCCCAGCCCACTTTAGAGGAGCAATTTGTCAGCAGAATAGAGGGAAATTAAGTCATTCATTTCCTGCTATTAGTACTATTAGCAGGCAGAATGGTGCCCTGCCTTGCTCAGGGGAGTTTAATAGGTAAAGGTTTATACTGCATACTTTACTGCTTGGAATAGTAACTCAGTTTAACAGACTAGGTAGGAAATTTGTACAACTCACCGAAGGTAATGCTGCCTGCTGCTCAGTGGTATCACTCACTCCTCTCCAGCCCCTGCCCCGTGTCTGTCCCAAGCTAAGCTGCTTGTTTTCAGCTTAAGGAACAGGGCATGTAGATGAGCAAGTAACAGACACTTGGGATTACACTCAGGTGTCAATTTGACATTTATGAAGTCAATACTACTAAGGAGAGAGGTATCCCCAGTTCCTCATTCTTTAGTACCAGCCCAGGCACGGTAATTGGTTTCAGGATTCTCAAACCAGTAAGTTGAGTTCCCTTGGATCTATCTTTACCATCTCAGCTCTGGCACACATCCTCCCCTATTATCCTTCCTACCTTTCGGCACCATAACGAGGAGGAGGAAGGCCACATGATTAACCACAGATCATTTTCTTCCATGAGGTGAAACAGAGAAATTGTAGCTCTTGCATACCTCTGAGACAGAGGCCTTTTTCAGCCTTCATCCACACCCTGAATGCCATGGGTTACAAATAGGTGAATGAACTCTTCTGGCCATTAAAGCTTTCAAAACACCCCACCATAATAAACATGCCTACTTCATGCTGTCAGCAAGAACAGAGTTGCACAGACTGCAGCAACTACTGAATTAAAACAGCTGAAAACAGAAGCAAAAACTTCACTGTGTGCAGTAGAGCAATCAACACTGAACCTAATGTAAGTGGGGTTTTTCCACTTCCACTTAATTTCTATTACAAGATTCTTCTGATGAGCATATTTTAAGTTTAAAATGCCCTTTTTCCCCCCACTGTTCATTGGCTGCCTGTGTCACAATTCATTCTGTGTGCCAAGCATATTATTCTCCTCCTGCAACTCTGAACTGGCACCAATTCTGTAAGACATTTAATATTAAAGGCCACTTGCGTTTGTGAAAGGAGTTGAAAAGCAGGAATAAAACTGGACAAAAACCTTGACCAGAATTTTGAGAAAATAAATAAGGGCAAGCAACATTTCAGAGGGTGTAATTAAAGCTTCATCTTCTGGAGAACAACAATTTTGGATTTCTCAGAAATCCCATGCAGCAATAACTTATTGCTCAATTTGGGTGGTACAAAGTATTGTTTCTCCCACTTTCCCTCCTCCTCCCACCAGCTCTGGGCTATTCAAAGTGGCTCAGAAGAATTTAGAATGGTGGCAGTTGTGTTAAGCTCACGTTTCCTAGCTGAGCATCTTCAGTGGATTAAGCATTAAGCTACGTTGAAAAGATGAGAGGAATGAATCTATGCAGGCTCCACTACTGAGAAAAAAATAAGCTGCCCATGTAACAACCTTCTAAACAAGCCAGAGAAATATCAATTTGTTCATAAACCTGAGTTAAAATATTACTTAGAAACACTTGTTCAACCACAACAAAACCAAAACCAAGTTAATATACTTGTATCCCTTTTGATAAACACCTGAGATCACAGAGAAGCAGGGTTGCCTCACAAGTAACTCCAGCACCATTCAGCACTCAATAAGCCCATCACAATCAACAAGACAGGAAAATCCTCAATATTTTCTTTGAAGATGAAAGAACTGCTTCCCCAATTTATCCTTTAAATTTTTTTCTATTGAATTTATTTGTTGTCAATTAAGCTTTCAGTTTGGTCCTCTTATTCATAAGAAAAGAGTGAAGAGGAAAATCAATTACAGTTAGAAAAATAGCAACTTTATTTCCTCAGCTCTCTAGTTCTCATGCTCCACAGCAGTTATACAGTTTGAAAAACATTGCTAAGATGTTTGATCTGTTGAGCTATAAATAGGTTCCTTTGAAAGAAGGAAGGAGAGATGGATCTGTAAATTCCAAGTTCAGTGCCCACAAATGAGACTAGGCACACAATTACAAACTAGGAACAGCTAGTATAGATAAAGTTATATCTTAAATGCTAAGCTGCTAATAAAAGCTCTATTATAAGCAGAGTCCATAGATCCAAAGTGAGACATGTAGAAGGAATATAATTCAGACTCATTCACTAAGTCCAGACACCAGCTGATCCTGACAAATACAGAGATATTATTAGCTTGAATTTTTTTTTTTTAAACAAGAGAACCAAAAACCCAAAACCAAAGCCTGACAGAGCTATCCATATCTGTCAAATGAGTCTCAGAAACAGCTATTGGTTCTGCTGAAGAAGTTTGTTTCTGATATACATTCTTTTGCCATCATCCCAGCAGCACCCAAACAGGATTTCCTGTATTAAACTCATTTTTTAGCATTAAATAGCAAGCATAGTGAACCCAGTTCCAAAAATATTGACTTTAAGAACATAGCGCTTATCCTTGGCATAGCTACTGAGTGAGGAGTCCCAACCCCTGGAATTAGTACTTCTAAAAGAAAAATATTACCCATCTTTTTGCCCAAGTTTCACTACGATTGGAAAAATCCAAAATGCTTTTGTCCAGTTCATTTAAAAATAACTCCTGCTCCAGGCAAAAGCTCTAAGAGGTGCAGGAAGGGAGAAACCTGAACTGTTGCACTTTCTGGGAGGCTACTGTTTGGTGGTATCACAACTCCCCAGCTCCACCAGCTGCTGCTTTAGATGTAGGGACAGAATCTATTTAGGGAACTGAATGAGATCATACTTGAACATATTGATTTGGTGTTAGGACAATTTCTGTACACCATCTTTGTCTGTTCTGTAAAAGTTGTCATTTGGTGTAGCAAACAAAAGACTACATTTGCTTTTAAGGAAGGCATAGCTTAAACTGATTTGGGAAGTGACACCTCTCTCATTACCAAAATTGCCATTTTTTACCTATAACCTTCCTTGCCACAGCCAAAGATAAATCCTATGCATTTGCACTTCATAAATATAGCAACAGTTGCACCCAGGAGCTGGTCCCACACAGCAGCTGTGCTGTAAAACTGAATCAGAGAAATCAAGTGCCAAAAAGCTTGCCCACAGCATCAGCTGGCACATCCTCCACAAGCACATGCACACCGGCTGCCTCTGCAGCACAGCCCTGGCCACCTCGTGCCACCAAGCAGCTGGTGAGTCACCTGCTGCATCGTGTCCTCTGCAGCAAACTCTCTCTGTGCAGTTATCCCATTAGAAATACAGGACTCTGAACACTCTGATTCCATTCGTCTCCCTTTCACTATTTCATTAATTCTATAAGCCCTTCTTCGTCCACCACTCCCCTCTCCAGGGTTTTCCAAATTCCAGGCCAGAAAACTCACAAGCCATCACAACCACCTTTCCCTTCTTTCCTTCCCTCCATTAAATTATGCAAATACAACAGTCAATCCTCACTCTGCCTCCTTTAATTTCAAACTCAGAATGAGGAGGTTTAGGGACACCTTACCAGGACCATCAGCTAGGTTACAACAAGCATTGAAAGTCAGAGGGCGAAAGGACGCACAGGGTTACAAGGAGAAGGTGAGAAGCAAAAGAATTCTAAGTGAGACTGAACAGGAGCTAGACAAGCCCTTGGAGGCTGCCTTCAGGGAGGGTTACAGACCAGCAGAACTATCTCTGGCAGCAACTCATTCAAGGGAGACAGGAGCTGGTGGTCATTTTTGGTTTACTCTGTAGAAATTAATTTTCCTTCATCCATGCCCTTCCAACAGCCCTTCCAGAAACTCACACAGTGTAAAAAGATACATTTGATACACTGAAATGTATTGTTAAAGTGTTTGTCTCACCTTCCTTACTACACTACAACAGAAACCAACAATTTTCCAACACTCTGAGATTCCAGGGCCATCCTAATACCTAATAAGAAACCTGTGTCCCCCGCCAATGCTACAGTCTGCTTTCCAGTTTCAGGTTTACATCTTTTGCCAGCACTCATGCCACCCCAGTCTTCCTCAACCATGATGGCTATTTGGTAATCCTCTTTGGTAATTAATTGACTAATCTTCTTTAGTAATTATTCGGACTGTGTATTTTTTTGGGGAAAGCAAAGTTTTGTTGTTTGAAAAAATTACACAACTTGAGCAAAGATGAAGCCATAACACTGAACACAAACATACCCTAAAATAAGTTATAGGTTCTAGAATATCCATACTCCTGTAATGAGCTGCATTTTGTCTGAGCACACAGAAGTCCTCGACTGTTGGGTTTCTCCCACAAAAACCCAACACATGGGTTGATATGGAACACAACAGGACAAACATTCATCATTTTCACCTGTCTTCAGACAGAAAACACCATAAGAAAATGTCTTTCATTAAATTATTCTCCATCTGGCAACTAGACTGTATAGCATTCTGAGGCTTAAAGAACAGAATAAAAGACTCATCCTTCTTGAAAGATAGGTCTTTACTACTAAAAAAAAATGGAAGAGTTCCCATTTGCAAATGTCTCTCTTCCTGCTTGGCAAACCTCCCCTAAATCTTCAAGAAAACAAAACTGATTTTTTTAAAAGTAGATATCCATTGGGTATTTCTTATATGATCAACAGGATGCATTTTTATTTGGAACTGCACAAAAATATGGGGATGTAGTCACTATTTTTAGACATACCACAGCAACATGGAAATATTTTCATGACAACAAAAGCCAAGAAGTTAAGATATCTGACTAATGCTTTATCTAACCTTTAATGAACTCTTAACTTCCCTTGGCCAGTGTGTATTACATACATTACTTTGTTTGGGGTAAAATATCTCACTTTCTCATCAAAAATCATGTATTTATTTTTACAATATTTTGTACAAAACAAATCCATGAAATCAAGCTACAAACTTGACACACCTTATGATAAACCCTTGCAGGTCATTGCCCACAGTATCCACAATGGACTACAGAAGCGGAGGGGGAAAAATACTCCTTAAGGGACAGGTTTTGAAAAAGAAGATCTCAGAGGTTAAGGGGACAGATGGCAGATGCCAACAAATACATATAAAATTTATATATTATCTATATCTATTATCTATTCAAGAACCACTATCATGTTGGAAAGCATCTGAGAAAGGTATATAGCTCCTATCACCAAGTTCAAGCATTACAACATCTCAACTAAAATAACAGAACTGCAAGCTAAATGCATTCACAAGGTCAGAACCAAAGAGAGCTATCTTTTTATGCCTCATTTAATTATCCAAGAAAAACTGTACACACCCTTTTTCCTGACAAACTTGTGTTTAATACAGCAGCATAATCACACCACATGGCTCAAGAAGCCTTATTACAAGTACTTAGCAAAAATTCTTGTCTATTTTTTCAAATTAATTAGCCAGTAAAGGTTTTCAATCAACCTGAAGCTTGTCTACAGAGAAATTGCAAGGGAGTTTATGCACTACAACGTATTTGAAATATTTCCAAACATGCACATAAGGAGTATCAAGTTTGTAACATCAAAAATACACTTGTAGGATGCAGCATAGCCTTTCCAGTGGAGAAAGACACTGGCATTTCAAGAGTTCTATTTGCCAGCATGGTTCTGCTTAGAAGGTGCTGCTCCTGGGAAAATGACAGAAGTAAGAAACACATACAACAAAATATTTCAGTTGAAAAATATATTTTTCAACTATAAAAATTTCAGCTAAGGCTCCTAAACTATTAAGCATATGGAAGGTGCCATAAGAAAGGCCTTTTTCATCAGGTCACTATCAACAAGGACAGAGCTAAGTCTTCCAGTATTGCAGGTTAAGAATTCTTTGTCTGCCATTGAGACTTGGTAACTTGTTATTTAATTACACTCTAATATTAAACACCTACTAATTTTTCTCCCACAATATCACTGTCTAGCTTCTTTAGGAGTTGAGAAAATAGACGTATCACAAAAAAATACATCTCAAAGGGATTGCTAGGATTGATAACTTCGGCATTACTAGGCAGTGCCATAAAGATATTATAACAAGTTCATAAGCCCAGAGCACAAGAATATATTTGCATACTTATTTTACAGTGTTTACTTCCTTCCTATTTGCTACACGAGTGAGCTGGCATTACTTCTTGCAATTAAATCCTGCATTTTAAATGACAGCATAAAATTGCATATATTCCACCCAACACAAACCAGGCCTCTCCCGAAGCCACAAAGACTGCTTTTCTTCTGTCATTCACTTGTCCAATATGCAAAGCATAGCTGTCAATCAGCTAGCATCCCTGACAGCATAATTGCTGAAGAGAACGTGAAAAACATGAGGAGGGTTGGGACCAAAAGAGATACCAGCAACATTCCTCCTTGCAAGCTTTAGTACTAATTGAGGATTCTGCTTCATCAAGATTCCTTTCCAGTCACTCTTAGAGCAAAACAAGGAATTCACAGAGGAAGGCTGAGAAGGCCTTTAAAGCCAAGACAGCCAAATAAGTTTTGGTTGCAGGACTCCTATTCATTTCAAAAGCAGGCAGCAGCTTCATTCATCAACAGACGCCTCATCTTTGAGGAGCTGGTTTGTCTTTACCAACAGCTCCAAGATTCCATTTTCTAACTTCTTACCTGGTCCACACTCCCCCTCTCAGCCTGAGCATACCAGCAAGTTTTCCTCTGAGAATGACTAACAAAACTACATCTCACTGAATACATGGCATCGTTCTTCTCATTTCCCTGCTGCCAATTTAGTATTCCATTGACAAAATTGGTTAGAAAAATTTTCAGGTGTCTGTCTCACGTGAAATAACACCACCTCTCACAGCACTCGAGTAAATATTTAAGTTCATGGAAGTGATTTAACAGCTATGCAGCACAGAGGAACTTTTCTGGAGTCATGATCTGCACAGACATTTCTGCAAATCATGATGCAACAGAAGTGACATTTTTGACTACTGGGAGGCAGCCATTCCTTACGGGACCCAAAAGTATCTTTTCTTTTCAGTCTGTGCTGACCGAAAGTCCAGCTTTTACCAATGCAAGCGTAAATAAGATATACTGGTGCATACTAAGCCATTTATTATGTTTTTTTAATAACTCAAACCCCTGTTCCAAATCCCTAATTCAACATTTTAAAGAAGGAAATAGAGACTCTCTATAGCCATATCCAACTCCAGGCTTCGCAACTATTTTAGAATCCATGATATAGAAAAACATTTAACATGTTAAAAAAAATTTTGAAAATTTTATAAATATCATTGACTTGCCCCTGACTAATTCTCAGCCTTGGAAATACCAGCCATTTACTATTTACTGTTAAAATGTTATATTATCCAAAGAATTTCTGGTCTTCTTACTGAAGGTTATTTATATTCCACTTCCTGAAATGGAAATTCAAGTTTTCCTGAGATAAAAATGTTCATGACTCACTGCAGGGGTTTTGCAAGACATCCCTTTAAATCTGAGCAAGTCAGGCGCTCTGGGTAGCTTATATAAATCTGAAGAAAAACATTTTCTTCAGGTTCCACCAACACGCCCGTTTCTAGAGTTCTATTTTCAACCCAGCACAACTCATGCTTTGATAGCAATAGCACACAAGCAAAGGATGTTGTCTGAGTAATTTAAAGTGTTGCAAAAATTTAGAAATACAAAAAAACCCTAGAAACACTATAGAGTTATCTTCTAGATATAAGGAAGAATTTTTATTTTTTTTCTATGACGAGGCCAGTGAATGACTGGCACATGTTGTCCAAAGGAGTGGGAGATGCTCCTTCCCTGGCCACATTCCAGGTCAGGTTGGACAACCTGACCTAGCTGAAGATGGCCTTGCTCTTAGCCTGCCTGGACCAGATGACCTCTAAAGGTCCCCTCCAACCCAAACCATTACATGGTTTTTCGGGGGCTTCAAAAATAAGTAAATAAATAAATAATTTTCAGGTGGCAACTGAGAGAAAGTGAACTTGGCAACGTCTCAAAGAAGCAACAGAAGCAATTTTGGTTCATGTCCTCCCTTTCTCTTCTGTAGAAACACAGAAAAAGAATTTAATAGATAAAATTTTTGCAGCTTTGTTTAAAAGACAATCAATTAATTCTGATGGCCTCAGCTGCATTTTTAGAAAAAGCTTTTGCAAGTATATTTGCAACAAATGAAACTTACAAAAGTGAAACATCTCATAAGCAAACCGCACTAGTTCAGACAACTTAAGAAGCTGCTGTATGACTAAATAAAGTATATTTCTCTGCTTAGCAGAGGGAAGGAATTTCCCCTCCCAACGCCCTAAAGGCTTTTGATGCATTTTTTTCCTTTTCACAGAAGAAATGATTAATAGCTATGGCTTAAATCCAATGTACAGTTTTGGCAGCTGCTGATGGACTGCTCCATCTACTTGCTGCTCCCTCTTTGCTACGCTCAACACGTGCTGTTAAATGCATGCTGTCAGAAGTGCTAAAATGATTCACTTTTAAATGTGGTAAATCTAGATAGTGACTACTTGAAGAAGTTGCCTCTTAACTGCAGGTGGAGAAAACAAACATTCTTCCTGTCAAATGTGGCATGTCAGCTTTCAAAGTATATAAAGAGAACCATCAGGTACAAAAAAGTTGTAACTTTTTCCACTGTCTAGAGAGCAAGCTATAATTAAACAAATTGCAAACCTTCCTATGAGCAACAACACAGCCATGAAAAACAAGCTCTTACGACTACTGGAAGTCTATTTTTTGCCTCCACAGTTTACACAAGTAGCATTGTCTCTAAAATTACTGTTTAGCCGTGATGGAAAAAGATCTGCTTTCAGACTACCAAAATAAAACTTCTCTCTCGAGTACAGTCTGGAACCAAGAATTAGGAAAAACTTTACTTAAGAGATTTATGTATTCAAGAACATTATGCCATGACTTTTCTTTCAATCCCTTGCATGCAATATAGCCTTGCAGAGAACAAGAGCATCCCAAACACAAATACAGATGCTACTCCTAACACTTCAAGATCATTAAAAGTCAAATAAGTGCTTGGCTGTCTTAAGATACCAAGGACTAAATACATTTCATTTCCAATAGCAACCAAAGGTTGAATCTTTGTCAGGTTTTAGTATATGTTCCTGAACAGAAATAAGAGAGCCTATAAGCTTTCCTGCAAAAGAACAAACTGGAGATAATGGGCATCCTGAAGGGTTATTTATTTTCTTCATACTTTCAAGTTTTATTGAATGTATTAATTTTTAATGTTGCTCATGTTTTGAAGCAGTGCTAGCAGTGTATCCAATGCCAGCACAAATAATTTCCTTCTGTTTTCTTTTGGTTTGCCTGGTTTTAAGTATAGAATTAAAAATGTAATTATTCCATGTAAGGACATTTCATTGAAATTGGAAGCTCTTGCTTGTTTTAATTGACATTAGCAATGTTAATTTCAACTTCAATTTGGCATAACTGGCAGTTTTTAAGCAACAAAATAATGTACTTAAATACTTAAAATTTGTATTTGCAGGTCCCATATTTTCAATGAAAGTGGGACAAAAACATTAACTAGCTCTCCATTTTCTCTCTACAAGCACTGTTTGGAGCCAAGCATAAACTTATAGAAAGGCTGCTTTTCTTATTAATTCACTAAAACTACGTCTGTTCTCCCCACAGGAAAATTTTATCCTCCTCCTCAAACCATACAATCCCCTTACAACAGCAGCACTTCTTTTTGAAAGACATGCCACACTAGTAAAATCAGAAATAATACCACAAAAGGCCCAGTCAATCCATGCTCCTGCTCATCCTCCTGAAATACAGTCATTATTCCAAGCCTTACTTTGAAGTCAGCCTGCCCAATGGTTTCATACAGCAATATTTACCACCTTAGCATTCTTCCCTCACCCTTTTTGTCCTCCAAACATGGTTTGTAGCGAGTTGCACCATGCTTTTGTAATCTATTGGAAAGCTATAGGACTTTTTTCCACATGAATAGCAGCATAGAGAGATGAGACATACCTATTGACACCATAGACATCCAAAAATTAGCTTAATTAGCTAACAGTCATATAATTAGTCATTAATTAGCCTAACAGTCACTTAATAAATTGGTGAAGTAATACTTGTACAGAAAGAGAGCAAGGAGATACAAACACTTCACTACATTTTATTAAAATGAAAGCTGTTATTATCACACCTACACTCTCTCTCCAGGCAGGTCTATAAAAGTAACAGCCTGCAAAGCAGTCAAACCTGACACAAGTGGAGACATTTGCAAAAGCTGCTTTGCCAGTACAGTTACGTCTCTTCTCAGAACAAAATGAGTATTTGCTGATATGACATGATCTGAAGAATTTTTGCTCGTGGGAAAACTGATCAGAGCATAAGCATAGACTGGTGCCATTATACAGGAGAGCATCACTGACATTCCTCTTCCTTCTGAGCATCTCAGTCCAGACATGAGAAACTCCCACAGCCTACTGGAGGCAATTTATATATGACATTAGAACCTATTAAATCACTGCATGAACAGCTTTCCCAGTACAGTTAATTTAAATCCTGAAGATGCTCAAATCCAATTACATTTAAGGCATATTTCTACCTGAACCTGAATGAAAACAACAAATAGTGGAGAGAAGAAAAAAAGTAGAAACAAGCTAAAAACCTGGTCGTACTGAAAAAGCCCTTCACACAATTTTTTACAATAAAAAATATCCACATACTTCCTTCTGTAAATAAAAATTAATAAGGTTACCTTAAAACTTATCTCAGTTGTATTTAAGCAAAAGCATGGGATGAATCATTATAAATTGAAGTCTACTTCTTTCTGCTTACATAACCTCCCTCTGAAAGTTAGTTTCTTCTGCCACTACAGTAAATGAAACAATATGTCTTTCTAAAAAACCACAGATCAAGTGCCAAGTGCTGGAGGCGACAGTTAACAGAGGCAGGAAAAGAAGCTACCTGGAAACCTGCACCACGTACTCTGCCCTCCTATTCCTCTTCCACTTCATTCCTTTTCCTGGACTTCTCATCTGGGGCTTAGCCTTAAAAAACCACCAACCTTTTAAAATGACATTGTTCTGGTAAAGTGGTTAATATTCATCCCCTACATGTAAAATGTCACACACAGTAGTACCTACTCTGTTGGCTGTTAGGCTGCTTCTGGCGAACATCACCGCACTTCATTATTTAACAACTTCCTCAGCATTCAGAAACTGTCTGGACTAGTGGACTGAAGGTTATTAACATTTTAAAATGCCTGCAGCTAGTATTTCCAAGTTGTCCAAGACAGTAATTATTGCCCACATTATTGCTAAATATTAGCATTTGGTCCTATGATATAATCCAACGTATATTTACAAGCTGGGCTTTACATTTATTTTATGTACAAACACTTTTTCCCCCTAAATAAGCCACACTAAATTCCTCTTAAGAGAAACAGGACAAAATATTGATACCAAATCACCTTTCTTGGGTTTGGATAATGGAGAAAATTCCTTTAGGAAGAAAAGGTCACATTAACATGGAAAACCACTAATTGTGTGCAGAATGCATTCTACAGAGTTACAGGATTCTGTTCTTTCTGAGGGGGGGGGAAGAATTCCAGATGGTTATTTCAATAAAAGCCTTCCACAGACAGCAGCACAGTGATGCTCAGGTTGCTGCACAGCACCTCATCTAGGCAAGAGAAAAACATCCATTAGCAGCAACCACATCTACACGCACACCTCGACTCAACCAGCATAGTTATAACAAAACACTTTTCCTCTATGTAGCTAGAAAAAAGGGGTCAGAGTTACCTGAAACTGCAGCAGGTTCCCTAACAAAAGTCTGCTCAAGTCTCCCTGATTGCAAAGATAGTTTCACTAATAATCATTTTTTGTCACTATCAAGATTGACTGGTGAAAGTTTTTATCTCACTCTCCCAATTTTGTTTATTTTTACAGACTAACCACAGAGAACTAAGAACTGACATAAACATAGGTAACTGAATTAGCTACCCACACTGTGATTCTTACACCTTCACCTACCAAGTCAGACTGCAGGACCTGGAAGATACACATAATAATTTTCTCCTGGGCGTGTTTCTCCTCAAAATAAGTGCACATGGATGGCAGACAGGATTAGATAAAGCTATTGTGGTATTTTTAAACTAATTTTTAAATGACTCAAATAATTTAAATGGCCATAAGGTGCCTCCAAACAGCAGCCCACCACCAAAAAGCCTTAAGATCTTCCTTCTGAAACAGGCAACATCTTTCACCTGCCCACAGGGTAGCAATTACAGACAAGTCATAGTGCAGAAACACCAAACGATTTTTTCTCTACATTGCTATCATTGGAAGTATTGTAATTTCCAGAGATGCTCAAGGGAGCTAGACACAAAAATCCACACCAGAGTTTATTTATAAGAAGTCAAATTATCTGGAAAAGAGAGCACTCAAGTCCTTGGCTTGATGTCCCAGCTCTAATGGCAGTAGACAGCAAAGCAGCCTGGCATAAAAGTATTGGTTTACACATGAAAAAATATATCTTTACCTTCCACTCTAGGTTTACACTGACTATTAAAGCATTTCTTAGTAAATAAATCCACAATTTTTCTCACCTCTACTTTGTCAAACAAGAAGCAGCTCACAGAAAATCCAAGAGATGAAGCTTTATTTCTCAAAACTATTTGGAAATCCAACTAAATACCTCCAGGGTTCCACTAAAAATGAATAATACTTGATTCTGGATGCCACCTGTACTTTGAATGTGGCATTTGAATAATTTACGTGCCAGCTGATTTTCCAGATTACATCTTTAACAGACATGGGGAAAGACTGACAAACTGCTACCCACAATTCCAAATACAAAACAATGATTTGGAAAATACATCCTGATTCTTACAGTCATTTAGGGTATTTCACAGTCCTCCTACACAAAGTGGAGAAGTTTTGTTTCCTTTCTTAAAGACATACTCTATTTATTCAAACTGAGCGTGATCATGAAACGTTAGATCCGTATGAATAGTCACTATAACTCACACTAACTGAAGACAGCATAGTGAGGACAGAATAACAAAAACCCTCCACAACTGAACATATAGAGCATATTCCTGCTGTTTCAAACACTCCATGCTGCCAAGCAGTACCATTTCAGTGTCGCTGTGCTAGTTCCAGTTGCCCTAACACATCTATTCATAACACAAAATAAAACAAAACCAAAGAAACCGCACACACCCCACAGGACAGAAAGGTCATTTTCTTTATTTTATCCAAGTGCAAACAGATGTTTGAATATAATGGGGTTTTTTTTAACATAAACTCAATCAGAGATCATTTCTAAAGTATGTAATTTCAGAATTGCGTTGTTACCAGGAACTTTATTTTTTTAATAAAAAGCAAATGTAAACTACAAACTATTGATTAAATAGCAATCTCATAAGTAACAAGGTAAGAAAAACAATAAGAAGGGGTTCTAGCTTTTTTTTAATTTCAGCATAGTAAGAGATGCTGAAATTTAAAAAAAGCCAGAACCCAGAGGGCAATTGCTAATCCACCCTTCAGATTTTGACACTACATGGGATTTATAAATCCCATATAGCTTTTAGGCTGAAGGAGGAATCTGTCCATAAGCAGCAAGTACGCTTTAGTGCTTATGACAGGCTGAATTCCTTTTACCCCTTAAAGCATTTTTCTTGCATTGTTCATTACCAAAGTGAATAATGTTGCAATTTTAGAAACTGAGTCCTAGCAGCATAAACCAATCAGAAATAAAGTTCCACATACAGAAAGCCTGCAACTATGAAGAGAAAAAGAAGAGCAGAGAGAATAAAACAGTAGAATGAGAAGAGTAAATGGGGGGCGGGGGGGAGGGGGGGGGAATTTTAAAATTGTAGCTGATACTAGCTGGGAGAGTCTCAGCTGGAGAAAGGAAAAAAGCCTTTTGTTCATCAAAGAAACAGAATTGGGTGATGGTGGTATAATATGCAAGCTGAAACACACAGAAGATGACCCACTGTGTGAGGGATGCTGTATTAACTAGTGCAACATTTTTACTGTATCTGGCTTCTTATCAGGTCACTATCTCACACCTACCTGGAAGATTCTCACTATTTTCTTTATCTGTCTCAGATCAAAAGACAATTTTCTGGTTAGCAGGTGGTCTCACACACC
>JAYDZK010000202.1:31154585-31169343 GCA_034509185.1 Euphonia xanthogaster | reverse complement strand
CTGCTCTTCCGATCTTTTCTTTCTTTGTTGGTTGGTTAGTTTCGAGCTTTTTAATTACAGGAAAAACATTTAGCAAGATATTCACAGACGATCATCTTCTCCTGAGAAGATTAATTAAAATGGTAAATTAATCCCCCAGGAATAATTTCCTTTTAATATTGTCAAAGTAAAGAATTTATAAATTAATTAAGTTGGAATGTATTTGAAAAGCTACTGCATGTGTTTGTCCCTAAACAGCAGGCTCCTAACTAAAATTTTCTAAATGACTCATGATTGCAGCATCTCCAAGTTTTGTAAGTGCACTCTGAGCAGGTTATCCTTCCAGAGAAGCTGCAATGCAGGCATTGCAGGGCCATGCTATCCTTAGAGCTGGAATTTGCTGAAATGACTCAACACCAAGGAGCTGCTCCTGAACACCGTGGTGCTGCCTGCAGAGCACCACACCTGATGATCTGTCACTGGAGGCAGTCATAGATCATCTACAGACACTACTTTGTCATTTTTCACTCCTTACAGACACCATTTTGTCTTTTTCTTCTGGGGGAAAAAAAAATACAAAACCACACATCCATCTTAAAAGACAAATGTCCATTCTGATGTTTTAGACAGCAGATACTAAACTAAGACACCAAGCAGCAGATGAAAAAGGATCATCTTCCGCACACAACATGCAGCCTCTTGCCTTACTTTAAAGCCACAAAATCCACTCATTAAATGGAATAAAAAATCACTCATTTTAACAAGCAACTAAGTTCCAGTGGTTTCAAGGCCAACTTTCAGGCAGACAGCAAAACGTGAAAAGATGCCTGCCATCCCTCAACAATTTACAGCTGGAAGACAAGACAGAAGTTAGGCAGATGTAAAATGGGGTTTTTGTCATAACTGTAGGTCCCTGTTATTTTAAACAGTTAGCATTAGGAATACAAGAAAAACATCAAAGCAGCCTAATTATTATGGTGACTACTTGAAAGCAAAAGAAAAGTTGTAAAAACAAAAAGTTACTCTCTGTCTGCAAAGTCTATAGAATATTTTGGACAAAAAAAAAGGAACGGGTCCACTAGTTCACAAAACCTCGGATTACCAGAAGTCATATGACAATTGGGGTTTTATCCCTTCTGTTAGTTAAATACAGAATTAAAAGCTCATATCTCAGTTATCAGGGCACCAGAAAGGTTAAAAACAGTATCAATACAGAAAAATATTTTCTTTGTGATTGTTTCCTAAGACATGCCACACTACTTTTCCAAATAAATTTAGAACATTCTGTTCAGTACTTTGAATTTCAACACCTACAAAAACTTTTAGGCATACAGAGCTGGCTTCATAACCCTCTTTCAAGTGGCACTGCACGCTGAGGATGAGACAGTTTAACAGTGACAATTAAACTCATCGCTGGTTTTCCAAAACCTGTGCACCACAACGCATTGCAAAGGCTCCTAAAGCAAATGCAAAGTATTAAACACTAATCAGGCCCATTATGAAAAGTTATACAAAAGCCAGACACACAAATAAGAAGTTAAACAAAACGTTCAACTACTGCTGACAGTCCTAATTCTAAATATAGTTTACTGCATATGGAAATACAAAACAATACAAAAATAAAGCGAGATGACAAAATAGTCTTTATAGACTATATAACATACTGTCAAACCCATATTCCAAAAAGGAGTTACTTGCCATCAGAGGTTTCAATAAGTAACATAGGTTTAAATAAATTTTAAAAGGGAACATCACAAAAAGACTTGGGTGCATGACGCTTGCTTAGTTAAAGACTTTAATCAAGTCTTCAAATATAACTTAATTTTAAATTTCTTATTTATTCCTCAGATGTACTTTACAGTGCATGCTTGCTAAGTGGTCGTACCACAAGCATACAAGTTCAGTTGTACTGCTGCATAAACAATAGTGCAAACTTGAATGACTAAATAGAGCTGTTTGTAAGAAATCAATCCTGAATTAAAAGCCTTACACTGGACCCTGACTATGAAAAAAACAGTTTAGTCAAAAGCCTTCACTGCACTGCCACATCTTTGCTGCCCTCAGGACAGCTATACTCTCTCAGAGGACTAGTTTAAGTGATTAAGCCTTTTGTTAGTAAATTGGGGAGAACCTCTTTCCTACAGCAGAACTCACAAAAAAGTACATGTTTAATGATCATTCACTTGTTATTTTCATGACCTCCAGGGTGGGAGAAACCTTTCATATTCAGATCCTCCAAGACCTTCCGTGGTTGGTAGAAGCATGGAGTGGGCGAGCATCTCCCCTGAGTATAAGTGTATCCCTACGTAAAACAAAGTCATTAAGGTCATCTGAAAATCTAAATGGGAACTGCGTCCTACCAAATAGGATACAGCCTATGTTCCTCTTCCTCCACATAGGAGGCTCTATTAAAATGAGAAATAATTGAAACTGAAGTGGTTACTGCCCTCTGTGTTTTAATCAGCCACATAAGTCTTGTGGACACCAAGAGATGATTTTTAAAAGTTTCAGTTTTGGAGGTGAACCAGTATATGCCAGAGTCACAGCATGATACTGCAGAGCTGAAGATCTGTGTTTCATTGTGGAAAAATACTTTCTGTACAGCTCCTTTTGGGAAGAAGAGGGGACAGGACATTCCAGAAAACCACAACAAGTAGCATTTTTGGAGGAAGGCACTTCCTGACCTTAGCTTTCAGATAAATCCCAAACTGAAGACATCTATAAATAGAAGAAACAGGAAAAGAAATCAAGTAAGATATCAAATGTCACTTGTTTAAAGCAGAACTTTCCTTTCTCCTTAAAAGAAACTGTGACACAGTTTTCCTAAAGCAATGAACAGTGTGCAAGTAGCCATGTCTTACCAGCCTGGAAACTAGCCCAGCTATTTCTTCATTATCTCCTGGCTCATTTTACAACCAATTTAGAAATATTTTTTACTAGTGTTCATAAGTAACATTCAGACTTTTCAACACACTCAGGCAACTTACCACAGACTGTTAAAGCCTTTTTGTCACATTAAATTTAACATATTATGATATGGTTGCGAAACTTAGTAAACCCGTCTTCTACTATTTCATGTGTTCTGCAGAGTTGGCAAGTTTTAGATTATTTCTTTTAGAAACTAAGATTACCCTGGAACAACCAGGGTAGGTAAAGTTATCTTGAGAATGGCATTTCAGCAGCTATCTAATAGCAGAGGGGACAGGCCAATATTTGGGCTGACAAATTGTGATAAGCGTGCTCTAAAAATAAACAGCGACTTATGAGGCACCAAACACCACGGAGCTGTGGCTGTGGGTTGTTTTGTTTTTTTTTTTATATAAAATGGAAACCTCATGCAGAAAAACCAAGGTGCCTTGTGAAGTTACTCATGGTTAACAGAAGTAATACTTCACCTAGAAGCTATTTATGAAGGCCAGGGTAACCATTAGAGCACCTGTTTCAGACAGACGTCCTTTGTTCAAAAGAAATGTAAGGCAACTCTCCTGCTGGAACGTGGGCCAATGTCAACAGCAAATCCAACTGGATTTATGTAGGTTGTGTCACTGTAAACCACGTTACTTTCGTCATGGCTAAATGTTCGTTTACTACCAAAGCCAAGATGGATTGTAAGAAAGTGCCATTATTTTCTCTTCAGTTTTAAATTCACATAAAATATCCATTCACATAAGAACATTAGACCTTAAACAGCAATGTTTGCTTATCAAACCTGGTAAAGGTAGAAATCTGACATACGACAATTCCAACAATGACAGACTCGAAGTATTTGTATATTTTGTTTCAGAAGTGAAAAATAACCTGTATAAGGTACACTGTATTGCAATTTATAAATAAAGGAGAGTTTCTTTCCCACTCAGAAATAAATAAATGTGAAATAAATTATTAGCCAAATTATCCCGTTCTAAGTGCTCACCTGGTAAGAACAATACTTGAAGTAATGACTAAGGCACAAAATTCAAAAAGCACTACAATAGGGGTTTAGAAAGGAAGAAACTACAGGACATCAAATTAATAAGACAGAGGTTAAACCATAGCACAAGGCTAGGTACAAAGAATGACTACAAGAAGGGAGAAGAACTAATAATTTGCCTGGCCGTTCAGAAACATACTTGAAAATGAAGTATCCCATCCCAAAACTCAATTTTCTTTGTTTTGGGTTCTCAGAACCATTTTTCAAAGCTAATAGAGCATTTCTACCCCTTTGTGCCATGCATTGCATTATCACGTTTTCCAGCAAAATCCTGTAGTCTAGAAGTTTTTCAAGGACGAAAGTGATATTCCCTTAAAAGTCATCTTAAATTAAAGAGTTGAACAAGACTCTTAATGAGGATTTAGGACTAGTGGAGACACGCTACCTATCAATACTCAGTCTGGTAAAATACAAACTAATAGCACTAAAATAAATGGCTGTCTAAAATACAGCAGATATGGAATATCCTCCTCTCTTCCACTTTGGCAAACACCTCCAACAGAGCTAAAGCAACTCTCACCCTTCCCTTGGCACTGTTACCTCAAGCCATTTTTAACAGCTGAGCTGGAATTGCGCTGCCATCTGATAGCTGTTCAGTGGCCTACGACCAAGGAGCTGGCATCTTCCAACGAAGTCATCTTGAATTAAAACAAGGCATTGGTGCTAATTAGCAGCTTTCAGCACTAAGGGAGAAGCCGTGGCAAGGACAGAAACTCAATTACCCTTGTCCAGCAAGCGCCAGCTCCTGGTCAGCATGTAGCTGGCAGAGCCCCTTGTGTTTCCATATCCATGGCACACGTGAAACGCTTCAGTCTCCAGATCAGACCACGGCGGGCCATTCACACGGAGGTCTGACCTCTTGTGCTTTGTACAAATTTGTAACAAATCCATTGAAGACCTCCAACACATCTGATGCACTATGCAGCCATGTGTACCATAGAGAGAACACAAAATGCAGCTCAGACTGAGACCCTCACAACTACTTTCCTGTAAGTCGGAGTGCAAACTTTCTCGCTGGAATTGTTTACCATCTGCTCACCAGCTCCTCAGCAGTGAATAGATTCAAGCTACTTAGTTACTACACTAATCAAGTTTAGAGGGAGATACCACCTGAACATCACGAACCAGTGCAGAATCTTATTTTCTTGTTTCATACTTAGATAGAGTATCATCTATGAACTGCACTCCCATTTATTGTTTTCCTTAAGATAATGTAATTTCGATGGATGGGCCGCTTACTGCCTTCACTGGTGAAGCTGCTGGTTATCGGCCACCCCCAACAGGAAATCAACAAATGTGTCACGATCAACTACATCACTTCAGCTTTCAGCATCTTGTTATGAATTAGCAACTGAGATAAAAGCCCAACCAGATTACACACCTTTGCACACATTCTGCCTCAGCAGCATCCAGCACCTGCTTTTTTCTTCCAGTTTTTGACTCTTTTTGGAGACTGCGGTTCCTCCAGAATTGAAGAAGAATTCCACAGGGAGAACTCCCGCTGTGGTTTAGGAACAGTATTCCCCAATTTATTGCTCTTACGGAAACATTCCAAAGCACATGGTGCTTACTCACTCTCCCCTTCCCTTCCCCGGCAGCAGGATGGAAAGGGGAATTGGAGGGGCAAAAGGTAAAGACCACAGGCTTAGATCCAGATATAAGAACAACTACAACAGATATAAGAACAGATATAAGAACAACTACATTTTAATTTTGCAGTTGGTAGCTAAAGTTCAAAGCTATTTCAACATAAAGCACCATCATACACGAACACAATAAAATGCCAGAACTTTGAAATATTGACATAACTATTTAAACCAAAGTCCATCTTTTTTTGTTACTGTAGCTATGGCACCTTCAAAAACAGCCTGAGCTACTGCACCCAAGCAGAAGTCAGCAATGGGATGCTGTGTTCTGGCAGCGCCTGTCTGTCCTACAGCACTGGCGAGGGAATTCACTTTGAACACCCACAGCACCACTGGCAAGGGACAAAAGAAGTCTGTAAAACTGCACAGACAAGCCTCTATCCCTCAGTCCAAAATGTATCTAAATATTTACTACCATGTATGCTGTGGATTCTGACATGTCTTTTGACAAACAGCAAAACTCTGCAGAACCATTTAAATGAGCACTGGCTACTCACATAATGCAATGTGTAGCTGATTTCTGCAAGGTCATGTATTTTGAGGAAATGTTCTGGGCGGGCAAGGGAATGGTTTCCTGACAAGATGAAGCACTTACCTCAAAGTCAAAACAAAAACAATGGAGGGTACATATTTTAGGTACGTCCCAATAGATTTCACACACCAAATGGAAAAACCTGTACGCCTTTTAACTTGCATGCTGACAAAATTGTCACTTCTTTGTTTTGCCCCCAGGAAGAGAGCCCACCAGCACCGAATCTTCCATTACTATACAACAAACCAATGTAAATACAGACAAGATTCAGTATAACAATACAAAAAAAAAACCAAGCCCCAAGCCTTAGCATCTCCCCCACCCAATTCAGTGAATGCAAAGGTGCCCCTTAAGCTAAAAAATATTCTCATTTTAGGAAATTCATCAAGAATAAGTTATGTCACAACATTACATCCAGTTTACCTTTTTTTTATACTTCTAGACAGTGTTTGAAAATGGAGCACCAGATACTCTCTGGGAGAGGTTTAGGTATTTCAGAGGTTCAGGTATTTCAGAGGTTCCTACACACAACCATAAGCATTTCTTTCCAATCTCTTGTATCATAGGTCTCACACCTTCAGCTGCACCAACACAAACATTTGAAGCCACAATCTAAACCAGACTGAGTCACTTAAACTTTAGAATGCAAAAACCCTACTACACAGTCTCTCAAAAGCAAGGTCCTTTTCTTCTGTTCAGCTAACAAGACTGTGTCACTTATCCTGTGTTTTTTGCAGCCTCACAAACAGCTGGATGTGCAGCAATGAGGCAGCAGAGAACATCAGCATGGAAAACAGTGAGTGAGCAGCTTTGGTGGGTGCCTGGCATCCAGCCAGCATCAGCCCACTACAACTAGCTCTGCTGCTAAAGAAATACAATGTACTAGAAAAGATTCAGCCTTTGGTTTCAGCAAGTCAAACCTCAAGCAGATATTGGTGGTACAGCCTTGGTTTCCCATCAACTACTTACAAACCACATTGGTGTAACATTCTTTCTCACCCATCTAACTTTTGAGTTATTTCTTGTGTAACAGGGCAAAAAGAGTGAGTGACTAATTTCAGATAGAAAAGGCTATAACAATATTTTTCCCAACTACAGTAAAAGCAAAATAAATATGGGAGACCAGTATCCCTAACAATAAAGGACTGCAAATATAAACTAAAAAACAAAACAACAAACTCCTAAGCAAACAATCCACAGGTAACAGGAACCACCCTCCCTTTTAGAAACCCAAAACTACTACATGATAAATATTTTTATTAAGCAAAGTTTATTTTAACTTTAAGATATACAAAAAGCAAGCAAACAGAAACAAACAGCCTGGTAAAGACAGTCAACAACAGGCATGCTCCACTAATGTGTCTTCCACGAAACTTAATACCCATTCCCAGGTAATGTACACTGAAACCAGATGCTGTTTCATTGGGTTGTTCATGTTTATCAGAATACACACAAATAAGAGAAAAATAGGAAAATCATGCTGTCCCCCACAGAAATATTAATATCAGAATATTCCTTTAATTTTTATTAGTGCTGAAAAGCAAACTCATGCCCTTTTTCCCCCTCTCTAAAAGCATTTAAATATTTTAATTTTTTCTTATTCCTTTAGTGTTTGGCTCAGGTAATGATATACATGCTGACCTTTACTGTTGACTAGAATTCCTTAGAACTGCTCTAAATCAAATATTTAATCACTCTTACTCAGGTCAGACAAGACAGACACACACAAAGAAACACATCTACAGCTCTATGGGCGTAACAGAGATACCCAGAGAGAACAAATAGCTAATTTTAACTGCAAACAAAGCTGTAAGAAAAGCACTGCAGTAGGGCTCCTCTCTCTCCCTTTTCAAGAAAAGTGGTCAACTTCACCAACTTCAGAAAAAGGGAAGCAGAGCACCACTTCCATTTTGAGACTTATTCAAATAAACCCTTTCATGCAAAATATACCCAGCAAATTAAATCTGCAACACTGGCTGCAGCAAACAAGGCACGCTGGCTGCAGCAAACAAGGCACGCTGGCTCAGCTGCCCTTCACAAAGCATCTTTGTAGAGCTATCTTTCTGCCAGTGCTCCTTTTGAATTCCCAAACAATACCTCGCAAAAATTAGATCTCCTACTGTGGGAAAGTTCCCAAAACACAAGCCAAAATATATTTTCTCATGAAGATACAAAAAACTCTCAATGAGGAAGTCAAAGTTCTTACAATGACTGTTCAGTGTACATACAGCCATTCTCGAAACATGTTAACAGATTAAGTAGCAACATTCTGATTTAGAGAAAAAAAATATTAAAATCAGATCAGCAGTTCAACAGCATGAATAGCTACTCCTAGTAGTTACCACTCAGTAATTTGCATAAGCATAGACTTTTAAAAACTTTTGCACACACAGGCTTTTTAAAACAATGGATGTCAAGAAAAAATAACTTATCAAAAAAGCCTTAGCTAAGGGATATTGTAAGAAGTGTAAAATAAATGAATCATCTTTAGAGGCTACAGTTAAATCATCTTTTTTTTTTTCCTCAGGTACCAAGGGTTCTCCATGAATAAACAGATAACCCACAGGAGACTCCAACCTCCGACTAAAGAAAAACATGATCTTGGGAAAATGCTTGTATGTCCTTTACTTTTGCTGACCTATACTTTTACACCCAAGACATGAAAGAGCTTTCAGTCCTTTTGGTCTCAGAAGCCCAGCACACGATTTTGCTCATTCCTAGTTTTGGCAGAAGAGCAAGCCTATCCACGGCAAGCAGTCTTGCTTTACCATAATCCTCCTCTACCAAAGGTATTCCTGCAGCACCACTGGCTACACCCCACACACCAGTGGGGTGGGTGAGGATGGGTGGGAGGGTCCCGGCCCTTTGGCATCACAGAGGGTACAGACGTGTGCTCTGATGTCTGAACAGCACCTCAGGAAGCAAGCGGACAAAACAAGCTTGGACTGAGTAGAAGATCCCTGGGCTTTTGGCCCAGCACTGCTCACTCCAGTACATTTCCTAAGCAAGAAAGCTCCCAGTTTTTAAGTGCAGGAAAGAGACTGTGTCCACAAAGGCTGAAAAAAACATGCTCACAGGAAGATACTCAGCCCAAACCCAGGGCAAACACTTCTTCAGCCACTGCAGGGCAGAAATCAAAAGCAAACTCTACCAAACAGATAATTAATCAAGTAGGAAATTACACAGAGCTTATCGGCGCTGCAGTTAAACCCTCACTTTCCCAGTTTGAAACCGGCTCGATACGTACAGCCAAGCGGGCTGCAATCTTCTGATGCAATGAGAAAGCACACAAGTGTGCAGGATAAGGCTTCCACTCATATTTCTATGCTATAGCTGAAGGCTTCCTGATCATGCCGAGCTCTTTGCAAGTGCTGGCAAAACTCATATCATTGAAAGATAGGGAAATCTATTAATGCACAAAGTACGAGCCCTACGACAGGGGAGAACTACTGCAAAAGAAATTAAAAAGTCAATACTCTTGCCATTCTCAAAGCTCTTGGCCCTGAAGATATGAATGACTATGGGAAAATACACACACACCCTCCCATTAGAAAGACTGGGAAATAAGCATACTCTTTCAAAACAAACAGGA
This sequence comes from Euphonia xanthogaster, assembly GCA_034509185.1. Taxonomy (NCBI): domain Eukaryota; kingdom Metazoa; phylum Chordata; class Aves; order Passeriformes; family Fringillidae; genus Euphonia; species Euphonia xanthogaster. The sequence goes on along the minus strand of JAYDZK010000202.1, from coordinate 31,159,624 downwards.
TACTAAGCAGCTCATTGCAGTACATACCCTTAGTTTTTTGAAAATGACATGAAAATTGACACTGCAAGTTCAGAATCAAACATTCCAGGGCTGTTTCGACAGACTGAGATTAGAGAATTCACAAGAAAATCTGAGGTATGCAAGGATTTTCAGCTTTACTTATCAGCCATAAAAAGATATATTCATACAAGAAAGTTTGTTGGGCATGAAATAATGCTGCATAGTAACACGAGCTTGAGAAAAACATTAAGAGAAAAAAAAAAAGTACACTTACTTCCAAAACACATTATTTCTGTACTAAACAAATACATTGTTTGCCTTGTCAGGTAAAGGTCTCACTTTATCCCAGTAGTTCCTATGGTTTTTATGCTGCCAGTTAAGTGCTGAAACACAGCAGGAAAAATCCCTATGGTTAAAGGTCTCTGCATACACGAGTCTATTGTAACTTGTTTCATCTGTATTCACCTCCCCTATTTACAGCCCAAGAGCCACCACAAGATATCACTTAACCTACAGTTTTTCAGACACATTCAGGGTATGTTAACTATTTTGAACAAGTTTCCAAAACCCTACAGCATCTAGAGGTTTGTTGGGTTTTAGTTCAGACCAACTGCCCTTACTTTATGATGGCAATTGTACTTGAAGCCCACTGCTGAGCAAGAAAGGAGCCCAGACCGAGAACCAGCAACAACCTTTCTTCATTAAGCTGCATTACTAACGATGGTCCCAGTGTTAATACAAAACATAACAGGCTCATGACCCCACTTCAGAATTATTCACTGCAGTCAGCAGAAAGCCTGACCACCACCATGGGAAAGCACAGTTAGGAATCTAATTTTGTTGGCCAAATGGGCTCCCCAGAAAGAAACAGAATGTCCAACCTTGCAAAGTAAGGCTGCTCCTGAAAAACCACATAACAAAGCCCTGAGATGCAGTATGGAAAGACCACTATATCAGTGCAATACAGCCAAACACCAGGCATCAGCTGCCACAGCCCTTCACTTCTCAGGGCTACCAAGAACCAGCAGGGGAGTTTAGCAACAGAATCAGTTCTGAGCACTATAGTGCTGTTAGCAGCCTGATAACATTAGTTATCCTCCTGTGTAAATGCTCACCTCAAAAAGATGGCAACACAGTAGAAGGCTAACACTGAAGAAAATCTGAAAGCACAACTCAAGCTCCAAAACATTTTTGTTTTTCAAAGGAAAGAAATCCCAAATAAGCTCTTTTGAAAAAGATCATTTTAGTCTTCTAGTGTATTTGATATACAGACACATGATCAGCCTCAATGTAAAGACTAAATATTCTTTTGCTAGACTCACATATAAAATGCTTAGTTCCTCTGATCCCATTAAACCACACAGCCTTGTATTTTTTTTTTTAAGAGATCACTGTAGCAAGAAGGAAGCGTTCATTTCTGGCTTATCTGAAGATTGCACACAATTATGCTATCACTGGTTACAAGTATAAAAACAACACAACTTAGGGAACAAGCTGAAAGTTTATTTGGAAAAAGCATAGGTACATCCTATAATTAAACCATTTTTCCTCTCAAGTGTTCAAGAAGGGAGTATCTGCTTTAAAACAGTATCCTGTTTAGATGTCTTCTGACATTAAATGACTCATTAGTATCAAACTAAGGGCTACTGTACACTTCTCCCCTCCGCCCTGAAGACTGGTGCGATGCTGTTACATCTCTGCTCCTCGCCACTGCTGGGCTGAGCTGCCTTCATGTACCACACCAGCAGTTTCCAGAAGCAAACTTTAGGCATCTAACATATATAAGGCACACATTCAAAAAATTTCTTCCTGCAGACGTCACCACATGGCATGAAAACAGTGAACAGTATGCAGAGTTTCTGAAGCAACCAGCTATTCACATACCATGCCATGCAAATGAGTTGTCAGGATAAAGCAAGATTAGGGTTCAGCTTCTCTTGTTTGAAAACAAAAGCAGCCCTATTTTTCCAACCAAGCTACACCAGTATAAAACTGCATGCTTTCTGAAATGGCCTATGATGCCAAAAAGAATTTGTTTTGTAAAGACTTAAAGCTGTAACAGTCCATGCAAGAGGACGTTAGGAGAGAAAAAAACTAGATCTCTATTACTCACAGCTCAAGGGCATAAAACCATTTGTAATTTATGAACATTTAAAAGTTAGATTCCCCAAAGTAGTTAAATTAACTTCCTAGTTCATGTCTTCAAAGAGAAAATGAAACAGTTTAATACATCAATTAAAGAGAAGAGTTACACAACAGGCATGTTAAAGTACAGGCCACATATATATCCTTTTATTTCTCATTTTCTTTAGCCAACAGAATATTGAGTTGTGATTCACAAAAGTCAGGAACACTCTGTAAAGGAGGATATACCAAAGAGATAGTAAGTTATAAATTTACAAAAGCAATTGCAGAATACACTGTTTACCTCAAGGGAAAATAAAATCAGTTCAATCCAAAACTACCAAGATATTTTTGCACTACAAAAGTTCAAGCCAAGTTAAGTTTGCTTTGCCCAAGAATGTTCATCAGACCTACTTCTCAAAGTTGTACATACTGGCTATCATTCTGTCACTCCTGTCCTCTGAGCCTGCAGTGAAGGCATGGTGCCAAACTTGCACCCTGACAGTCCAGGGTGAATAGTAATGTCAAACAGATATTTACCTCATCATGGTTTGGGAGAAGCTGAGCCCCAAAGAGCTTGTTAACGTAAGCAAGAAGCAAATATGCTACTAACATACTTCTCTTGCTATTTCCTGCACTGACATGAATATGATAAATATATTTTCTCTTTTCAACCCTCTCTTGACTTTAAAAAAGCCTTATGACTTCCCAAAAGCCAAAATTAAGTAGCTATCTTTTAGAGATAGCATAGCAAGGACAGGAAAATACAAGTAAAGAAACAATAGGTTACTTTCAGGGAAGAAGGAAAAACAAGATCTTTGTACCTTTCTATGTAGTTTTTTTCCTTTTTACGTAATGATGGAAGATTATGCACATAAGCATATTTCTTTCAAATTCCAATACTGTTGTAAAATAAAATCAAATTTCCTGAACAGAGGACCAACACTAGAAAACTAACACACACAATTCAACATGGACCACTTACAAAAACACCAACCAAGTTTTCTGCTGCAAGCCCAGTCTCCCCAGCAGCAACAGGAGAGCACCACCAGTTTCAAGTATTTCCAGTGCTAAGAACACATTAGATTTCCCACATACTTGGTCTTGTTTGTGGATTATTTTGGGCCAGTGTCAATTTCATGGATTTAAGGGTGGGTTTCTTTTCCTGTGGTGATTGCCACAGGAGGCTGCCAGTGTGCTGATTCGGGAAGTTTTACAGCACTAAGGCAGCCCTGGTGTTCCCAATTTAGCTCTCTGCTCGGTGCCCTTCACTGGGCTTCATCCCTGCACTCAGGCTGCATTCTTCACTGCGTCACTCCTTACTTTCTGCCTTTTTGTGCTTCCTTACTATCTCTTCTAGACAGCAAGGCCAACTGGCAAGGACACGAGAACGCTTAAGAGTTCACATGGCACAGATCACACCACAGGGAAAGCCTCGTCCCCCAAGCCCAGCCTGGTGGCCCCACAGCCTGACCAAGTGGTCTCCGAGCATCTGCCTGCATGTCTCCTCCTGAGCACCCCACTATGCTTCCATAACCATGTCCCGAGGCTGGACACAGCTGGTAGGTACCCCCCAGCTGGAATCCATGCCTCTACCAATACAAGTGACCTCGCTGCAAGTTTGCAGAGAGCGTCTTCTCCAGGAGAGAGCACTCAGCCTCCTTCAGCTTTTACAACACACTGAAGGGCTGGGTCCAGCACTGAAGGCAAACAGACATTTGGAAAAGGTCAAACAAGGACAGAGAAACAAGTTTAGCACCACAAAAACATGTTCCAGAAGCAGCTTCCTTTTTTATATAAAAGAAAAAGAAAAAAAAAGAGCTGCCAAAAAGGCATGCCACATACGATGCCTATGCAGTCAGTATGTTTTTCCATGAGAAGTTTTATTTTCTGACACATATTCCATGAACATGGGGATAAAAATAACATTACCACAATGACGTATCTATAGTAGGAGGAATGACTTATGGGTGCTGAGCAAAAGTCAAGGTTTCCTCTTTGCCCCAATTTAAAGTCATCACCAGGCAGTCAGACGCCTGCCAAAACAATCAGTAACAGCATCTCTTCCCCAAAACCCGAATACAGGGACTGCTCAGAGAGCAGGACAAGCCTTTAGAAAATAGGACAGATGGCATTACAACTCCAAGCAAAGTAACTCCTTGTATCATTAGCTATTGAACCGCGGCTTGATGTGGGGATCAGTGTAAAGCTTATTAGTCTTTAGACAGTTGGCAGCAACAGCCACTGCAGCAACCGTTCGGGAGCAGAAGGAACTCATTCAGTTTAGTTGTTTTTCAGGTCATGTTAAGTCAAAATGTTTCTGTACGCACTCCAGTCCCCAGCTTAACCTTTCTCAGCCTCTCTAAGCGCAACTAGGCTTACAAACGGCTTCGACTCACACACTCCTCTGATAAAGAGGGCTCCAGGAGCACGGCACAGGTATCTAAAAAATTCCTGCCTGGTGCCATTGTGTAAGGATTTCACCCTACTTTGGAGAGCAAGGACTTGCCAAGAATACCACTGACCTCAGCCCCTACATTATGAAACAGCGCTGCCAGCTCCAGCCAGCTATGTAAAAGTAGGGATTGAATTCAAATCCTGAGCCACCCGCACTCCGGGGCAATAACAAAACACACACACAGAGGCGAGGGGGAAAAAAAGGAAAAAGAAAAGAAGGAAAAAAAGAAAAAACACACCACCGAAAAATTATACTCTAACTTCATTTTCTTTTTACCGGAAGCAACCTTCAAAACAAACCCAGCTGGCATTTCTCCCTCTCCTTCCCCCAAAATTAGGGAGCAGGAGGAAAGTTGTCGCGTTAACGCGCGCCTTCCCTCCCCGGGAGCTGCCGACAGGGAATTCAGCGCCGGGGAGTTTGGCGGGGGCCGGGAGGGAGTCAGCCCTGGCCGCGCCGC
>JAYDZK010000202.1:31104812-31154258 GCA_034509185.1 Euphonia xanthogaster | reverse complement strand
CGACGCTCTTCCGATCTGGTGGCAGCGGCGGCGGCGACAAGGGCTCGGCGCTCCCTCTCGAGCCGGCTCTACGCCTCCCGCCGGCCCGCTCCGCCGCATCCCCTCGGGCACCGTCGTCGTCGCCTCCTCCCTCCTCTTCCTCCTCCTCCCATCCGGGCTGATGGGGGGCTCCGCGCCCGCCTCGGCGACGGGGAAGTTGCCGGCTCGGGGAGGCGGAGCGGCGGGGGGCGGGCCGAGGCGGGACGGAGGAGGGAGGGGGTGGGTCGCCGGGGGTCGCGGCCGGCGGGGTCCCCCCCGGCTGCGGTGCCCCTGCATCCTCCCGCGGGGAGCGCGTCCTTGCCGGCTGTGACCACCAAAGAAGTCTGAGCGGCCGCCGCCATGGTCCCGAGGGACGCGCATCGTCGCAGCTTCGGCCGTGCTCCCTGTGCACGGATACTGGGGATGGGCAAGCTTGACCCCAAAAAAAAAAAAAAAAATAAATAAATAAAATAAAATAAAGACTTGATCTGCCGAGTCTAGTGACTTCGGGGAGGCCACCTGTTGTCACGCTTCTCCAAAGTAATCGTATCAGCCGGCTGTCCCCTCTCTCATTGCTATATGGGGTAAAAACGACGAAGGGAGGGGTGTAAAATTGTTAATTTATCGCTATTCTGGGGTTATCTAGCGGCGGATGCTCCTCACGTGAACTTAAGTTTTTAAAGAATAAAGGGTCTCGCAACATGGCTGAGTTTCTTTGTTTACCACGACACCGAGCACGTCTCAGCAGCAGCCTGACAAACGCGGAGCATGGAAGTATTATTAGCGTGCCATTAGCGGCGGGGTAATACTATTAATGTATTTGCTTTCACAAGCGATGTGTACCCTTCGCTGATACGGATCACGCAATGTAAATAATGTCAACACTAATAAATCTGTTTAATTCCCAGTCACTAGCAGTCACATTTCAATTCCAAGTAAGGTAGTGTCATCTTTATTTGATTTTTTTATTTGTGAAATTTCCCTGGGATAACTGTCTTTTCCTTACAAAACATACACTGCTAGTCCCAGGAGACAATATGTTACACTTTTAGACATAAGTGGCTCTCAAAAATGCTGCGTCTTCAGACAGTAATCTACTAAACCTACTCAATTTCTAGATATGGCTCATTAACAAAGATAGCTCTTTGGGCTAATCCCGCTCAGATGTGTCAGCAAAATATTTTTGCAGTAATACCAATTATTCTGGGCAGATCATGGGAAAATACTAGAGAGTGCTCCCCATTCTCTACATCTTGCTTATTGGTTCTTACTAGAACTAGAAGTCCTCATGGGGGATTTTTAATTTGTTTTTGTTTTTGTTTTTGTTTTTGTTTTAGTAACAGATTGGAAATGTCATGTCTTTTGCCCTAAAAAATAACAGTTTAAATATGCCTCGTGTTCATCATCCAGAGATTATAATAATTCCTTCAAATTAATCAAGCCTGCAGCTATAGAAAAGTGCCAGCTTTTCTGAAGCTCAGTTTACCAATCCGGAGTGCTGGAATTCCCTTTTTTTGGGGGCATATGTATAGGAGGAGTGCCACAGGAATGTGAGGAATGCTCTCTTGGGCTTCACTCCTCAATCACTTCAGGGCACCCATTCCCTACTGCAGCAGCCTAGCTTGCCTGACATCTTTATATCTCTACATCAAAACAGAGCTACCCACTCTATTTTAATATGCAATTATCTTTCATTCCAGACCTATTAGCTGTAACAGCACCAAGTCGAGTGTTTTGCTCTGGTTAATTTTTTGCTGTGCTGTCTGGTAACACAATACCTCTGATTCATAGGGATGTTTCCCTTCAGAGAATGGGATTTCAGGGCTCTGATTGTATTCTGATCAGTGTCACAAATCTCAATGGTTATAGGTCTGTGTCAAAGGCCTATCACACACTACGTGAATGGTTATAAATGGGAATGAATGAAAGAAGAGAATTGTACATAGAGAACTAGGGACAAATATACTCAACAACATCTCAACGATGTTTAAGGATGTGTTGTGTTAACACCTTTTTTAGTGTCTGTAAGCAACATATTTGTATAATGCAAATACTTCTGATTATTCATATCCTCTATGGTGGATACTAGCATGTCCTTTATGCTGGGCCTTTTCCCTTGCTGAAATCAGCCTAGTTGTTTCTGAATAGAAGAAAAAAAACCCAATAGATCAGTAAATAAACATCAAGATTCAGAGTAAGGACAGTTATTATTAGAGAAAACATGGAATTATCTCCAGAAACCCCCATTTTTCACTACAAGTATTCAACAAAACATAATTTATGGTGTCAAATGTTTTCGCGACTTACGTTTTCTCTTAGTCTCATTGTCTTCCCGTTTTCCAGCTTCAACAAAAAAATCAGTATGATTCAAAATGCACATATATACCAGGACATGCAATTCATTTTGCTCATTGTTTACTCTTCAGGCTAGATAATATACCCTAATTTACAATGGATTGGGTTTTTTTGAGGAGGGGGGTGTTTTTCTGGTCATGCTAATACATTACACAGGTTTCCTACCCATCTTACACCAGGAAACCAAGAGTTAACTGTACACACACAGTACATATAATGTTGATATTTCAACAGTATGAAAAGGCTGCACCACAAAATATGACAGCTCAGCATAATATCTTTTTGGATAGCTATAAGTAATAGCTATGTTATTCTATAGAAGTATTTTGCCTTAGAAATACAAGGTATTTCCCCTCCTGAATATGTGCATTTCTTTCAAGAGGTAATTTGAAATGGTCAGGTCAAACAGCTACTAAAATGCTAAGAAAACAAATTCAGCAGTTCTGGGAGCATTTTGTTCATTTGCTGAACCTCATTTTTAAGAAGAAACACTTTGGAAAGCTTGCACTTGGCTTAGCCACATGGCTTTCAATTCATTACACCTGTAGTGAGTCACCCACAGGTAAATGCTCGGTTTGCTTGGGATGCACCAGTCTGTCCTGGTAAAAAATAAAACTGCCACTTTGAGGGAGTTTAGCAAGTTATATACAGTCTGAATGGTTATAAGCCCTGGGATGCTCCTTTCTCCCATTTCTTGGGTAGGTACTTGTTTCCATCTATCTCCTGGAGATGGCATGGCAGCTGCAGCAGATTCATGCAGTTCAACTCCAGCCCTCAGAATTGCCCCTCTCCTTCGCAGATCTTTCCTGGCACCTTCTTGGCAACCATAAAAAGATACTTCCACAATCATTCATGGAGGTAAACAGTTACAGGGGAACAGAGGTATTGGCCTGGTGAACCCCTCCAGAGGTGACCTTGAGAACAGTAGCCAGATTTTGTCAGATTTTAAGTCAAAGATGAATTATTTTAGGTATGAGTAAGGCCACTGCTGAGGGGAAATGATCTTATGCTTCAAATGAGATTAGCCTCTATGCTCTCTTTAGATGGCACCATTTCCAAGAATGACTCTCATCTTTTGGGATTTATACATGGCTGGGATTACTACCACTTGCAATTCCAGTTTTTGGTACCTTTTGCATTATGATGAAGGGCATATGAGTTTGCTTGTTTGCATCTTGTTTGTTTGGGTGGGTGGTTTTGTCTGTTAATTTTTTACATAACATCCTCTGTTATTGTGGATATTTGTCATCCAGTATTCACTTATGTATGGGCACAATATGAAACAACCACTCTGCACCTCTGATCCAGAGGGTGGGATAGAGGACTAACACAGACCATAGTAAAATAATCCTTGAATATTTACCACAGGTTTTATGATCCTTTTATACTCATAAGACGTACGAAATTCTAAAGGTTACAAAAGAGAAACTGGACTGTACCATAAAGGAAAAATCATCCTTTGTTTTTTTCTTGAAGGAAAAATGGAAGAATTTTTTGACTACTATAATGCATTTCACAGATTTCTTTCAGATTTTGCCACTATTTGCATAGCTACATTTGGGAATATTTATCATTAAACTTCTGCTGTAGCTGCAGATGTATGCAAACCAGCTTTAGCTAGTTAGATTAATACTAGAGAACATAGACAGCATGTACTGTCCAAGTATTTACATGATCTTGGAGAGGAATTCACAGTCCACAGAGTGTTCCCTTCAACTGTACTGATAAAGGTGCCCAAACAAAAGGAAAGGTGGCTGTACTGCAGCAGCACCCAGGAGGCCTGTGCTGCACACTGTGTGAGCACTGAACAAATCAGCAGCAACTCTTGAAGGTCAAGCATGTGTTTCTGAAGCTCTGGAACATCTACACAAACTTCCTCTGTGCTTGTGACCACGGTACAGGTCTGCCCCTCATCCCTCTGGAGTAAAAGTGGTGGTGGGAGGTCTTCTGTCCTGGTACCCCCACTGGGAAGGTGTGCTCCAGATCTCATGTCAACATCTGCCCCAGCTTCTCCTTCTGTGAAAAGAGACACAAAACTAGCAACTAGACTTCTTAGGTACTCTGAGATATAAAGAAGCTGTTTCTAGTAACAGTAGCAGCAGCATTTGAGTTTTGTGTTTTTTTTAAACAGAAAATGAACCACAGAGAGAAACAGTGAAATTGCATCTTTTGCACATCAGGATGTGTGGTGAAAGAGGTTGGTTCAGCGGGAAGGTACAAAGCACACAGCAATAAGTCAGTGCTCTGGTCCTGGTGTGCTCTGGGCTCTGGGACAGGCTGCCAGCGTGGAGAGGTGCTCTGTGCGGGTCTCAAATTGCACCTGCTACACAGTGCAAAGGCATCAGAGAGACTAAAGCCAGTGCTGTTTTAGATAGATGACACTTTCTGAATAATGTATAGGTTAAAAAATGCACTCTGCTCCTTCCCAAATAGTCATCCATGAAGTAATATAGGCAGGGTATACATAGGAACCATTTCAACTGTTGAATGTATATCATTACAGTTTCATGATCTATATATTTGGTGTCACATATATTTCAAATAATATATTTCAGTAAACAACATCCCAAATAAGGAAAAAAATATTTCATTCTTACATGTTGCCTTTGAAATTTAAATTACTGAACAAATTAAATCCCAAACTTACATGTCATTGTTTTACACTTAAGCCAATATATTTCCTAAAAGAAAAGACAAGCTTACTCTTTCTGAAATAACTATAATTGCATTATTTAAAATAATCTTTTGAATTTTCCACAACCCAAATATTACATGATTGTGCCAGTCTCAAAAGTAGAAATTGTCTAAAAGTCAAATATAGATGGGATTACTATTTATTCAAAGCTGGCCAAGTCTTGAAAATAATTTAATCCGTGCATATTAATGATAGATAGCCAGATGATCATTAGTATCCAATAATACTGCTTTTCATAAAACACTCAATGATAAGGTTACCTAATAGATCATGCAGAATGACAAATAAAATATGTAAAGCTCCACTAGGAAAATGAAAAACATAGGAGATAGGAACTTTATTCCTGCACCAAGATATAAAATATTTATATGAGAAAAAAAATGTTGTTAACATTGTTATTAAGACCTTTCACTCTCAGTGAGCTATTTTCAGTACTAGGATTCTATACTAATTGCCTAATTTTCACTGGCTACCATCAGAAACCTTTTCATTTTTTCAAAGTCAGATGTATTCTGTATTCTATATTCTATATTCTTAAAGCATTTGTCTTCAGCTTGTACTAGCTATTTCAAAAAATATGAATATATTTATAACTTTTGGCATTACTGGAGGGCATTATTCTGCAAATTAATTTTACAGCTGGTAGCATTTTTCCATAATGAATTATTGATTAATTATTCCAGATATTGCCCGTCCTCGCTCCAGCACCAAGCACTGCTTACTGCACTGCTAAGTCAGCCCATGCTAGAGCTATTCCTTGGACTGAGTCCCCAAACGCCACATTCCTGTCAGTTTTCACCTCTTTACTCTTGTCACCATCTTCCACAGAAATCATCCACGCTCCTCCCTGCTTAACACACTGTGGTGAATCACAAACACGTTCCAACATAATACTGCCAGCACTTATTAGAAGAGCATTTGCATTTACATTGCTTCCTAACAACCTTTATGAATTATTGCTTTGCCTTGAAATTAATAGTCATTGTGGATAATGTTTATGTGGCTCAGCCTTCTTCATCCTTCAGTCACCATTTAGGTCTGTTCAAAGCATATGGGGATGTGTGGGTGTGTACTTAAGTGAATGTTTCTCTGCTGTGCACACATATCCTGGCAAAGCATATTCACACCTATATCATAATGTGACAAGTACTAGGTACCAATTTAAATGGATAGAATCAGCTTTAAGTTCAGTGAATTCTATAAAAGTTGGTATTTTTGTTACTTACAAATTAGTGATACCAGACTCCATCGATTTGTGTTCCATCTATTCTTCCAGGAAGAAACCATCCAGTAACTGGAATAAAAGAGTTTTAAAATCCAGTTTTACTCTGTCCAAAGAAAGCATATTCCAGGTAAATGGACACTGAGTTAAGTTACCAAGGTGATCTAAGCTTATAGTGAAATTGTTTTGATCACTCTGGACAATTTAATGACAATATGCCTGATCTTGTGTGTGCAGAGCTCCTAACTGAACCTGTATTCAAATATTCTTAATAGACAGGTCATAAAAAGATTACACACTTCAGGTTCAAAACACTATTATGACCAAATGTGTTTCATAGATTCTACAGTCTCTGTTAATGTCAGCAGTGAAAATTAGGACTTTCTATTCCTTTCCTTTTGTAATGAACTTAATACAAAGAGATCCCTGTTTCCACTGTGACTTTCAGCTTCTGTACAAATGCATAATGATAAATTCAAGGATAAAATTCAGTTGTCCTCCAGTAACACAAGAAATCCTCCAGTAACACAAAAACAGAGACATGAAGGACCAGACAAAAACAAGCAGTACTGCACTCTTAAGCAGTCACTAGCTCTGAGGTAGAAGTTTACACAATGTATTCCCTGTGTTTCTTGGATCTAAGACAGACAGCAACAACTCATCACTTTCCCTCAGGGTTTTTATGTTAATTTTCTTATTTGTTTCATTTATGTAACAGATACTCATAATACTCCTTAAACATTCAGCAGCTAGCTGTGATAAACACTATCTTCCTACCCCTGCAACAACTGATTTGTGCTGAGAACATGCGCCATTGCCTTCTCGTGCAGAAGACCATGGGAACATACTGCCTGTTTCACTTTTCCTTTCTGGAAAAAAAAATTCAAATAAGAAGATAAAGCCTCTGTCTTTGTTGCTGTGCTTAGCAGAGCAAGTAGCAGAGGGAAGTTGCAGATGAAGATCTGTAGCCAACCAAGTATATCTTGTAAATAAGTTTTCTAGGTCAGGAAGAGAAACTGACATGTGGGAAGTAATCAGACAGAAAGAGGTAGTTGAGACTAATGCTTTACGGCAAATAGATGACTCTCTGGAAGATGTAACTTTTGAAAAATAAAGGAACTCTCAAAGATGTTGTTGGAGGAAGCCATTTGCCAAGAATTTTCCTTTTTTTTTTTTTTTTTTTTTCATTAGCCACTTACAAGACTACTGACATGTGCTGGCACCTGACTGGCATGACAAGAGCCCTGTGCACTGCCACTGTAGCCACACTCCTGCTATCCATATTTAAATTTCATCTCTCTTCCTTCAGCTCAAGCTAGCTGGAATGGAGACAGTTCTGTGTATGTAGTCTTTGGGATAAGGAAGTCTTGAAATACTTCACAAGTACCCTCCTGCAAATAAACTGGAGGGTGGAGATTGGCACCCACATGCTCTTGTTTGTGTGCAAGCAGCATTCACATGAGGAAGCAGATTCTTTGGTGGGAGAGGAGCTGGGGTGGATCATTCTTCTGTTCAGTGAATCTTTGTTTTACAGCCCAGGTCCTCATCTGATTAAAGCCCCTGTCTTTCAATGATACCAACAAAATCCTGCTAGTTTAAAACAGCTAAGCACCCTCTCCCCGTCCCTGATCCCTGCTGGGCTCTTAGGGAGTTCTCACAGTGCTGCAGCAGAGGATGGTCTCCAGCTAAAAGAAAAAATGCACTGCTTGAAGGCCCCAGAGAGAGACACCTCTCTAAGGTGCACTCAGCTGTGCCCTGGGAAGAGCTGCATGACGAACAACAAAACAATCTCGCCCCTGTTTGCCCAATGGCGACATCTGTGTCTCGTTAGCGACGCACGAACTGTTCCAATAGCTCTTCTCTCAGGTGGAAGTGAGCTGTGTAACTTCATTCCTGATGTGAGTAGCTAACAATGTTGCCTCGAGCCTTTGCATTACTACTGCATTCAGGTATGAGCTTAGATTCCTCTTGCTATGGAGCAGAGGAGTTGAAGCACAGGAGAAAATTTCAGCTTTAATTAATCTGTCTTGGTCCCTTGCGTTACAAAAACATTCTCAGTGCTCCAGAAGTCAAGTATTTACCTGGATACTTTGTTTATTTTCAAATAGATTTTATGAAGTTTTATTTGAAATACTTGTAATCCTTAACCCACACTCATCACTAATATACTCCCGGTGAGGGTCCCCCTCACCTTATATGTAAATTTCTGACCCTGATAGTGGGCTGATACTCCTGGTCAATATAAATACAATTTATTAAAACCACATATAGCAGACCTTCAAAGGGCAAGGAGGGGCCTTTCAAGCAAATATATATATATATATATCTATATATATATATATAACCATCAATAATGCTACAGCTATTCAGTTCATTTGAATTTGGAGACCAATTCTGAAGTGAGGGGAAGTATTTTCCTACTGTGGTTAGATCTTAAAAGATCCATGCATGTGGGAATTAAGTTGCACTTCACTTTGTGGGAGCCTCAAACCTGAAGGTTCCAAGGCTAATCTTGGGGAAAATAAGAAAGGAATTTGTAGGTGGATGAAGATGTGATGGCATTTGAGAAAAACTGGACTACTGTGGCCTGAACCCATTCTGCAGTGCTTGCAGATCTTTCTTGCAGTAAATTTTAAAGAGAAGTGAAAGTACTGAAGATATCCGAAGCAATGTATAGCTTTGAGCTATTCATTAAAATACCTCACAGTATGAGCACATGTATGTCTTTTCTTCAAAACTATACAGGTAAGTCATGGCCCTGAAAAAGTACCTCTTAACCTTAACCCAAATGATTAAGGTTAGATCATGTGGTATCTCCACCTTCTAGCAAGCATTTGCAACTCTTTTGAAAGCAACTGAAAATACTTAATTGGCCTAGATGCACTCACTTGCACAATTATAAAGTAAAATCAGGTAGCTGGCATTAAAGGCTAAGGATGTAGGAACCAGAAAAATGTGATCACTTGTTCCACTTGTAATTTCCCTTAAGAAAAATTTCGCTAATTTATGTGCCCATCATTTCCCTGAATTTACCTGAAACACTGTATAGTAGTCATAAAACCAGAAAATTACTTGCTTTTCTCTTTTCTCCAGAGTACTTTCTGGGGCCAGATACCTTTCCCAGGGAAACAAGACGGAGATTAGATGGAATATCAAAGTATTCTGGGGAAAAAAAAAAAAGGAGAAACTTTTTTGGGGCTAAAAAAGCATGACTAGTTTATACCATTCCAACCCTTCACCCTGCTGTACGCAGCCCCAACCATGCAGTCCTGTGTGACACACCAGAGAGTTCAGTTACACTCAACATCTTTCCTGAGATGCTGCAGAGTCCTTCATTCTATTGACACAACTATGCAAGTATTCACTCTGTGAAAAAACCCCAATAATCTGGAGGAAAGCAAAGCTGCATCACAAATAGGGGAGAGGGAACAGAATTAAACATACACTTGCTTTAGCCTGTCGAGCTTTAGCCTCCTCAGGCTTGGGCTAGACAGGCTATTTGCAGTCTGTTTACCCAGAAAGCATAAGGTGGGTGAATGTCTGTGGAGCAAACCCTCGTGCCTGTAGACCCCCCCAGGCAGCCCCTGCTGGTTTATTCAGAAGAGCCTCACCATCTCACAGCCCTATCAACTTTTCCTCACGGGGCCAAGTTGGCCGCTGTTTTCCAAGCCAATTTTTCCAGCTACCTCTGCAGGCCCTAAGGCCCACTGAGGTTACAAAGACCTTAAATGATGATTATCAGACAGCCTTCGAGGTCTTGCCCACCTAGTTTAGAAACCACATCCCAGAGTGGCCCTGGCCAGGTTACGTGTGCTGGTCAGCACTGGAAACTTCCACTGGCTTGTCTGTGCAAGGGAAAGCACGTCAGCACAGTCACGCCAGCTGAAGCTCAGTGCATATACATAATTATAAAGATGTCTTTTGCTGCTACAGCTTATTTCAGCCTCCTCACTAAGATGAGGTACAATATTACAAGAACTTTCGGTGGAAGGGAGTTCATACTGGGACTGTTCAGGTTACTGGAGCTGTTTTAATTATAATCATGCAGTCAAAGCAGAGGAAAAAAATAATCCTGCACTGTCCTTTCAACTGAGAAGGCATTTTTCATCATTCTTCCTATAATCATTTCCCTCTGTTTTGAAGTATGGTTTGAGGCAAGTGCTCCAAATCTTCTATCAAATTTGAGTCTCTTTGACGATCCCTGTAGGCTCCAGTTCTGCTGGATTAATTGAAGCTTAGTGCAGTAGCATATTTGGCCTCATAAATTTTAGAAATGCTGCATTTTTATCTAGTAGTACTATAACCTGAGATACATTTTAATTTTTGATGTCCCTAATCACTTTTTTCGTGGGGGAAGGCATGTTGCCATGGCGAAGTCTTTTAACTTATTATTTTCATAGGAACACATCACAGAAGAACATTAGGAAAGTGTAAATAATTCCTTCCTTTACAATGCTCACTGTGCTATTCATCTTTGAACAAGTTACTAACATGTGTCCCTCCTTGTTATAACACACATAACAAAACTCGGGCACCTACCTTGTGGGGGTGTTTTGAGGGCTGGAGCTTGTAAAGTCCTTTTGAGGATGAAAAGCATTATATGAGTATTGAGCACTAATCTCAGCCATGTGGACAAGCCGCGCACATTCGAAGTAAAAACCTTTCTAATGACATCCATATGCATCTTGAATACAAGAAAGAAATTGTAAGACAGCCTGTCAATGATCAAGGCTTTTTCATGCAGCTCACCCTACTGTTTGGCAGCTGGCCAGCTCAGAGAGCCTACAGAGGAAAATGGCTCTGAAGGAAAAAATGTGCATGTTAAGCAGAGGACAGCTTTTGTGAAGGGTGAGAAAAAGCAAGACAAATACCCTTGAATACCAAAGTGCTCTTGGTACATGAAGGAATGAAGTGAGACAAACTGTAAGGAAGAAACCACAGTAGGAGAAGCAGGAGCCTTCTCTTCTCACCAAAGATAACTCAAGCCTGTTTGCACTAAACTGGTGAGATAAAACACATTTCCACTTAAGGACCAAGACTGCTTTACATTCAGGATGTTTCTTTGGAGAGAGGCTAGGAGAAGCCAGGGAAGGATTTATTTGGAGCACCTAAACCAACCAAGAATGCATGTCAGCCTTCAAAACTCTATTATAATGACATCATAAACTCTTTCAAAATAGTTTGTGAGGCCATGCAGTAGGATCTGAGCATGCTGAGGGGATCTGAGCAGCTCTTCTTCAGAGGGAGTGATTTTTCTTCAGTGGGACTTATCTCACTGGCAAAGGCACTTTAGCTCAGGGCACTGGCTCCCTTCTGTTACAAGCCCTGTGCAGAGTCATCAGCAAATTCTTTTGCCTGATATATATACACACACACATATATGTATCCAATGTCAGAATTAGCCTCCTTACTTCCTCTCACCAGTCATCTACAGATTCATTTCACTCAAGCTGTGCTCCAGCTGTACAGCATTGCGGTGCTGCAACAAACATATGGAGTTTCAGCCAATAGTCCTCCTTTACTTCCTACAGGCTTTTAGTCTCTCTTTTTCCTTGCAATGCTTTGTGCCCTACCTCAGATGCAGCAGCATTTAACTAAAGTAAAATATGGAGGAATTAAACTAATGACAAGAAATTATTAATCTATCATCCTACCTTTAGAGAATTTTGTCAGGAAATATTTCCAGTCCTCCATTAAAATGTTTACCTGCAAGAGATTCCTCCTCTAATAAATCATGATTTACATTTAGATAGTACCTTTTATTCTGACATCTGTATTTACTGAAAAGTTGATTCCAGTCATGACTCCTGTGTAGCCTTTAATTCAAATTCCTGCCATTTAGAAAGAGCCCCAAACTAAATATTTAAGCAGCTTTTAATTCACGTTATCTTGCCACAGATCAATTTAGCACAACTCATCAACTGCTAACATGATCAATAATTAATGTGGCTGCAGGTCATCTACTTCAGAGTTCTGTTAGTCTTTGTTATGTCTTCCTGCAGGTAGGTTGCTCCATGAGAACAGACCAGCTCTTCCACTGCTCCCTGGAGTGAAATCCACAGAGGAGCTCAGTCCACTGAAAAAAAGAAATGAAAAAACCCAAGGAACCAAACCAATTTTAAAAAACCCCAAACCCCATGCTAAAGCAAAAGGCTTTAAATATGCACTCAGAAGTGTTCAGGATCTAACAGACGAGCCCTGGTGAATTTTCCTACTGTGGTGTATTGTGTTACTAATCCCAACATTTGATTTCCTGACCTCCCCCTCTCCACAGCAGGGATGGCAGAGGAGCACATGTCCACATCTCAGCTGTTCTAGTACAGGGCCTGGCATCTTGAGCCAAAGTCTTTGCAGCTGAAATTGAGATGCCACACAATGGACCAAAACAAAATTATTCACCTAGGTGGGGGATATATGTTGCTCATTTTGAAGCTCTTTTAAAATAAAATGAGCAGCCAAGCCTACACAGACAGAAAAAGCAGACCATGTGCTGCCTCATATCTCCCTCCATCTCTGAAACAGAGCTCTCCAACCAGACAGATTATTTGTTAGGCCTGAGGAAGCCTTCATGTCCACCATGTGGCTGCCTCAAAACTGCATGTACTTCTGCAATGTTTCACTGACTCTGCTCTTCTTGCTGTTGCTGATAATTTGAAATCATGTGATTTAATCTGCAGTACAATGACACGGCAGCTGTATTTTCCCGTCTTCTCTCTTTCTGTATTTTCCCATCTTCTCTCTTCTCTTATTTATTAGGCCTTTTCTTCACAAAATACAAGCATGCCAAGCAGAAGGGTGATCTTTTAATTTGAGAATTGTGGACCACCATCAGTTTTGGAAGAAGTTTGCATAGCATAAATACAGACAGCAAAAAAAATGTTACCCCCCTTCTTGTGTGCAAATCAGCAGCAACATAAGCACACCTAACAAACATGGCATCACTCGTGTAAGTATAACACTTCTTCAAGTGGGCTGCTATTTCCAATGGCTACATGATTCCAGAAGGCAAGGGCTTGAGGAGCCAGCCTTTGAGCCTACCTGTGTGTGCTGTCTGCAAGGCAGCCCAGCACAGCTCTGCAGAGACAACAGGAGGCTGTGACCAGCCCCTGGATGTGCCTGGCAGAAGCTGGGTGCACTCCCAGCCCTGCATGACAGAGCACGAAAAAATGTGGCTTGTGGGAAAGTAAAGGGAGGAGGAGTGAAAATGGGAGACCAAACTCCCATTTGAGAGGAAGAGGAAGAGAGACTTCCCATTTGGGAAGAGGAAGAGAGACTGAGGGAAGTCACGCTGGGAGGAGCAGCTGAAAGGTCAAGAGAAGACAGCAGCAAAATGTTGATGAGCAAGCAACCCTTGGTGATTCAAAGCCAGTGTCCACCAGCTCAGCTCTTACTCAGAAGATCAGCATGTGCTAGTGGGCATGCACAGGCAGGCACTGCCAGTCAAATGCTCTGAAAGGCCCCTGTAGGGATGTTTGGGCAAAAGAAAACGATTAAAATGACAATAAAAACGCTTCAGCACAAAAATCAGAGCTGCCACATATGTTTAACTAGAGTGTAAGGAACACTGATATTCCTGATTATTCATTAATGAGAAGTTTGGTTCAGATGTGGTTGGAAATATACTGGAAATCTCTTGCTGAGCATTTTTAATATTATATGTAGTATTGCTGATGCATTGACGACTTCTATTATGTCATACCAGTCACTTTAGATTCACACACACTGAAGTGGCTTGTGCCCTAAGGTGGTTACAAGTGAAAAAAATTCAGGAGACAACAGATGGAACCAGCAGCTGGAGGACTGGCAGAAATCAAGGCATCTCTGACAGGCATGCCAGACAGATTTTTGTTTGGGGCTCCTTTGTTCCATATCTTTTGCCAGCACCAAAAAAACCAAATCTCAACAAAATTACTTGGTGAACCATAGAAAAAGCAACTCTAGAAGAAGACCTGAGTGTCCTCAGATCAGTTTCATGTGCTGGAAGACCCTGAAGAGCCACAGGTGCTGCCCAGGATCCACCTTTTTGGACAAAGACCCCCTGAAGCAGCAAATAGCAGCTGAAACCCAGGAAGTCAGGCTCCCTACAACTCCAGTTTCCTGAAGACAAATAACTCAATTGTCAGTGGGCAGTCTCCAGCATAGTTATTAAATGCAGGGAAACAGATGTGGGCCTCACTTGGAGCCAGCTCTCCAAGGGCACCCGCAGGGGCTGCTTCCCCCAGGCTGCCACCCTGCCACAGGGTGGGGACCAGGCTAGGCCAGCACCAGGGACACTGGCACAGGCAAGGGACTGATATGTCACAGTGCACCAGGGGAGCAGCAGGCAGCCACTGTGGTGATGGGCACACACCCTACTGCCACCATGCAGCAGGGGCTGGACCCCCCAGGCAAGGAGAGGCCATACCAGCCCCCCTGCCACCACGGAGCATCACAGGGAGACACGCAGGGAGTAGGGGATGGTGCTGGGGTTTGGAGCCCTTTGCACAGCAGGGATGCTGCTCCAGCCTGGAGCAGGACTGCAGGACTGTCCCTGTGTCCCTGCAGGTGCCAGGGACACAGGGACACAGGGCAAGGGCAGCGTCCCTGTGTACCTGCACTGCCAGTGTGTGTGCAGTGGGGGAAGCACGACAGAGTGGGGATTAAAGCACAGGCAGCACAGCAAAGAAAGATTAAGCAGTGACATGAAATGTATGTTAAATGGAACCATAGTTTTTGTTTCATGACAGACTGGTGCCTAAAAAGGAAAAACATAATTTTGATGTTCTCGTTTTTCATATCAAGTATCTGGGTATTTTTCAACCACAAGGGATTATTTATTGTGTGCTAGGCACATAAAGACATGCACACCTAGGAGCAGTAACATGAACTGGATGTTTTTTCAATGTGGAAGCTTTTATGCCTTGCCCAGCAGTTCTCATTCATTACTTAGAAGCATGCCCTGTGCCTCCATATTCAAGAAAAAGCCCTGGCAGTGTTCAAGGAGAAAATGAGGTTCTGCTCCAGGGCCTGAATGAAAACCTCCTGCCAGGCATCAGCAAGGATTTCTCAGGCTTTCTTGTAAAAAGCAGCTTCAGAGGTGTTATCCTACTACAGTTCCATCTGAATTTCAAATGTACAAGTGCAAACGAGCAGAACCCAGAATATAATTGATGGGCTAACAGAAATATGTATCTTTATTAAAAGAATTTGTATGTGTTTTGGAAACTGCTTTCATATTATAGTAATGGTCTGTATATAGATTCAAGCTTAACAATGATCTTATTTAGAGACTGATACATTTCAGTGTACTTATATCTCGTAATAATTAAACAAGGATTGCACAACTTGCATTTCAATAGTCTATTTCTTTCTTATAAATATAAGAATATATAAAGAACGTATTATATATTCTTATATGATATATAAGAAAATATAAATATATATATTTATATATAATATTATATAAAATATATTTTTGTATTTATAAATGTATAGTGTATATATAGGATATTTTTTATTTTTATATATATATAATTTATATATATATTTACATGGATAGTATAAATTGAGTTGTAATACAGTATATGTGCTCCAGTAGTACTGAGCATATGAGTATGTGCTCTTCAAGCTATGCACAGCAGTAGCTTCTACTATTGAGGTACAAGTCACAGGAACATAAAATCAGTAGCTTGGGGTCAGATTAAGAATTCATATCATCTAATATCCTTGCCAGAATTGCTCTTAAATCTCATTCACAGGTTTTTGCCTTGCAACTCCTTTGAGCGAAAAGGTGACTTGATTTAGCTATGAGCTGTGTGAAAAAAATAATTCCTTTTGATATTTAAATATGTTTCTAGGAATTTAATTCTAGGTTTTGGCTTATGAACTGTTGCAACTGCTCCTTATTCATCTTCAGAAAGGTCATTATTTAAGAGCTCTCTACCACACCCTTTTCAGTCATTTCTGAGAGAGAACAGGACATTTCTGTCAACTTCCTGAAGAGAAATGAAGTCAAATACATTGACTTTGATTCTAGATTACCATTAGTTTTCAGTTTTTAAGATTACCTGAATAGCACAGGTAGATAACTACACCCACATCAACACTTTTCTGTATCTTTTCTCCTTTTAGCAGATCATTTCATGAGACTGAGAAGAGTGGGGAATCAGAACTGCACAAGATAGTCAAGATATAGGTGCAGCACCAATATATTCAGTGGCATAATATCTGGAGGTTATACTGAATTGTCTGTTCACTAAAAGCCAACATGATACTGTCCCCACTCCTTGTCAGAAGGAGCACACAGTGGTGAAATTGCACGGTGTAAGTTGTATAAATAGCATTCAGAGATGAAAACAGCTTGTCAGTTTACCTACTCAAGTCTTCTGCAGCATTGTTAATACCATTAAAAAATCTGAGCAAGTTTCAGGAAAAATGTCAAGTTGGATAACCTTATTTCAATCCAACTGCTGTGCTACATGCTGCCCTAAGAGGTTTTTCTGCCAAAGAGCTTTTGTACCCTGCTTTCTATCTAATATCATGGTAAGGCTGCTGTTATTCTCAGTAGATGGTGGATTACACTCTCTTAGGGGCATAGGTTTTCTGTAGAAAGCACTTTTCCTGAGAAACTTATCTAGGGAAGTGCTTTGGACTCTTCTTGCTGACTGTCTTTAATCCAATAATGTCACTACGGTATTGTGTGACACGGGCATCACTCCTGTGAAAGATTTGTGCCAGGCAATTCTGAGACAAGAGGAACAGTCAAGGTTATTTTTAAAGCACCAGAAGTAACTTCATCTCGGCAACATAATCAGTAATGGAGAATGCACAGCTTGCTATTAGTGACACTGATACCTTGTAAAAGGAAAAGTAAAATTCACCTGATTATTTATAGAGTTCTGTTGCATGTAGTGAAGCAAGTGTGTTACTGCAGATTTACAAGTTAGCAAGTGGTTCATAATTAGCATATTATTCATATGCAGCGTAGGACTCTTTAGATAAAGAACCAAATATCTATGCTCCAAGTTCCTAGTATTCCAGATAGCTTTATGCTTACTGTTCAATTTCCAGTGGTTTAAAGATAGGAAGATTATTTTTTAAAATCCCTTAAATAATTCCTTAAAAATAAAATGGGATTTATTTACGCAATAGTATCAAGAAGCAATAGTAAGCTTCTTGGTTCTGATTTCAACAAAATATAGTACTCCCTTGTCAGGATCCAATTTTTAAAAAAATAATACACTCACATACCTCTACAGCTGTGTCCTAGAATTTCTACTGACCTCCTGATCCAGCTAACAACCCTAAGGTCAAAAGGGGCTTGACCTTCTCATACAGCCTCAGAAACCATCTTCTCAAGGATAAAAAGATGGTAAACTAAGTGATAAACCTGACCAAGCTGGACTTATTCACTATATAACTTCTGTTATTCTCACAGAGCGTTCTGATTAACTGCTTGAAAGACTGTTAGCAGCTGACACGAAGGTAGAGCTTGTTTGTATTTGTTGTGCACTTTTCCAGCCTCAGACTCTTAATGGCATTTAGGAAAATAATGATAAGCTTAAAAAAGCAGAGTTAAATAGTGCTTGAAGTACAGTGCAGGTGATACATTGCAGTTACCTTTTGAAGATATCCAACTGGGGGATTAAAAGAACACTTCTTGTGTTTTAAGGGCCCCATTATTGCTGTCTCCATAACATATAAGTAAAAATGGAAAGTGCTAAAGAAGTACTGTGACCACACATGAGTCTGAGCTGTTCTATCCCTGTGCCCCGACTGATTTGTTGTGATGTCAGAGCCTCCAGAAGGGTTATATTGTAAGATCAAATCATCCTCCTGCAGCAGCCTTCATCTGCTGACTGCTGTAGCCCCTGGTTTGCACACAGTGCCCCCGGGGGCCCAAAGGCATTCAGCTCTGGCCATGCCAGGTGGGAGCAGTGCTCTGGCTGCAGCGCTCCTCGGGACAATGCCAGCTCAGCGCTCCTGACCTTCAGCCACTTGCTCTCATCTCACACTGTTTGCTTTGGCACAACTGCTTCTTCCCAAGGCACCCCCTGAGGCCATGTGGAAAATGAGATCAGTGAACCAATATGTGTTAAAAATAAACCAGGAAAAACCCCAAAAATATTTTACCAGGTGGTTGAGGAGCCGTTGTTTCAGCGTCCTTGGCACCCCAGGTAGGCAGGTGGAGGGGCTGGAACTGGCACTGCTGCAGGAAATGGCACATGGCATCCCATCCAGCACTGGGGCCTCAGGGTAGCTCTCAGAGGGTGGACTCCTACACCAAGCAGCTGAACTCTGTGACTGCAGGGGGGTATTCAGGAGGCTGAGATACCCTAGGTATCTTTTTCTGTAAAGACAGGCAACAAAGAAAGGGAAAAAACAGCAGAGAGATGCAGGAACTGTTGATGCTATGCTATCCCTGATGAGTGGAGAGACATATTTGTATTTGGAGCAAAGAAATTATAGACTGTCAAAGAACAGCTTTTCATTATTTCTTTACTTTTCTGTTCAAAAACTAATATTTAGCACTTTGTCTGGCTTGACTTAGCAATTTTAAAACATAATATAAAACCCTCTCATCAGTGATTTAGAATCACAGGTCCTGGGGCTCTGTTTTCTGAGCAGCTCACTCTTCCTGCAAAATCACAGAGTACCTTCAGCTTGTGTGGAAATTAATAGGTTCTGTTGTAAACACATGTCTAGGGCCTGCTTATGCTTTTCATTAAGCCATCATGAAATAGCTATTGCTAGATAACACCAGCTGTGGCCATTTTATCCTGGAAAGCAATTGGGATGTTTCAGTTAAACTGGAACCAGGAACTGCAGAAAAAGAAAAGCCCACACCTGGAATTAATTTGAAAAGAGCTAATCAGAGAAATACCAAGCACGACCCATGGTATTTGCTATATATTTATATGGTTTAAATTAAGTTAAAGATGTTCATCTCAGGGTGACAAGGGCAATTTTGGCCTTTATTCTCTGAAACTTTACACAATATATGCACAACTATATTCACCACGATTAGCAATCCCTACCACCAGCTTCAGCTGGTCACATTAATGCCATCTGGAAGTTACTGGTTGGCCAGTAGAATGAACTATTTTTGTTGCTGTTGAGGGAGTAGGAGATTCCCTAAAGGGTGTTGTAAATTTAGGCAGTGTCTCTGTATTTAGGAATGATTTGGTTCTGTGCTTTTAAATATGCCCTCCTAGCATATGTGCTTACTGGGGAATACGACTGCTCAGATTCATATGATTATTTATTTACATTAGTATAAATACAATTTAATGTCCTAGCTTATAATTAATATTTCAGGAGTAACAGTGAAACAAAAGGAAAACGAATCTCAGTGTTATTGAAATAATTGTCATTCTTACTATCATCTCTTCCATTCATCATTCTAGGAATATACCCACAGCTTTCTCCAAAAGCTTGATCAAATAAATATGTCCTTCACTGTGCCTGGAGAATCAGTGCATCTGGAGCCAGCTAGGGAGCACACTGCAGAGATTTCAAGTCTGCACAGTGCGTGAGCTGCCAGCTCTGCCCATCTTTATCTGACCAAGAATAGCCCACCGCTCAAACGCCTTTGCTAAGCCAAAACTGTTGGGAGGCAATCAGTCCCTTGGGAATCAAGCCAGGGTTTTTCCCAGTGACAGATATATTCCATCTTCATCCTTATTAATGGAACATTTATGATTGATTTCCTTTGTTTACCCTTTCCCTTCCTTCTGCAAGGAAGAACAAAAGTCTAAACTTTGCTTTCTGTATGACAAACATGAGGGAATTCCTTACAGAATGTTAATCACACAGTGAGAAGCCCTGAGAGACTGCATGGCTCTCTATTAAATTATAATTTCATTTCCACCAATTATTGAAACACCAATTATGGTTTCTTCTGAAGCCCAGACAGAAAAATAACACATGTAATTAGTGTGGATTCTTCCCTGAAAAGGTGAATGTAGTTACAAGACAGTTCACACAACAGAGGTGAAAAATAATAAACCTGATGGAAATCAACCTGTACTTTCTCTGGCAATCAACCTGTATTTTCTCTGGCAGCAAAGTTGGTTTTGGAGGTTCCTGCTTTCTATTATTGCACCTATGGCACATAATCACAAGTGCACTGCCTCTGCACTTGTGCTAATGTGATTGTTTTGAGGCTGTGCTGTAAACTGGATTAGCGAAACAATTTTAGGAAGATTTCCCCACAATCTCTAAATAACACTGGAAAATGCTATACATGAGCAAGACCCTTTACTGAAGAGGCCTTGGAACCAAGCTGTGCATCAGCTATTAAGTCAGAGAAGTGCACTCAGGGAGTACGTGCTCCTCAGAGCTCAGCTGCTGATTGCAGGATGCTGGAAATATGGATATGATGTTAAGGGAAGCATTGCATGGACTACTCATACTTAAGTTTTAGCCCCATGCTGAATAGGACTGAATCCAGTTTTAAAAGGTGTTAATGCAACACAGACAAAGCAAAATTGTTGACCTTTACTGAGAGTCTGGTCTGACTCTGAACTGTGTTAGAGAGATCTTTGTCTTAATTGCCTTTGCACAAAGTGATGTATTTTCAGTTAATATGCATCATGAAAAAACACATGGCTTGGAAATTAACCCCTTGCCTAAGAACAGGAGTCAAGTATTATCCAGTATGACTAACTGAGAAACTTAGAAACTATTCTGGTTCTAAAATGCTTCACAAAAAAAGTTGCTATCTGTTCCTATTTTGCTTCACTCATATTCAAGAGCAGCTCCAGGTGAAATCTCACCCTCCTGTTTTGCACTTTTGTTTATATTTTGTGATAACTATGATAGTTTGGAGGATGATTTTTTTTATTTTTTTTTCCAGCCTCTGGATCAATACAATTCTTCTACCTAAAGCAATAGCATAAATATCAGAAAACCAGCAGGGAATTGATTTAAGTCTATAGCAGCAATGAAGTCATCTGGCATCATCAGCTGCTGCTCTAGATGGAGACTTTTTCAGCACACTTCTAATGTTTTTCCTTTTAGCTAAAAATGTGGCTTTTTCAGAGTCCAGAAACCACACTATGCTTTACATTTTCTCTGTGTGACAAAGCTTTAGGGCAGTGCAGAAGGAACCCTGGTTGTTGTCCAAAGAAAGACCTGTGCTCCGCTATAAGGATGCAATATTTCTTAGACCTTTACAGTTTTGTCACAAATATTTCCTCCTCAGCTGGAAATCTGTGTGGGGTTTGTCTGGCTAAATTATATTCAAAGGCTGAATCATTATAAATTCCCAGTTATAGAAGTGATGATGGGAATGGTAACAAGATTGTGCCTCTCAGAGAATCATGATCTCAACAACTGGCTCATACTAAATTTGGGATATCTCTTTTGAAGCTATTATCCAAGTGCTTTGTAATAACCATTAAGGCAAAAATCTGCCTTTGTGTGCTGTCAAGCTGCAACAGCCCTTAGTTTTGGCAGTAAAAATATCAATACTAATCTCAGGCTGTAAATTGATGCTACAGAGACTTTGGTGATTTATGCGTTCCCATAAGACTCTTGCCCTGTCAGAGCAGGGCAGAGACACAGCTCACAATCACCAGCCCTCAAGTTAGGCTCTCTGTGTTGCTAAAAAATCCCTTTATTTATTTATTTATTTATATTTACTCCATCCAGACCCTTGTGAGCACAGGGCTCTTGCAAAGATACCATTGCCTGTGTTCCACTGACCGTGAAGCAGTGCTGCAGAGGCTGCTGGTGAACCTGAGCAGGAGTGAAACTCTGAGGTCAGCTCTGTGCCTTACCTCCCAGCCTCCTCTCTTGCTAGCAGAGAAAACTCAGGTGCTCAGGCTGGGTGGGATTTGTGAGGTTTTCCAGCCAGATGTCCCACCAGCAATGGAGAGTACAGCTTCAGTCTGCTTTTCCTACACTGTGCCTTCTGGCTGTGCACCTGATCAGCCCAAACAACATCTCATTCCTGAAATCCAGACCTCTCCATAACTGCGCTAAAATTCCTTGTAGCTGCACCTATGGATGACATGAAAAGTCTTTTAAAATCTCAGGGTCTTGTTATTCAGAATGACTTTGTATTCTATATTTTAAATTGACATTGAGATAAATTCAATTGAATTCAAGCCACTTTAATTGTGGATTAGAATAAAATCATGGAGTCTAATTTAGTAAACCAAAGCTACTTAATTTCATATCTTTGGCCAATACATATTCATTTCCTGAACATGTTTATGTAAATAAAACTGAAAGCACCATTTTAACAGGTAGGCACGCAATCAAAAATGTCAAAAAGCTGTTTTTTACCAGGAGACTGATTTTGTTTCATGGCACACCGTTTTATCAATGGCCAGATTTTTAGAGCAGGAAAAAGGATTATGTGACCCCCCGCTGCTGGAGATGCACTCTAACAAAAGGTATAACAAGTACAATGTCCCTGCAAAGTGGAACAGCTATACAAAATTGTTGCTTTATAAGTAAGATAAATGAAAACAAAGCATACTAAAACAGGCTAATAGCAAAAATAACTTAAATAGTGAGTTTCTCTGACTTCTCTGTCTTTAGACCCAAATGCAATACATGATCACAGAACAAGGAAGCCTGAACATACTCCCTCCACAGGAAAGACACCTGCAATGATAGGTAGCACCAGCAATGCCAACTATTTGTGGTGCCCAGCCCCCATCCTTCAAATGTGTCACCTCACAAACACCACTACCCTGGCAGAATTGGGTGGTGTGTGAGGAAACTCAGCAACTTCACCAGCATTTGTAGAGTGGAGCACTGATTCAGGTGAGAAAGACTTTGTCTATGAAATTACTTGAGTTGAAGGAGGCAGAAAAAAGGTTTTGCTCTGCTTTGCAGTTTCATTCTGAATCATCCTTATGGCCAGGATTAATCATGGGCTAAGGAAGGAACAAGAGGGAATACAGCAGATAAAATAAAAACTGAAGCAAGCTACATGGCATCATGCAAGGTCTGCTTTCAAGGGGGCTGAGTGGCTGTGGGCTGCATTTTCCCATTTGACTAGAGCGGCCAGAGATGCAGCAGGAGCTGTTTGAGGACGCGAGCTCTAATGTGATATGAGCCATGAAGTGATCCCGCCTGGATGATTCCCAAACACTGCAGAGACACACAAAGCATCAGGTTTGCAGCCTCTGTGTGACCAGAATCCCACAGGGTTTGTGTGCTCGCAGATGCTTACAGACCCTGGTAATTATGCAAACCTGCACGTGAGTCAGCCTCCTGCAGAACATGGGGTGCAGAAGCAGATAACAGGCTTCAGACACCCTAAATTTTTCCCCATTCCACTTGTCCTAGTCTTTATTTTGAACCTCTTACACATCTAGTCACAGCTGAATTCCTACTTGCAATAGGTTATAGTAAATATGGCTTGATTTCTGAAATAATTTAAATGTATATATGTGGATATGACATACACCACATTTTTTTCTTAGACATATGCGTGCAAATTCACATGTGATGATATGGCTATATTTAACATTGTTCTCTTTACAGCATAGTAGTTTTACAAGCCCAGAATAGGCTAGAATTTTGATTTATTTAGGGCTAAAATATGCTACGATTTCTTTTTCTTAAACAAGCTTTTTCAATAGTTAAGGTGCTCTTACAACATGCTGCAGCATGTCTACATTGAACATTCTATATCCTTCCAAGTATACCCTTCTTAAAGCACCAAAATTAGAGGAAGTACATAAGTTATTCATGGGTTTTGCCTGTTTTACACCACGTTGAAAACAGACATAATTCATTAAGTGGACACAGTGAGAGGAAGGAAAATTGGTCTCTCCCGGGAGCAAATGATCCTGCTTGGCAAGGGAGGAGGCTTCCCAAGGACAGAGCAAGACTGCTAGGAAAAGCAAGAAGACATAAGAAATCTCAGGAACTGGAAAAATGTGGTATAATTGGGATTAGAAAAATGAATGGAACAGCAGAGGCACAGGTTCCTGAAGTAAAGGAAAGAAAAATAATTTTGGGGAGCTAAAGGACATTTTACAACATTTGCTGTAACCCAGGAAGTTGGTGGAAGAGCAGGAGTGAATTTGGAAGCGAGGACCCATGCCTCATGGACCAAGTAAGCAGGGTTAAGTGTGTGAACAGACTTTTCAGAGTTTCAGCCTCAGTTTTCTGCAGTTATAAAATTTGCCTCCATTTATATCTGCTCATACAAAACTCAGCTTTTGAGCTTAAGGGGTTTTTCATGCTTCCTGAAGACCTTTGAAGGAAAGTTGTAGGGGTAAACTGAATTTGTATCTGACCAGGAGTCCCCTCAAATAAAGAGACCACAGCCCCAGGGTGATCACCTCTGAACAGCTGCCCTTTTTGGTCCTCATGGCATCTGGTGTTGTCTTCCCAAACACACAAGAGATTATCTCCTCCCCCTTCCCTTCCCAGGGGGAAGAAGAGCAAGACAGAGGAGTAGACTTTCCTATTTGATCCTTCCATTGGGTGCAGAGAAGAGAAAGAGAAGAAACTCTCCCTGTTTGCTTTCCTCCTACTCACAACTGCTTACAAGCAAAGGAATATATTGGGTAGCAGGATAGGAAAGAGCTGCAGGTAGAAGTGCAGTAAGCTGATGGAGCTAATTGACTGAGCTAAATACCCACTGAAAATAAGAAACCTAACTGCACCAGACATCTCTGAAAGGAACTGATATCTGGCACAAAACTGATAAATAATTAATTTCTAGGGCTGATCCTTTGTGACTTAAAGTGATGCAGAGAGACAAAAGTCAGCATTCAGACCCTCTGAAGCCTCCTTTGATCCCTCAGTATATCCATTTTGCATTCCTGCTGTACACCACATTTGGAGGTCAAACCCTGGATCTTCATTGAGAATTTCCCTGCAAAGGCTGTACAGGGAAGATGTGCACTGTCCATGCTGAATAGACTAACATCTCCTGCCATTACTCAAAAAACATTTCCTGCTGAAACGAGTCTGGTGTGAGTCCAAGCTAGGAAAACACAAATAAGGGTTCACATGTATGTCTTGCATGTGTGAATAACCTCCATAAGGAGGAGTGTGTGCTATACCTATACACTCTATTTGTGATATTGCTTCTAGGAATTTAACAGCATGCACCTGAATCCTTTCTGTTCTTACCAAAACAGCAGCAATGCAGAGTGCTACGGGGCAATTTGTACCCTTGGGCAGAGCTGTGGGAAGCAGCAGTCTTTTGGGAAAGACTTGTCCACTGTGAGCTGGTACATCCCGGGGCACTGCCGTGTGCCAGCACACAGCCTGGATTTCAGCAGCAGAGGAGGGAGATGTAAGGTATCTCTCAATTATAGGAGAAGCTTCTGCATAAAACGTGCTACGGCAGCCTGAATGCTGCAGCTCAGGCCGTGAGAGAGGCCAGCAAAAGCTGAGCTCTGCACAGGTGACCAGAAGCCCTCCTGCCTTGCCCCCTGCCCCCCATGCGGCAACAGAAGTTCAATTTAGCACACTGGTCCAGAGGTTTTTCCATTATCAGCTATCTACTCATAAATGAACCCTCAGTATTCAATGGTCTTTCTTTTTTTACAGTCTATAGATTTTATGGCCTACTTTGTACTTCCAAGTGGGCTTTTTCCAGTACTAAAACGGATCTGAACCATTTTCTTCATGCAAAATCAATAGCAGACATAGATTCCAGGTCTCTCTCTTAAACATCTAAGCATCAACAAATTTCACTGCTCTCATTTTTGATCTGTAGCTATTGCTCTCAACAGAGATTAAAATAAAAACAATTTAAGCTGCTTAGTGAAGTTAAATAGCTTTTAGAACAATTTATTAGGAAAATTAATTTTCCAGCTCATGATTTATCACATGATTTTTAACGAATTTTAAGATAAAACACAGTGCTTATATTTACAACACGGATACACTGTTGAGATATTCTAACCAAGTCTTGTTTAAGACACCCAGACACCCACTTATTAGAATAATGCTTTCAAACATATTGTACAAAGTGGTGATTCTTGGCTCGCAGCGCTCCTGCCAGTGTTAACACCCCCAAATTTTTGAAAGTGAAAGCAGACTGCATGCTGAACAAGGGCCTTAATGTTGTCGCCATAGAGATGACACTTTGCAACCCTTATTTGTCTCCTTGATTGCACCAAACAAATGCACTCTCTCTGTAGACAATTGCTTTTGGTTTCTTGAGTATCATTTCTCTAGATGATGCTTTAAATAATATCTTTGTAGAGACATAAATATTATTTTGTAGTGCAGTGAAATTTACACAACAAAGAATACAGTAGCTCTTCTGATAGAGGACAGCCAAGAATCAGTTTGAATAAATGCAAAGCAAATTCCTTTGTTAAAATAGAGAGACAGGACAGTGTCTTTGTCTGCACAAACAAGGATGAAAGAACCTGTTATTTGTATTTGGCCAGTCGACTTGAAAACACAGGAGAGAAAATATTTTGCATAAACTAAACTAAAAATATTTTTCTAAGACTGGAAAACCAAAACCACTCATGTTTCCTTCAAAACAGGAAAAAAAAAAAGAAAAAAAGACATTTTAAAACAATTTTTACAACACATTTCTTTTTCCCATTTGAAAGTTCTGCAAAATTCAACTCAAATTGATAAACAGCATGAGCTGTTTCCCAGTAAATTTCAAAAAATACAAAAAATAATCACTCAGCCTTATTCTGAAATAGCCAGAGTGAAAATCAATGCAGTGCAAAAGGGCTCTGCACTCCCACCTCCAAAGCTTTCATGCCTTGCAATCCCACCCCAAGGAGCCCTTGCCCTCACTCTCCACCACCCCCACATTGAGCGATTGTTGCAGGGAAGCAATTTCCCTGCTCAGTGAAGTGCCATCCACATTTGTAGGGCTGCACAAGTGCTTACTGAGAGCAAAAAAAAAGATAGATGGTGGCAAAAGTCACACTTCATCTTAATTTTAAAACAATAACAGACTTCAACACAAAGTTTAGTGTCCAGACTGAGCGTAGTTAAGCCTGAGCAGGTTGCACAGTGAGATTGGTCAGCAATGCATGTGGAGTTAATGTGCTCTGTGCAATTGCAGCTGTCTTCCCCAGCCTGGTTCCTCACAAACCCAACACTGGACCCAAGGAGCAGAGCTCCTTAAGCTACTGATTAAAACAGGTCTTTTGCCTCTTTTTCTGGCTTTTACTCTAGTTTATTCTTTCTTGAATGAGCTTGTTTCCATGACAGTTAGGGCCATAAAACCAAAACCCCTTAAAATTTGATTAAGCTTTTATCAAACAATAACAATCTAAATGCATTCTCAGAGATAAACCCTGTCCTGACACAGAAAGCTCTGCACTGTGACCCATGGTACCCAGAGGACGACCTACCTGCCCTGCCACAGCTGATGGCCATGGTGGGGCAGAGGAGCTGAAGAGAGATAATCTGCTCTTCCCAAATACTGCCTGCCTTTGGAGGAAGGAGCTGCTGGCTCAGCTAATAGAGCCTCAGCCTCAACACTGCTCCATGTCGCTCACCGTGCTGTCTGGGCTGCAGATGCTTAATAGCCACTGAATCCAGAAGCTGATTCTCTAATTGCTCTGTCGTGTCAGCTTTGACCTCACGCTCAGCACCAATCCCCCAGCCCTCGGTGTTGAGGGCATTTTCTAGAAATAGTCATCCTGCCTGTGCAGACAAGGAAAGGCAAGCGTGAGGGAGGTGGTGTCAGGGACTTGAGCTTTTGACCCTGAAGGCAATACAGATTCAGCCGATTTGAGGCTCTTGACTCTGTGAACTTGAGCCAGAACTCACACAGCCGGCCCGGAGGGGGTAGGTAAGATCACTGGAGCTCTATTTTGAGCTGCATAAGCAGAAGTGACCCGGGAGCTTAAACCACCCCCCCCACCCCCCTCCGATCAGAAATCATCTCCCTTTAGTGCAAATGGCACAGTGGAATCAAACCAAATCAAAATTTTAAGAGTAATTTGCTGTTGTTCCTTTTACTGGAGTTTGTACAGTGTATTGTTCATGTCTGACAGAGGAAAAAACCACAGAAAAATTCGGTTTATTTCCTCTGACATGTCTGAGAAGCAGACATATATCCTGCTATACGCTCCCTTTATCTCTCAAAATGCTTTATCAGGTTAAAAAAAAAAAAGCCCAGAAAAAAACACCCACCAAAAACATCACCCCTACTTGACTCCCGTGATGAGCATCAGCCCAGTGAAGGCTGCCTTGCTGTCCCCAGCTTTGTCAGCTGAGCCAGCTCAGGGGGCAGCTGTGGGGAACCCAGCCTCCAGTGCCCAGCACAGGAAAAAGGAGCTGGGTCCCCTTCTGTGCTGTGGGTTGCTGTGACAGCCACAGAAGTGCTGGCAAGTCCTTCTCCATTTGAATGAGCATCTCCATCTGTGCACCTAAATCCAAGCACCAATGTCTACCCAGCTGTCTCCTCACAATGTTTCTAACTGGGCTATGACACCTGCAGGAGAGAAATCCAATTTTCCCTTGCAGCAGAAGCATCCCTGATGCTCAGACTTGCTGGTCCTGCAGTGATCCACAAATGGATCTTGTTTTAGATTTTAGCTGGGAACAGGGATGCTTATTTTTATAAGTGCATGTCTAAATTCTTCAGCAGCTGAAATAGGCCACCAGACACATACAATTGTTTTAGTACCATCCTAAGGCAAATGTAGAGAAGAAGGAGTAGTGGGGATGAAGGAAAGGACAGCTGTGAATGGGTAGACAAACTGGAGGACATGGGTCAGTTTGAAGGCTTTGCCCAGATACTGCTTCATGTACAGCTTGGGCAAATCAGAAGCAACTTGAGTTCTGCGGGAGAAGGAAAAAGAAATTGCCTGAGCAATTGTCACTGCCTAATCTATGTCTGATGTGCTGTTTGATTGCACAGGACCTGAACAATTGCACTGAGCAAGTAAGATGAAAAGCAGAGAATTCAGGGAGAACAATTAAGCCACCCTGCTCTGTTGAGCCTCTGATTCAGCTATTTGTAGCAATTCTTTCACCAACATATGGTCCAAGTCCTGCCTGCAGATAAGCATGACAGGAATTCAAATAAAGACTACTTGAAGTGTTGCTGACAAACACATACACTGCACTGCTGCTTCTCTCCTCAAGATAAATGTAATACATGTGGTTATCTCACTCAAGCAAGTTAAGTTTAAAATACAGCTTATTACTGAAAATTGAACCTTGACTTACTTACAGTGATATTTGCTATCCTGGCTGTATTTGTGTCCCACGACCTCAGAGGTACAGTCTGTCATGGACTTTGGATCTTATCCCTTTTCTGATTTCCATTTGTGACCTTTAGATGCATTTCAAATAATCCCTTACTTTTTCAGCTACTGTTCCTCTGCTTAAAAACTCTGCAGGAAGGCATTTCTCTAACCGATGCTTTATTACCTCTTTAGATAATTTTTGGGGAAATTTTAAAGGAGTAATCTCTGCCAAGCCCACTGCCTCTGCAGCACTTGCACGATGTAGAAGCAACTAGCAATTGCCATTTTTCACATTCTCTGGTTTCACAGTCACATCTCTGTCTGAATCTCCCAGGTGGAAATGGACCTAGTCTGCTTTCCCAGTGCTATCTGAGGGTGTCACAGATGTGTTAAGGTCAACCTCGTGCCACATTTCTGTTTCTCTTTGGCAGAGCATGCTGCTTTGTCAGGCCGCTGAAGATGAAGCAACACATTGGTACCAAAGTCCATGGTAACCACTCATTAATTCTTTAACATTTGCTCTGATTACTGCCCTACAAAGAGCAACTCTGAAAATCCCTGGAATAGGCAAATTATTGGCATACTTGACTTTGAAGTTCAACAGATCTAATGAAATCCTACCACTGGCACACACTGCTGCAGAACACTGCTGAGAGTAAAGTATTGAGCTAATATTTTGTCATAAATCCATAGAAGTATTCCAGAGTTAAACTACAATACATTTTAAGCAGCTAGAAGATCTCCCTAGAGAATATTTAATCCCTTTTGATGAGAGAGCACTCTTTTACAGAACCCCATTTCCTTTTTCAATGAGAATTAATTTTGCCAGTTATTTTGATTAACACATCTTGAAAGAAATCTCATGTCTACAAACCAATAATCATCTACAGCTAGGAATGCACTACAGAAATTGGAGAGTGGCAGTAGAAAAAGGCCTGACGAGAATGGCAGAACTCTCCCACCAAAACCACGCATGTGCAAAGAACTTACACCACCTCAGCAATATATGAGTGTAAGAGGTTTACCAAAACCAGAAGCTTTGACTGCTGAGGTATCCATAATCTAGGTAAAATACAGAGCTGTGAAACAAACTAGGGGCATTTATAAAGAAGGACTGCCCAAGGAGTTTCATTGTATCTTCTCACCTTCCCCCAGAAATAACCACTGGGAAATACAGTATGTTAACGTATGCAAGGCAGTGACCTCCACTGGAAAATGAGAGATGCCCAAATTTCCTAGAACTTTCCTGGGAAGCAGCAGGTGCTGACTGAAGTGCCTTCACAGCCACAGCAGCTGTCCAAGCACGCCCAGCTGCTCCCAGGACTGTGGAAAGGTCCAGTTCTTGCTCAGCAGATGCGGCCATGTCTCTGCATTGCCCCAGATGTGCTGCGGGAGAGGGCAAGGCCATGCAGACAGACACACAGACGCAGATCTGCTCAGCCTCTTTCTCCCTTCCCTTTGCACTCACCTCTGTATGCTGCAAACAGGAGCTGCTGCTCAGGACTGGGCTTCCCTTCGCAGTGATCCATAGCACGAGGAGCTCTCACAGCATGTTAAGCAGTTTCTTTTTTCCCCACTGCCTGTTTGTACACCATGGAACAGCAGAGCTGGTGCCAGAGGCTCAACTGGGCATGAGAGACAGGCCCAAGAAAAAGCCTGACCAGCTCCTCCAAGCTGAGCTCCACCTTGCTGGAAGTAGCAGCAGCACCAGGAACAGATGGGCCAGCTGGTCTCCAAAAGCTGTAATTGCTCTCTAAGCTGTGGCATGGGTTTGCTTCCTCATGTGCTGGGAGCAGGAAGCCATTGTCAACTTACTGCTTATTTTGGTTATTATAGTAGCGTGTTGCTGAGACTCTTGTAGCCTGGTGACAAGCTACAACATAAAAATTCCTTCCATGAAGTGTGTGATTCCATGGTGTCTTCAGTCCATCCCTGGAAGGCAGCCAGCACCACCAGGCAGTGTTGCAGCTCTGTCATTTTTATAAAGCACTCACAAGACATGCACCTTATTAAGTGCTTGGAAAGTAATCCTAGTTTAAATTGATGGATGAACAAAGGAACAGCAATTTGCTGTTGGGGAATATTTTATTTGCTTTTCACCACAGGAAGGTGGATAGGAAAACAAAGTCACCCAAGTTGGAAACAAATAAATGAAATGCATTCAATTAGTTAATGGAGTGTCTCACAAAAGGTTGCACTATTAGAAAATTAAATTAGATCTTCCCAATATGCTGAGAGTCATTAGCACTTTTTTTTTTTTTTTAGAAATTGGCTGAAATATTCAGGGGGTTATTTTTTGCCATTGGCTTTTTGCTTTCCCTAACATACCTTTCAGTCCTGATTCTTTTCAGATTATCTTAGTCTTGAAAACAGTGCTAATTTCTGAAAAGCCCTTCTAAGTTAAATGACTTTGGTGTAATTCATGAGTACATGGAACATATTTCAGATTTTTCTAAAGGAACATGATGTCCTCAGAGATCAGCTTCACAAGCTATTATATGATTTAGTACCACTGGTTACACAAGGACTCAGCTCAAGCATGTTTACTGGTGGCTTCCTTTGCCTTTTTACAGCAAAACAACTGAAAAAAAGGGGATAGAAGCATTTTAAATTTGCAGTTCTGCCTTTGCAATGTCATTCCAATATATCTATATCCAGAACTATATCCAGATTACACTGGGTTAATTAACACCAGCGTGGCAGTGCTGGGACAGCACCAGAGTGGCCAGCCACACCTCGTAGGTGCAGCACACCAGTGCTCTGCATGGTGGGGTGGCAAAGCTCTCATTCCCTTCTCGCCATTCCAGCTGGAATGCTGCAGGGTCTGTGGTTAGGAAATGCAGTGCATGATTGGTCAGGTCTCTGTAACTCCACCTAGACCTTGCTGGAGAGACGGGCAGAAGGGATGAGGATATTCCCTGCAAGTACCTACCTAATTAAGCACACCTATTTTCAGAGTGTGCTCCTTCCTCTTTGATCTCACCCAAACCATGAGGTGGAGGGTCCTAAGCACATCCAGCCAAGCTAGAGGGGAGTCTGCAGGAAGCAGCAGTGCTCAGTGCTGCCTCTTGTTCTCGGGGAAATGGAGCCCATCTGTCCCATGGGAAAACCCAAAGCCTGCATTAAAGGTAGCACACAGCAGAAAGCACAAGCAAAGCGCCTGGGCAAGGGGGTCAAGGTTGAAAAAAAGTCAGCCAGGGACATAAAGGCACTTTTCTTTTTCACACCAAGAGTGTTTCTCTCCCAGGCAAATAAAAGACTCAGGTACGTGCGGAGACCCATTATCTCCACGTGCTTAAAACTGAAGTCTTTGATGCATGAGATCTGGCATGCCCTTATGTAAGCAAATTATTTTTATCTACTTCTAGCCTAATAGAGACTTGACTATTTTGAGAACTTATAGGTTTCATTGCTATGGAAACTAACTCTGTATCTTTAGGTGAGCCTTGTTATCTCTGATTAGCAGAGTCCACATCTCAGCTTTTTTTAAAAAAAAATACAAAACCAAAACAACACGGTTGTATTTGCTGTTTCAGTCCCACTACCCATTACCCTTTGTCTCACTCCTGAGTCCAGCATCCTTTACAGGAAAGAGAAATTGTGATATTAACAATGCAATGCTAGGTTACTGGCTTCCATGTTGATCAGAAGTGAGTGGGTTTACATTGAAAACACAATCGACATAGGACCATCAACATATCAAGTCAACCTTGTCCAGGAGTAAAAATCCCCATAAAGAAAACCAGCCTCATACAGCTGTCCTCTCCTTGTTTCTCTCTGGTTTGGGTGAGTGACCCAAAATGAAACGAAATGTTAAACAACTCTTTTCCAGTCCTTAGATCAATAGTGGGAGGATTTACCACTTGCCTGGACAAGGAGAACTTCTGCCACAGGGGTGACTGAACTGGCAACAACTCAGTAAAACAGACTGGCCTCATCTTATGTTGGAACTTCTGCCTTATTATGAAATTATGGAGTTTTTCTCACCCTCACAACCTTTCCTCTTCTGCCCAACTTCAGCTACTCTCATTTTAAAGTATATCCAAACTTGGACCATCCCAGAGACATTTCTGGGATGATACAGGAGGGGTAAACATCCCTATAGGAAAACTGGGGTTTGAGACTCCTCAGTTTCTTTGTAGAACTGACAGAGCTATAAGGTGCTTGCATTTCTTGGGGTTGCTCTTTCTTGGGAGTGAAAAATTTGGATTTTGCAGAGTAGTTCAAGGACCAATACATGTTGGTATTTCATGGTCTCAAAAATCTTTTCTGCGTAATTCAACCTCACAGAGAATTCCCATCCAGAACTTTTTAGAACTGTTGGAATTCTATTATTCTAGTAACACCAGAGGTTTCTCTTTGTTTTTCTTACTCTAAAAAAAAAGTTGTCTCTTCAATGACAGAAAGGCATTACCTCAGTTGTGATATATACCCACACTTCTGCTCAGAATTGCGATACATTCTAAATTCTGCTGTAAAAAAGTTAGTCTTTTGGCAAATCTACCAAGAAGGCAGTGCCTGTCAGTAAAAATGAAATATTTTCCTCCAAAATGTCAACACATATACCTGCTTAATACGTTACTCCCTATTATAGCACATATAAACTATATATCCTAGTACAGGACGAATGTGCCTTGTCTCATTGGCCTCATCTATAGGGGGAGTTCTGTCCACATTCTTCATTGCTATTGTTTGTACTCTTCAGTTTTAAGTCATTTATTGAATTCTTTTTCCTCCTTTGGAGTATGAGGCCAATCTCTTTGATTGGCTCAAAGATGGTTGGTCAGGTTTTTTTTGTATTTGGTTTTATTTTTTTACACCTAGAAAATTAAGGTTGTATTCGTGTCATATTGATGTAGGTTTTTGTTTTTTTTCCTGCATTCTCCCCGTCATTGTGAGTGAAATCACTACCTCACTGTGCTCCCTTTTTATCTGAGCCAAATATTAAGTATGTAAGATCGTAGGCAAACACTGAAATTTTTGGACAATCAGGATTATGCAGTGGCATAAAATGAGAAGAAAGCATTTTCTAAAGGATGAAGGGTATTCAGCTTCAATAAGCAGGAAATTCCCACAAGTTTAATTCCTGTAATGGATGGCAGTGATACTCACTCTGCTTTATGGGATATTATTCCATAAAGGAATGCAACAAAAACCAGTAGTTAAACTAGGACAGATGTTGCTGGAAATATTTAGAAGATGTTTATTTTATATGATTAGTGATCAAATATGCAATGTTCTTGGGTATGTCATCCTCATGACTTCCCACAAGACATAATATTTTCCTTGTTGGAAAAAGAAAATAACTAAGATGTAGGCAGCCTTTAGTAACTGAGATATTTTGGACTGGTGATGTAGCTGTTTAAGCATCCATCAGCAAGACCATCCCCTAAGTCCAACCACTTCCCTGGGCTTGCTCTACTTATTCCCTGCATACCTTAAAAATGCTTCCCCCATCCCAGTCACCCTTTCTCAGCCCAGCACTGGTACTTTTCCTGGTAGATTTCCAATGAGGAACTTCCAGCCTCAACTCTCTGGAGCAAGCTGTCTGCTCCTCCCAAAGAATAGCCTGTTTCTTACTGTAGTTTACTGAGTGGATATCTCTGGGCTTG
This sequence comes from Euphonia xanthogaster, assembly GCA_034509185.1. Classification (NCBI taxonomy): domain Eukaryota; kingdom Metazoa; phylum Chordata; class Aves; order Passeriformes; family Fringillidae; genus Euphonia; species Euphonia xanthogaster. Next base: position 31,119,212 of record JAYDZK010000202.1, on the reverse strand, counting down.
ACTTAAGAAAAGGGATTTTTAAAGCAAGGGTGTGAAGCCAGCAAATGGAAGTTTCCTTCACAAAGCTCACAAAAGTTTCAGCTGTTGCAGTAAAACTTCTGTGACCTTCTCCAAGGACATGCTTGTAGTCATTTAAAAAGAAAAAACTTAAAAAGCACTGCAGTTAATATGCTCCTGTAAAACTAAAGCTGATTTAAGACTTCCTACACTCAAAGTTGCATTAATATAATCCCTTTCAGCTAATCAGGTGAGTTGTATGTAAAATGTACCCAAATCCTCTATTGTAAGATGAAAAGAGACCGAACAGCTGCAAAGAAAGGGAGGTGTGAACTCTGCCTTCCTTTCTCTTTCGAGCCTCCCCCACCTTCAGACCCAAAGCAGATCCTATTGCTCTGAAGTAGGGACAGAACTGAAAAATCATAGAATTTTTAAAGTTGGAAAAGACATTTAAGATAACCATGTACAGCCATTAACCCAGCACTGCCCAGTCCACCAGTATAATATGTCCTCAAGTGCCACATCTACATGTCTTTTAAATACCTCAATTTTGGTGACTCAATCATTTCCCTGGGCAGCCTGTTCCAGTCCTTAAGAATCCTCCCTGTGAAGAAATGTTTCCTAATATCCAATTTAAACCTCACCTGGTGCAAGTTGAGGCCACTTCCTCTTCTCCTGTCACTTGTTGCCTGGGAGCAAAGACCAGTCCCCATCTTGCTGCAATTTCCTTCCAGTGTCCTTCTCTGGACATGCTCCAGCACTTCAGTGTCCTTCCTGTAGTGAGGGACCCAGAACTGGACACGGGATTTGAGGTGCAGCCTCACCAGTGCTGAGTACAGAGGGACAGTCACTGCCCTGGTCCTGCTGGCCACACTATTGCTGATCCAGGCCAGCTCGTGTTCAGCCACTGTCAGCCGGCACCCACAGGTTCATTTCTTGCCATGCAGCTTTCCAGCTGCTCTTCCCCCAGTCTGCAGCCCTGTACAGGGCTGGTGTGACCCAGCCCTTCACCTTGCTGAACCTCATACAATTGGCCTTGGCCCATCAATCCAGCCTATCCAGACCCCTTTACAGAGCCTTCCAACCCTCCAGCAGTTGAACATTCCCACCCAACTTGGTGTCCCCTGTGAGCTGACTGAGGATGCTCTCAACCCCCTTGTCCAGGTCATTGATAAAGACATTACACAGAGCTGGCCCCAGTACTGAGCCCTGGGGGACACTACCTGTGACATGCTGCCAGCTGGATGGAACCCCATTCACCACCTCTCTCTGGGCCCACCCATCCAGATGGACATCCAGTTTCTTACCTAACGAAGAGTGCACCTATCCAAGCCATGAGCAGCCAGTTTCTCCAGTAAAATGCTGTGGAAACTGTCAAAGTCCAGGTAGACTACATCCATAGCCTTCTCCTTACCCACCAGGTGGGTTACCTTGCCTCAGAAGACCAATCACGTCAATCAGGACCTGTACTTCATGGATCCATGCCATCTGGGCCTGATCTCCTGGTTTGTCCTGCACCTGCCATGCATACTTCTTCATGATCTCCTTACTCTCTGCTCTTCTGCCCTCCCTGTCCTTCACCACTTGCCTGACACCAGCATTGTCCTGGCTGCCCCCCGTGACCTGTGGCTTCTGCACCTTCCCATCCCAATGCCAATCCTTGGCATTGTCCCAAGGCCAGATTAATTGCCTTTTTTCTTTCTTAAAGAATAATGGTCGATATCACTGTCTTGAAGCCAAAAAAACAGCACTATTTTCCCCATTTCATTCTTAACATGTCCTCTCATGTTGCTGAACTGCTCTTTGGTCTCCTACTTCCCATTCACCCTTCCTTTTTGGTTCCCTATCCACTACTCAATGACCTCCAGCCTCTGTGGCACCAGGGCCAGCATCAGAGCTAGGATGCACAGTGGGATGTCACCATGCAGGGAGAGGAATGTCACAGGCCATGGCTGGACCTCCTGCTTGGAGTTTGCCATACAAGGGTGTTACTCTCTGCTGCAGCAACAGGTTGTGGCCCCTCAATTCCTCAGCCTCCTTCATCTTTTTCCTTTTGTTCTGCTTTCCTACACTAAGCATGAGGCTGGAGCAGCCAGAAAGACAACAGCTGCCCTTTTCCAATTACCTCTCCTATGCAGCCATCTTTTATGGAGATTGAACATTTTGCTTTATTGTGAACCTTTTTGGCCTGCAGACAGTGGCTGGTGAGGCAACCTTGATTCTAGAACAGCTGAAGCTCTGTGCTGGGGTGGAAAGGCAAAATATTGGGGAGAGCTCTGTATACCAGCCAAACAGCAAGACCTCCTCAGGCTCTTACTTCTAAAATACATTGCTTTTATTTCGTTTACAGAATCTTACCCTGCTCTGAGCCCTTTTCTATATGTGTTTGCTTTGGTATGGCCATAAACAATTTTTGTCATCAGCCTGAGGGCAGAGAAATTCATACAGCTCTTACACTGCTGCAATCCCATTGACTTCAGGAGAATTATTTCCCATTACAGCAAGTGAAATCAGAATGAGTAAATATGCCATTTCTCTGCTGTTCACCATTAACACTGTAACACTCACTGGAGTAGTCAGAGAAAGCTGGAGATTGACTCTTGTTTGACTCTGTATATCTTGTGTGATGTGCAGGGCTTCCTCTTTCCACTGAGAACCAGAACTACTCTGACAAAGTGGAGAGGAGCCAGTGGCAGAAAAATTAGGGGCTATTTATTTTTAGAATCAATTTAGAAATAGTTTTTAAAATTTTCTCTCTTTCTGTTGGGAACCAAAGCATTCAAATGATTCAGTAACCCAAAGAAGCCCCTGATCCTGATCTTATGACTGGGAAAACTCTGAGACACAGACATCTTAAATAATTTGTCCTTGGCCATATATGTGCTGGAGACAGAAGTTCATTGTTCTATATTGACACTTGAGTACATTTAACCACTAGACCACCCTTCTTCACCACATCCTAGTGTTCAATTTAGACACAAACATAAGAAGGCAACAAAACAAGTGAAGTTCAGTTTCAGAACCACCATGGATCAGACACACAAAGCTGCCAAACTGCATCCAGCCATCACATGGTTGCTGTAAGAAAGGCTGGCAGTTACCTCTCTATGCAGAGGTCATTCACAATTGCATACAATGGAGATACTCCCTGCATGGAGTGTGAGTTATTCTGGAAGAGGAAGGATCTGTCAAAGCCACACATGTTCTGAAGAAACATCCTCATAAACAGACAGACCCAGGAACCACCAACCCAAGCGTGTGCTAAGTGGATCTCAAGGTCACAAATGCCCTGGGGAGCCCCTGCTGGGTCTATCTGGCTGCCTGTTTCCCTCCATGTGTATTGGTAGAATAGCCTATCCCAAATTTTTAGTCCAGAAGTTACTAATGACAGCCTTTCCCTTTCCAATTTTAGTGCATTTTTTTTTCCTGGCATTTTCCTTTAAGACAAAGAGGAATAATGACTTTCTCAACAATTAACATCTCACACCTCTTTGTAATGAAGAGGCCATGTACTTTCTCAGCAAATTCTCTCTCCACAGATGTAAGCAAGGCTACTGATAAAGTTAGGGGGATATTCTTCTGGGCTCTGGCTGTGTACTCAGCTTTATCTATTAAAGACAGCAGCAGCAAAATGGCTCAGAACAAGGACACCTTCAGAGATGAAGGTGGCAGTTCCAGCTCACAGCTGTCATGTCTCACTGTACACAGTGCTGTGTCCAAAGAAGTTAAGTTTTCCTATCTCCACACTCTCAGCTGCACACCTGTTCAAAGCTCCAAGGTTTTCTGTTCAAGACCTGGAATATATTTGTGTTTTAAGCAATGAACTACCAAAATTATTTTCTTGCCTGTGCCCTCTGCAGATACATTCTCAGCAAAGGACATACCTTCCATTTTGTCTAAAGTAAACAGATTTCATCTACCCTTCTCGGTCCCCTCCTCCAAGGTAAAAATGTCAGGCATTACAATTGCTGACACTGTGCTTGCTGCAGGACTACCAAGAACTGGGGCTTTGGTACAAGCAGAAATTTGACCTGCTGTTTTCCCAGCCTTCAGCTGAGGGAAAGCGGATGTTCTCTCTCATGAAGGGGTTTCACAAGGAACTCACATAACCTGTTCTCAGCAACTGCTGGTTTGTCATTTGAGTTAAAATTGCAAGTGAATGAGTAGGGATTTACTTGGCTTAACGAAATGCTTCTACTTTAAAAAAAAAATAAATCATTAAAAACATTGCAGCTCAAGTTTCTCTCATTTCTCCCACCACTAACTCATGACTTAGAGGCTGCCCCATAGCAAAACCGTAGAGGCTGAGATTTAATATTTGCAGCAACTGATTTGCACAGGCTACAACAAATGCATTTGCAGATTTGCAGAAGCGAATAAAGAGTCAAAACCAGGTCAGTCCCTTTGTTCTCACTGTAGATTTCACTGTTGCAAAAGGCAGTTCAATTTCGTATAATCACAACAGCAAGCAGCTATAACAGAATACATTAAAAACACATTTGTTCAATAAAAGAATACCATTTCACAAAAGGTCATGCTTTCAGTTTTGAGGAGACTGCTAGTCATTTGCTTAAATGCCAATATATCATATAACAAACCTTTGACTTCTTTGTTCCCTAGCTGCCTTGGCTACAAAAATGAGGCAAACAGTATTTACCTGCCTTCTCAGACGCTGAAATATTTGGCTATAAATTAAAAATAAATAGTACTGAATATTTAAAATGAGGCCCATGTGAAATAAGACATACAGTCCTATAAAGTGGATAACATATGGGAAATGTACTGTTAGGAGTCTCCTTGGGAAAAACAATAATCATCACAGTTATGACTTTTAGCAGTTTACCTAATTGTGCACAACATTCCACGACATTTAGTTGGAAGCCAGCTAGTCCATACTAAACTTCAAATACTTAAAAACAACTCAGCATTTCTTCTCCCCTCCTGAATGACTGCAGCCCCTGAAGCCTGTTTCCAGTGACAGAGAGAAGAACATCACCATAGATACACACACCACTTCTGCATGATCTCACCCATAGCTCTAAAGAGTTATTCTCCATCATTTTAGCCTGCATCCTGTAAAGATTCCAATGTATCTGAAAGGTGACTTTTATACTAGAAGAAAATTTGCTTTTAACCCAGGGGTAAATTTATTGCATCATTTAATCTGCAACCTCCCCTTGAACACAGGAACCTACATTTTCATCCGTTTGTCTCTTGGGCACTTAGTTAATGAAGGGGAAGAATTTTGCTGATTGTATTGACTGAATTTTTTTGTCTTTTTAAAATGTTGTCCAAGCAAAAAAATGAATTCTCATCAGTCCAGGTAGATGGGGAGAAATATAGTACTGCCTGTGATATTAATTCTTCTTTCTTTTTTTGTCCTGCATGATATTTAAAAGAAGCCAGATTCCTGTATTTCAATATTACTACTAAGAAGCACCTGTAATTATGATTACATTTTAAGGAACTATTTTAAAAAAATTTATATGTTTTCCAAAGAAACCACTCAATTAAATTTGATGCATAGGTAGTCTCATTTTTAAAAGCTTCACCTCTAATGGATCATTTTTATCTCAAAAAAGTATGTTTCCTTCTCTATATTACAAAACACAAGTAGAAGGAATGGGTTTTGCTAGCTGTCGCACCTAGTAACTCCATAAAGGACACCTGAAATTCCTTGAGTGTGCCATCATGAGCAGGTTGTGCTTTTGGAGCTTCCACCTGACCAAGCCCTACAGCTTGGGACATGTGGTTCACCACTCTCAGAAGCAATCTATGAATTAGAATTTGTCACCTAAGTTCAGTGAATACACCCAGTTCTGCATGTGCTCCACGTCCTTTGAACAGGCAAAAGACAGAACAGGTCTAAGGATGAGAAGGTGTGAAAACAATACTGAGTGAGAGAAGGTGACCATCACGGAAAAAGATGAGAGTAGAAGAGCCCAAAACCAAAAGCAGGAGCAGAGGACGGAGAAAAAGGCTGTAAGGCAGAAGCTGGAGAGGCAGAGGTGAGAAGTGAAGAGGTTTTTAATCAGTCCTCTCTCACACTTTGTTTCAGAATTTAGCAATGAAGAGACATCTTTTGAGCTGCAACATGCCTCTTCTGTGTAGCTAACGGCTACAAAACCCAACAAGGAAAAATATTTTTTCTCATTCCCCTCATATTCTGCCTTTAAATGCTGCTTTCTCAAACCTTATTTTTAATTTAATTTTGTTTTTAATGTAATAAAAAAATCTCTTCTGTAGCAGCATTAAAAGACAATCAGATTTGAGTGCTGGGCAAAGTACAAGAGGAGTGCAAATAAGCAACAGAGTTGCCAACCTAGAAATTCTGGTCTCATTACAGAACAACTGCTGTGTGGATATAAAATCTTTGTCCTATCAGTTACACGCAGGCCTCTTTTTTTTTTTTTTTTCCTTTATATTATTCTTATGAACATCTTAAACATCAACTTGGGAAAAAAAAATCATAATAAATGCTCTCTTTCTCAAGGCAAATTTTGAGAGAAAAGTACTGCACTAAGTGGCAAAATATTCAAACAAAAGCAGTGATTATATCTCTGTTATTGATATGAGCTTTTAAATGGCATATGATACAGATTGGTTCAGTAAGAAAACAGGTTTAGAGTTGGATGGTAGCTGAGATTTTTCTGTTGTTTTTTATGGCTAAGGATAGCCAGATGGATAAGGATTTTATTATAGGTATTGGCAACTTAATGCTGCTGAAAGCCTGCCTGACACATGACGCATTGACTTGAAGTTGGAACACTAGATTTTCATCAACATTCAATTCAAGCAAATTTTTCTGAAACTGCAGCCTGGATGTGCTACCATGGTTTGCATATAACCTACCTCAAAAAAAAAAAACAACCCACAAACATTGGTAATTATTCCCTCTGGGGTGAAAAAGGTGAGTAAAGAGCATTCTGCCCAAGGGAAGAGCCAGAATTCTTGAAAACTCGTGCGTGCAAACACACACACTGAGCTCTGCTCCCCTGCACGCCCCGTCACAGCCAGGTCACAGGGCACGCTGCCCTCTCCACCTCAGCCTGAAAAACAAGGTTTTACTGTCAGTCTTCTTTCTGGTTCTTTCCAGACCAGAAAGAAGTACTCCAGTGATCCCCAAACCTTGCACTGCAGATGAACCTCTAACACACACATGATTTGTTGAAAATACATGAAAACACATGCATGTATTCATCAGTTAAATCCATAATTTCCTAATTCAGGTATGAAAACATTGTTGGAAAACATTGGCTTGGAATATGTGAACCAAAGCGATAGTGCTGGACATGAAGTCTCCAAAGGAGCCTCCCAGGGGTGACATTTATCTATGTTTCCTCATTTGTAGCATAGACAAAGGGAGTCATTTACATTCCTGAAAGACCTTGTCTCAGCAGTTTCCCTTCTGAGAGGATAAATGGAAAGAGGTAACTAATCTGTTTGTGGCCTTCCAAAAACTTGACAAGCATGGCCAGGAACCTGCCTGGGAAAGCTGGCCATGTGATATCAGATATGCCAAAATGAACATGAGGGGAAAAAAATACCATAGACAGAGGAGGGTTAGCAAAGGAAGAATTCTGGCCAGTAAGACAACAGAGTAACGTGATCAGAGCACTTTGCACAGCACGACATGTCTCTGTTAACACAAAGGATGAAAAACTTCACCATTAGCATCACTCAATCTGCAGTGATTAAACATCTCCCTGGGGTTTCTCCTCTCATCAGAACAAGAATTCTGCCTGAATTTGGCCTCTATCTCCTAGCCAGTGTCACATCAGACCTTCTCCAGTAACACAGACTTCAACTGCAATAGTGAACACCAACTATTATTTGAGTCCCTAAAGAAAGTCTACCTGAGGTGAGCCAACTGCAGCAGTCAGCTCAGAAAAATGACCAGAAGGTTGCTGTGCTTGAGGTACAGCAGACAAGGTCAACATTTCCCTGACTAATAATGGGTTTGGGACAGGAGGCATTAGAAATGAGGTAGGTTTTGGACGCTGCTTCCACCAAACCCAGGATCTGCTTGGCTTGTGATATTCCCAGCACTCAGCAGCCCAGCTGGAAGCCATAAGCACCATTGGCTCAGGCTTGTGACATCACTGTGGCACCAAGCGCATTTGTCACAGAGTAAGACAGCACAGCCTGTTAGCCTAGGGAGTTTATGGAACTGCTGGCTGCCGGTTAAGCTTTTCTGCAGGTTAAGCTTTCTTGTTTTGTTGGAATGATCACAGTTTTCAGCTGCAAAGAGTTTATTTTTAAAAAAGAGTCATTGTCATCATCATTGGTTACACTTGCCTGTCAGAACACCTAAAAATTAATTTTTGAAACACACATAATTCCTTCCAGCTCTTCTTTGGTTTTCTGAAGACCCTGAGGTTTCTGGTTGTAAATTTTACTCACCAGTAACTCAACCCTCTTGTGAAACGTGCAGAAATTGCAGAAAACAGTTTGATAAAGGAAGGCACATATTTAACCTCAGCGAGCCCAGCCCCTGGGAATAGCACTGTGTTGTACCAAGCACGGGCAGTCTTGTGAAAGAGAAATGAATCAATCAGCCACGTACTCTGCCCTGTAGCCTCATGGAGGCTGTACTGAACCACTGGCTGAGGGGCCAGCTTTTCACCTCATTACACCTTTGGGGAAGAGAAATTACCATGGTTGAGGCATTTTGCAGCGTGCTAAGAGGTTTCACAATGCCTGGGCAGACAGAGATGGTGAAAGAGCCTAGACCTGTCCAGTTAAAGGAGTTGCTCTGCTCACGTGTCCCTGGCAGCCACCACCCGCTGGCCTGCACTTGGGCTGCCTTTCCCTGAGCTGAGAGAGAGCACTGCTGCCCGTGCAAGAAAGGGGGGATTTATCTGGGGCAAAGAGAAAATGCTGCAGGCCAGGAATTAGATCTGAGACAGAAAGGCCAAGCCTAAGCCTAGAGCTCTGCTGCAGCCCTGCAGACACCAACACAACTCATGGAAGAAAACCATATCCTACCTGGCACAGAGGCAGTGGCTGGCTCCTCAGAAGGGCTGGCTTAGAAGAGACCCATCTCTTGATTTCAGAGCCTGAAGGTTCACATTCTGCTCATGACCTCAAGTGAGAAATGCACAGAGAATTAGCCTTAAAGCTCTACTTAAGTCTACTTTGTGTTGACCAGATAGAAGTCAGCTGCTCAGCAAAACAGACTTCTGCAAGGTTCTTTATGCCATTTCTGAGGATGGCACAGTGTCAGACCTAGGGTAAAAAATGCTTTTAATGCAAAGCTGTAGTGTTTCAAAGTTCATCTCTGTAGCTGGTCAATTTTAAATTGAATTTTTACTGCACCAGAAAGGACATGCAGAAGTGAAAGGCAGAAGGCAGCCCTATTCCTTGTGCTGGTTAAAAGGCATGGATTTAGTAGCTTCCAGTTTCCTTGGGTGAGGGAAGCTTAGCTGCAAAGGAAATCACAGAAACTAAAGTTTCGCTACACTTCACATATAACTGAAATAATACACTGCAAAAGGTATAAACAGTCACAAGTCTTCAACTGTAAAAATGTGACCAAAATAACTGAGAACAAATCACACTGAAGTAGAAGTTTGAAAAACAAATTTGAGGTTGATGTCATTAATGTCATTTTTTTCTACATTGATAGGATAACCAAGTACCAGTGGCACTCAAATGTGCCAAACACAGCACAGCTCAAGTGGCTACTACTACTTTAGTGTTGCCTACTGACTTCTTTTCTATAGGATGGCTAGTGTAGAATCTCAATGTTATGAAATTAAAAAAAAAAAAGCTTTGAAAGAGGAAGACAGCATTTTCTTGCTCTCTGTTGGTGGCACGCAGCCACGTTTCCATGCACGAGACAGCAGTTTAAAAAGACGTGTGGATTCTTGTCTTCTACCCAGCCATGATCATTAGGGTCTGATTTAAGACGTCTGAACTCCTGGGTGTACTCAGCTATTAAGGCACAATTTGACCTTGATTTCCAAGCAGTCATTGCTCTGTGGCTCTGCATTCTTCTTTGAATTGTTCCACCTCTTTATAGATTTTTCCAGCTGACCCTCTTGATCCTATTTGAAGAAGCTGTGTGGGGGCAGTTCATTGCATGAAGCTATACTAGGCCTGAAAAGCAACAGCTGTAGCTCCAGCAGAAGTCAGAAAAACTTCTATATGGCAGTGTTTTCCTTTTAATACCTATGGAACTGCCTTCTGAGTGCAAAATATGCTTAGCAGTTCATCTTAATTCTCTGATGACTTTGCCTTTCCCCAGCCAGCAGGACAGCGATTTTGCAGCTGCTGCTACTGCACCTCATTTATCAGCAGCTTCCCTTGCCGGTGCTGGGAGCACTGACAATTGTGCTCATAATTCACACAGAACAGGGACTCCACTCTGGAAGGGAACAAGAGCTCCACAATGCCCTTCTGCAGCTTTCACAGCTGTGGGAGATACTTGGATGAAGTGGTTCCTTCTCCTGCTGATAGCCACTGCCGGCCCCACGTCCCTGACAATGATGTGCAATGGCCAGGGAGCAGAGTGAAAATAATGGAAACAGAACAAATACATCCTGCAATTTTCCAGGAGTTCCTCCTCTTCTTAGCATGGTATTAAGGTCAGAAATGATGACAGCTACCCTCACAGGGTGCTTCTGTGGTGAGGAAGGGAGAAATTAGGATATATTTCCATAGGTTACCTTAGTCTCTGGCAGAATAACAATCAGGTCCAATAAACACATCACGAACAGCAAAGAGGGTTTGCAAAGCTGAGCTATTTGATGCCAATCTAGAGCTAGGCAAGCAACCTGAAACCAGCTTTTACACTAACTGCAGCTGGGGAAAAGGAGCACGACTGGCAGTAGTCCCACCAAACAGACGTTTTGGTATTGCAGCCAGCTGCAGCCCCGGTGCCTCACCAGCCCTTCAGGGGGCAGTTTTCCTGCTACAGCTACCCTGAAGCAGTGGGGAGGCTAGAAAGGGGACTCGTGCTTCTCCTTCTCATCCTTACACCTGGCTATGGATTCTCAAAGCATCACAGTAGCAGCTCTCATCTGACCCCTACTGCAAGCAGGTGGGTAAGGGCACATTTCCACCGGCAAACACAAGGGATCAGCGCCAGACTGGCTTAACTAAGGTGAAACTCACTGCCCCAGATTCCCATTTCATCACTGCTTTAAGCAGACTTCAGTGAAAGGGGCAGACCTGTTGTTGTCTTCCGTGCTTCAGCCACTTCCCTTGCGCTGGCAGGAGCACTGCACTGGGTGACAGCTGAGTGCTCCAACCTCATCCTCATCATGAGCACAAAGATCAAATACTGTTTATTGGCTGGGTGAGGCTCTGAGCAAGCTGATCTAGCTGAAGATATCTCTGCCCATTGCAGGGAGGGGTTGAGCTACAAGACCTTTTACAGGCCCTTCCAACTCAAACTATTCTGGGATTCTATAAATACTATTCCTATAGCAGGCACCCAGCCTTCTCTTTCTCTTGCTGTCAAACCTTGCATTCCTTCCCCTTGACATGGGGGAAAAATTGAGGCTCTAACTGGGTTTGGCATTTGCTATCCTTCAGAAACTGGTGGTGCCTCTCAGGCATTCACTTTTACAAGAGCCATTACTTCATCTCAAGCAGCAGGAAGAAATCATTTAATGGCCTTTGTTTTGAGACAGTTTGCATGCTTGTCTAATTATCCAAAAGGCACCTTATCCCCAGGGGGATTCACAATCTCCAGCTACCCAGCAGCTGGCCAAAATCAGGCATCTCCCAACAGCAACAGCCAGGATTGCCATGGCAATTTATCCCCTTAGAGAATGACAGTCACATCTTGTCTGGTCATGGATGCTTTTTATCTTTGGATTCTCACCACACGGGTTAAAACGAACAGCACCAAGACTGAATCAGGATCTCAGACAGTGGTACAGAGTCAAATGGCATTTATGACACATATTTTTACATTTTTGCTTATTTTTATACTGCCTCCTGCCCCTATTCTTTCACATAATTTAAAGCCATAACACTGCCTGCAGTATTTCAGCCCATATGAAGCCTAATTCCAAGAAAAACTGCATTGCATCACTGTTCTCTATATGAAAATGGGCAGATATAAACACGCTGCATTGCCACAGCACAGCATCATCACAGACACCTTCATGCCAATGTGTAAAAACTAGCTGTTTCTGTGAAGCAGTAAGTTAGCATCTTGTATGATCCACAGGCTTGCCTGTAACACCTTCCCACTGCCTCAAACAAGGAATTCACTCAGAGACTTTGATCTTTCACTCCTGCTTTTATTTTTCTGAAAACTAGCGCTTCCCTTGGGTGATTACTGACTCCTGCTATGTCTCCTTACGTGTTGCTCAGCTGCTTGTCATGAGTTACTTTTTCCCACACAAGTCATGCATCTAAAGCAAAAAATAAAGATGCATAACAGCAAAGAAGCAGGTGTTCAGAAAAGCAAAATACACTTATTTGGCAGCATCCATGTGGCAGATACTTTAGCCTTACAGGCAGAATTGTAATTGTACACAGTGAATAAGAATGAGCACACATTTTCTCTTTTTAAATTTCACAAAAGATATGTCTAAATGCCAGACACGGTGTCTCTGACTCTTTAAAGCAATTGCCAGGAAGGGAAAAGGGAGGTGTATGCATGCCCCCAGCCCAGCTTGGCCAGTAGGACTGTTTGATGATGAAGTCATTATCTGAGGACTCAGAAGATCAGACACTAACCTTTGACACAGTATCCCTGCGTACCTTTGGCCAATTGCCCCATCCTTCTGTAACGAACAGTGGTAATTACCAGAATGCTGAGAAAACAAGCAGGAGCTGATTTAATGATGAGCCACAGACACAGAGTGAAAATTCCCAACCTGCCACCAGTCAAACTTAGTCAAGAATTAGGAATGGTTAATCAGTGTGGTTAACCCAGCATGAGATAAAGATGTGTTACAGAGTGAGTAGAAACAGGTTTAGCACATCCAGAGATGATCTCACTACTACTGCAAAGCGCTGTGCTACACTGACAAGCTGTGCTATCAGGATGCTCTGTGCTATACATCATCACAGACTACATAAAACTGCGTTTAACTCGAGCAAATCCAGCAGGCTGTAAAGTTCACAGTCATACTTCAACCTCAGCTGCAATGCAACCCAGCTCTGCATCACAGCTCAAAGAAGGGCAGCAGTGTGCACTTTGGCAGCCAACCATCATGAAACTATTGGAATTGTCACACGGCAAAGGGCAGGCTGGTGCTGCAGTGACTTCACCCCAGACCAGTAACATCTTTGTTCTTTTTCACACAGTCCCCAGTTGTTAAGAAAAGAATGGCACTTAGCAACACTCAGCAACACACAGTGAGACGAACTGCAAGTGCAGATTGCTGCTTGGATTCAGTGGGACAGCAATTCCCATGGAGCTCTCCTTCAAGAGCTTTGCCTCCTGGCTGGGACCATTCAGATCTTAGCTCTCCAACTAAACCAAGATCTAAAATCACGGCACTCATCGCGAAGTCCATACCAGGCTTTTTTTAGGGCTGGCAGAGCAGTTGCTGGCCACAAAAATAGACATGCCAAAAAAGCTTTGTATATTTAGAAGAAAAGAAGAGAATACTAATTTGAAGTGAAGCAAGGCAGGGTGGAGGAAAGCCAGCTCCCCCATAAAGTTTAGTATGATCCCAGGGATGAACTGGTTAATTAGTCCTTTGCAGCAATACAGTCTAAACATCACAAGGCTCAGGACAGGAAGCCTTGTGAAGACAAGAACAGCATTCTCTAATTACCAGCTTGCTTTTATATCAAGAGCATCAGCACTTACACTTGGGAAGCCACCAGATCTTATTTAATTCAAACATGTAATAATGCACTGCTACTCCTGCAGCCACTCCCAGCAGCCAATGAATTACCTGCGAGACTCAGAATTTATTTAGCAACATTACAAATGGGCTTTGCATCTTTTGCTTGTGGTGTTTACTCACTCCTGAGCAACAGGAGAGGCTACTGCATTCTTGTGGGAAGAAAATGGCACACAGCAAACCAGAGGCAGCTGTCTATCTCTGGGGTGCAGCCGTGGCTTGGTGTAACACAAATGGTTTAAATACCAGGGGCCTGACAAACTCACCTGGAACACTGGTGGGTATGTCCCAGCTGTACTGGCACAGCTCAGTCCATGGCTTTGGCAATGGCAGCAGGTCAGCATCCAGAGAACTCTGCTCAACAAGCCTTGGGGTTCAGTGACCCCTTCCACTTTAGAGACATCAGACTGTGACGGGAGACTGCCAGAAGCGTAATTGCAGTAACAAAAGGGCAAAGGAAAAAAGTTAACTTTCCCTCAGTGCTAATTCCATTTTTGTTATATCCCCCCCACCCCCCGCCCCCATCAGGCAGCCTGCTCCCAACATTCCTGACCAACAAGACCACAATGCAGAACTATGCTCT
>JAYDZK010000202.1:31051712-31104803 GCA_034509185.1 Euphonia xanthogaster | reverse complement strand
CACATGGTGAACAGGCTGCAATGATGCAGTCAGCCCAGGAAGCTCTGCTCCCCAATCAAAAGTTAACACATAATTTCTGAATTAAATACAAACTTTTACAGAATTAAAGCACTTGCTCTATGACTGCAGTGTCCTTACATGAGTCAGTCCCTAAAGAGGGCAGGAGGAGCTGATGGAATGGTTTGGAAATGTGATTTTTAATTTCAGATCAGCTGTGTTTCAAGGTCAAAAAAATTTGCATGTTGTACAGAATGACACAAGTAGTTCAACAAAACACATTCCCCTATATTTTTCAAAGCTAAAGTGAACAATTTCAGATTTGTCCATTTTGAGGCTAACAGGACTCGTGCAGATCTTCAAAAAAAAAAAAAAAAAGAAAAAGTGATGTAATACTGTAGAAAATGAAAAATTATAACATCTACATGACACATAGAAAACTCCTGTCTCATTTTGCCTGGGGAAAAAGAGATGAGGTAGCAAAAGAGAACTAAAATGGTAACATTACAGACATATTTGAAACAATTTTGTTATATGCAGGGTTGGAATTCAATCCAACAGAAAGTAAAACATTTTTGTGAGCCAAAATACCCCAGCCCTTGACACTATGGCACTCTTATGAGAACACACAAACCCACCCTGGGAAGATCCCAAGCAGACCTAAGCATCACTTGGTTTTTTCACACCCACGACCATTTCTCTGTCCATTGGAGAGGGAGATTTATTCCTTAGTGAGAAACTCATTCCTCATGGAAGTCTGCTCTCTCTCAAACATCATTTTGTCAGATCACAGAAGAATCTCTTTTGTAGCTCCAAATGGAAAAAAAAAATCAGTTTATGAGATTATATTTGAGTACTTGACTGTCACTCCTAAGCCCTTCAGCTACGTGTTGACCTTAGGATT
Organism: Euphonia xanthogaster; assembly: GCA_034509185.1. Lineage (NCBI taxonomy): Eukaryota > Metazoa > Chordata > Aves > Passeriformes > Fringillidae > Euphonia > Euphonia xanthogaster. The sequence continues at coordinate 31,103,902 of JAYDZK010000202.1, read as the reverse complement.
TCAAGACAAAGTGCTACTCTACTTGTACTGCTTAAACTGTTTTAGCTTTGGGATTGTGCCAGACAGACAACTGACTGCAACTATTATAAGAGTAATTTTCCAGCATGTGGATTACTAGCATGTGTCCACTTAAGCTAATTTTATACAGGATCAGAAGCCTTACACAGGTCACAGTCTCATGGTTTGTCACTTGGCTTTGTGTCCTTTATATCCAAAATCCTGTTTTGCATGTTTAGTCCTGATTGACCTCTTCAAAGCTGTAAGTAGAGAAAACCAAAGGATATGGTGCACAGATGATCAGCAAAAAGCTTTGCTATACAACTTTTTCAAATAGAGAGAAAAGTAGGGAGAAAGACTGGCAGAATTTTGGCACAAGACTTAGTTACTTTGGAATATAGTTCATGTTTACTGCTGTAGCCTTGAAACCATTTTTACATATGAGAACTCCTCCATCAGATCTGTGATCTTCCTTGCCACTTACATAAACAGGAAAACAGTTCAGTTGCTTGTTCACTATAAACATTTGTATTATTTCTAGTCACGTCTTCTGAACAAATCACAGAATCTGACTTCAGAGTTTGAGGATTTTTCAAATCTAGGTATTATTTTCCCATTTGCAGCTCTCAGTTCTCAAAGCTCTTTGGCCACCCTCTCAGCCCTACCTTGCAAGTATTCATTAGTGCAGGACTCCACCCCTTCCCCGTGCTTGGCTATTTAATATCTGCCGGCCTCAGCACCTCCCTCTTCTTAATCTGCCATCATCCTGAACATTTGGATTCTGAGAAACTGGCTAAGTGCCCTTTAAAAAGAAATTCAACCAGCTGGTATGAGCAACAGCTTAACTACAACTTTTTTTGAAGCAGTGAAATCAGAGCAGAGGAGTTTCATGGAGTCTTACAAGACCTGGAAGGAAAAACAGGTTGATGAACTGCACAAATCACTAAGATGCTCCCATGGTTCACAAGTATCAAGGAGATCAGGGACTGGAGCAGTCAGGTAACTGGGTTTTCTTCTCACCATCAAGTCCTTGATGCCAAAATTCCTTGGCTTTTCTTACTGCCAAGCCTTGGTAGCCTGACCAACAAGCAAGCATTTCAGGCTATAAGTAAGAAATGCTTAGATCCTACAAATCACACTAATTCAGACCTGCTCAAAGAAGCACAAATACAGTTGATCATCTCATCTCCTTTCTGTTTTTGTTTCTAAATAAGGATTTTCCAATAAACTTCAGAATACTAAATAGAAAGTCAGGTCATGGAAGATCTGAGAGAAATCAAAAACCTCTTCATTTGAAACTAAATCAGACCAAACGCACTAACCATTTCATAATCTAGTAGACATGAGGGGTCACTCACTCCTGTTCAGTTGAGCAATTTTAGAAACTGGATTTATTATCTAATAGCAACATATTTTTCAGCTAGCTCAAATGCTTATGGAAAGAACTAAAGAACTAAAGAGAACATACCTGTGAAACCTCTGCACCACCTATTTCAACAGTAACTGTCTTCATTTTCCACTATTTTTGCCCATATTTTTCCCACTGTAAGAACTCTTGTTTACATGTAAGTGGGGTAAAACTTCCAAGGATAACCAACCAAGTTGTTGTTGGTTCCAAACAATTCCAAATTTTGTGTAGCCTTCCTGTTAGACACTTGTAACAGTTACTTTGCTGAAGGGTTATCTAATAGGCCATGTGCTGTTAGACCTCAGCTACAACAACAATAATTTTGGAAGCTTTAAGAAGGAAGATACCAAATACCACTTACGTTGATTTCAGAAAGTTTATTGCACCAAATGCCGCAAAGAAATTGACCAAAATGATAGTGTACATAAACAACTATAAGAAAAAAAACATGTAGTTTGACATTGGTGTTCAGTCATTCCTAAAAAAGCCTATGTTCTCCAAACATGCAATAGCAACACACATTTTTCTACTATGGAAAACTTGCCATGTATGTCAAATTACCTCATTTGACCTCAAATCCCCCACCCCTCCCACCCCCCCCCAGAAAAAAATTTAAAAAAAAAAAGAAGGAAATTGTCTAGACTAAATTCAGTAGTTAAGACTTGATTTTTATTTGGGTCCTTTTAATTGAAGTAGAAGTTATCCTTGAGGGGTAATTGATCATTTTGTGTAAACCTTATATACAAGAATTTGATGCATCTGAAAAGAGGCTTTGACTTTTAAGAGTAAAGATGCTTATAATATGGAGTGGGGAAAACCAATCTAAAATTCTGGAAGATTCCATCAGAAATGTGAATTACAGAATCGGTGGCTTTGAGTTTTTTGGAAGCAAAAGAAAGTTGTATAGACTAGTTCAGTGTACCTCACTTAAATTAAAATGTTCCAGTCTTGGTATCGTTTGGGGTTAAAGAATTTATTTCAGTTAAATTCTACAATTTAGCAGTTCATTCCTCCCCTATGTTTAGTCTTGCCTGAAAACAGCATACATTCTTTAAATTTCAGTGTGTAAACTGCATTTATGTGGGATTTTGGAAAGACTGTGCACTCCCACCTAACCAAGAAAATATGTATTTAAGTTTACATAAAACCTACATAATACTGATAAAAACAACTTTGGAATATTTGAAAATTAAGCTACATTATCAATTTTCAACACAGCTGTACATTCATATCACTTTTCATCCTATTAAAATAAAACCAGAAACATGCCCTAAAAATGTCTAAAAAACACATCTGTAAATACTTACTGCCCTGTCATGCCACACCAATCACCAATTTACATAAACATCAAGATGCTACCAAAAACAAGTTAAAGACTTCGAGTCAAAAAAAAGCCCTAGAAAGTGGAATCCTGTCAACTGAGGTAGTATATTTGGTGGAGGGGAAATATGTAATTAGCTTTCATTAGTCTAAAGCCTTTTAAAGGTAATAAAGAGCTTTCATTTTGAATTTTCTTTCCCCCAAAACTAAAACTGTGAGAATAAAATAGTTCAACGTGTAATTTCTGAAGAGCAGCAAAATGTTAGAGAAAGCAGCAAGAACTATAAAGTTTTAGCCTGGGCTGAAGAAAATTCAAGTGCTTTTGACCGTCAGCTCACATGCCACCACAAAGTTAACTGATGTCTTGCCCAAAGGCAGATTTATTTTTTTTTAACAGTTGATGTGGTAAAATCAGGTCTATTATTGATTATGGTATTAATCTTGAAATCACTGCATGTCTGCAGATCTCTGTCCTCTTTAGTAAACCCTGTGACAACAAAAGCACATCTTTTAAGTTAGCATAAATTTCTTTGAAGAACTGTCAGAGTCTGTTCAGATCAAAACCCCACTTTAAAAGAACTGGACTGACTTTAAATGATGTCAGCTACTATTTAAGACATGAAATAGAGAAAGTACATGAGGATTTCTATATACACTCAGAGAAGCAGTTTCATAGTCTTACACATGCACACACACATTCTCCATCAAGAGGGTAGTTTAGGAATACATGACTTGCTCTATGGTTCGTTCCTTGTTTTAACCTTGTGAAACAAAGTGGTATCTGCTAAAAGCCATATGCAGAGGGAAATTTACTTTCCAGCAGATAGGATTCACAGACCAAAGATATGAAAAGTTTGCTTCGCTATAAAGCAGGAGAAAAAAAACTGAACCATAGAAAGACTTTAGCCTTTTTAGGCAGAATACCAGGGAGAAATATGAAAATGCAAGGAAAGAAATATTTGGAATGTCAGGTCAGAAAACCAGCATAGAAGGAACATCTTTAGAAGTGTTGTATCAGAATATTAAGTATCCCTCCACGTGGAAACAACCTCTTTTCACAGTAGGCCAGTCTACCTATTTCCCTCAAAAAGCAACACAAGATTAATCAAGACCCCATCACATTTAAACAATTCACAATAAGCACATTTCATTATTTCAAATAATCGAAAGTTTACTGTAGAAAAGTCCAAACATCAAGGTAGTAGGAAATAAAAACACTTTTAATAAAAGTGTGTCCCTTCAGTGTTAAAAATCTGTAACCATCAACAAGGAGAACTCACAACTGCTGACCAGAAGTTTCTTTTTAGAATTCACTATTTTCAAGCAATTGTGTTGCCAGAAATTTGCTTGCAAGATGACAATTTCAGACACCGTATTCACAGTGGCTCACAACGGAATGGTCCAACATTGAGTTTTCCATTTAAGAATGTTTTGATCCTTTGTTCTCTCCTCAGTCTGGTCCACAGTTTCATATCCAGCTTAACAGTGCTTTATGCAAAAAAAAAGTATTTTTTACATTCATTTTAATCAACCACGTGAAAACAGCGAAGTACAAAATTTTATTTTGCTTTCTAGAAACACCAAAGGCCAGTATCAACTAGTGGAGAAGTAGTTTCTGGTGTCAGAGTAGATAACCTAGTAAGGAAAGGCACCTGGATGATAGTTCAAGATTTCTGTAGAATCAAAAAGGGTAATTGCAAACATTCAGAGTAATATCAAATATTGGGATTTGCCCCCATATTTCATTTTACTTCAAACAATGTTTCTCTTCTATTCCTACTCAGAATGACAACTCATAGCTGGAAAAAAGTAGTACTTTTGACTAAAGGTTTGGTAGGGGTTGTTTGATTTGTATTTCCCCAATACGATTGTCTTTGTTTGTGCCAGCTGTTTGGTGTATGTGCACACGGACACATGCTCACAGCACTGGCATCATTCTGAAGTTTTTCAAATTCATACTCCTTGGAGATAGCAATACTTGATGACACCAAGAGAAGTTTAGTTCCCAGGACCACAGTCATACAGCAAATCAACAGTTACTGAAGTTGCATCAGCAACAAATGTAAACTTGGAGCAGAAGTTCCATAAGGCTTTCCCACAAAATCCCTCTCTCCGAAGTCCATTCCATTCCACTTGTAGCCATGGGCCCATTCGAATGCCTCCTCATTAAAACAGAAGCAGCCACAGGTCTCAACCTCTTGTCCTTAAATGGAAAAGTCACACCAACCTCACACACACCTCCATTCCCACATGACATCTGGCTGCTGAATCCAAGTTCCTTGTTCTGAGCCCATCACTTCTACTACACAAAACCACACGTATGTTCTGCAAGAAAATCATGTCCCACCGAATACACTTTTGTATAGGAATGCTATATACAGAGTTAACAGCTACTCCTCCTCCTCCTCCCCAGCAAAGAAACATACACCACACCACACTCACAAGCATAGTATTACGAAATCCATTCCAACCCACTTGTTCTTTTAACTGGTACTTCATGGTTTTGAGCAGCGTTTTGGATGGCAGCACCTGGTCTGCCACATAGTGTTAACTTTTGTCCTTTGAATAAAAATAAAATGCAAGGATGCAGTCTCTTGATTTAAGTCAGAAGTGAGATTGTAAGAAAAACCTGAATGCCTTTTGTATTATGTAAACTGAAGTCCTCCGATAAAACATCCGGTTGAAGTCAGAATCAGAAGGTGGCAGAATGTACAGTCATCACCTGCTTTCATCAGTGCTCCTCTTTACCAGTGTTTGGCACCTCTGTTCTTCATTCAGCATTCCCATTTTCATAATTGTACTTTAAGGGAATGACTATCCTGAGAATTTAATTTATAAGAGTATTTGAGCAACATATGGGGAATGAGTACTTGCTATAGCAGCCAACAAAGGCAAGTCATTGGATTCAATCCTAGAAATGAAAAAAAAGACAGCCTTAAAATAAAATACAGTCACTTTCACAAGAGAAATACAAGATGATACTTTTCATCCACTTTAAAGAAACTGGAAGTGTCTTGCTATTACTAAGTTCATAGTTTAATTATTATTTACTGTCAATAATCATGTACTACCAGTAAAGTTAGGTAAATAATGCTTAAAACCAAGAAGTATGTTAGCACTTGAAAGACAGCAAGCAGTATTACATACTGCTTGCTGCATATATAATCTTTTCTGGTTTAAACAAAAGATCTTTTATGTATTTGCTAAACCCTAAGCCTCAGCTTGTAGTCTTACCAGTGAGTAGGCACCAATAAGCCCAGTTTAACAAAGTACTAAGTATCAGCTTATGGAATATTATGCATTTCAGGTTTTGAATATAACTCAGTTTGCTACATAGTAGCACTTTCTTACCAAAAATGACCAAAAGCTGAAATTATTAATTATTATGCAATAACAGTTCAAGGAATGTCTCTCAAGTGCAATGGTCAGTTTCCAACTATTTCCAAATGTGAAGCTGCTCAGAGGCCAGGATGTATGTATATATTTATATATATTTAACACGTACACACACACTGAGAAAACTGCTTATTTCACTATTTACAGCTGCATTTCTGAGTATGAAATCTTGAACAGTCTGGAAAAAGATAAGTTAGATTTAATCTACAGTGCTAAAAACATCTTGAGAAAGTGTATTTACTTCTTCCCCCTTTTCTGCTGTCAGCAGGCAGATCCCTAAAGGTTATATGCCAATCAAGTACTATTATTAGAAGACAGCTGCTGAACAGAACACCTGTTTATTTTTCTACACCTGATCTTTAAGACCCTCTTGTCCCTTAAGTACAAATGCACCCTTTTCATTCCATAAATTCGGAAGTATTTGTTGGGACGAAGCTCTCATTAAGGAGGTCACAACAGAACAGAGTGTGTATGAATGCTTGGCTAACTTACTAATGACCAAAATCCAAACTCTGTTAACTCTGAAAATTTAAAAATGACAAGTATTTTGTTGTTGCTGCATAAATGCCTTCTCCTGATTTTGAGATAACTCAGTAGAGCTCATTTTTTGCAACTTATTAGGCACGTGAAAGAGGAGTGCTAAATATGAAGCAAATCCTTACAAGAGCAAGCTGTCAACACTCAGAAGAAAAGGAAAAATAACTGCCCCAGCTTTTGCCATTGCTTAAGACTGATACCTGCAATACTCACCCCAATACAATTCCTAGTTCTTTTACATGCACTCTTGTATGTCCTCGCAGATATTCTGAAAGCATTTTGCTTTTGAGATACATCTCTTGCAGTCTATCCTCAAGATGCATTATGCACTGTAAACACAGACCACAAAGCTCAGAACAGCTTTTGCAATCACATGCAAATATTACAGAAATGTAAGCACATCACTTTACCTTCTATCTCAGAAGATAAACTAAGCCTCGACTCCAAAATCTAGAAGAGGCAATTGGATATATTACAATTGTGCTATAAACATAAAAAAGTTACACTACCCAACAAAGAGGAAACCCCTCATGGAACTGGGGCGTTCCAGCTCTCCTGGGCAGCAAGTTTGTTGCACAAACTGCACCTCTATTTCCACTCACACCACTGCATTTCTGCCAATTTAAACAGTTTTAGTGAGGTTCAAAATATCTCAAGATATCTTACTAAGAATTAAGGCAGTATTCTTGGATCAAGATGTCTTTTTTTATAAGTCAGTACTACTTTTCTGAAAGACTTGGTTTAGACTACAGTTTCTAAAATGATCATTCTAGCTCTAAGGCTCTAGTGCCATTCAAGAAACTAAGACTCAAGATGTGGAAGACACCAGTACCTTATTGGTAACAGAATTATAACTCTTTAGCTGACTGGTTTTCTGTAGCAACTAAGTTACAAATCCATTTTAGGCATTTGTTTTCATAATTCCTAAGTACTTCCAGTTTAAAATTGCTTAAACATTTGATGCTGATTGCCAAAAGGTAATAGTTCAAGTTGAAACATCAGTTTAATCATTCCACTTTTCTTCCAGCAGTGGAATGCTAGAAATGCATATTATTTTTAAATACAGTCATGTGATTCATGGCAATTTCTCATACACCAACTACAAGAGAGCAGATGAACCTTGGCTTCAAGGAGAGAGAGGGGCAATTCTGGCAAGACAAGGTCAGCAGGCAGCATATCTTTACAAGCTGAGACGGTAGGGAGTCTTATCAGGTATTTTGTTGTAGGACAAAAGGTACATTCAATTTGATATATTCCTTCTTTTCACAGGGATGACCACTTCAAAACAGTTAAATTAGGTCAGCTCTCTGAAATCAGGAGATGAAAGCAGGAAGCACATACAGAACCTCACATTATCAAACATATAATCATCCAGCAGGCACAGACAGCAATTAGAAACAGTAGCAGCAAATAGCTTCAGGCCATCATCCCATGTGCTGGAGCTGAATGAAAACCCTAAGTATTAGAAGTGAGACCTGGTGAAGCCAGTTTTGTTAATTAAAAAACTAATGAGAAAAAAAGGACTCAGGCTCGTAGGTAGCCTAATATGTATTTTTCTGATCATCCAGAGCAAGATGAAGATGTTTAATTATTCTTTCAATGAGCTAATATTGAGTCTTAATAATGGGAAATAAAGAGGCATTTAAAAAAATGTGCTTTCATGGTAGTAGAGCAAAATCACTGCCACCAATGGAGGAAAAGCAGAAGGTTTTTGACAATAGTTTGATCAATTTCCTTCAAGCAAATTTTCACTCAAGTCATTATAATCATAACACTTCTGATTCTGGTCAAAAGGGAAGCAAGCACTCTTTTCCATTACAGGTAACCCTCATGCAAAAAGCCTATGAGCACTTTCTCAGGGGTTATGGGGGGCATGTAGCTGATTAACAAAGCAGCAGTTCAATCTGTTTCAATTCCAGTATTTGTGTTAAGGATTAAGGATTTTTTTTTTTTTAAGCTATGAGGGAGCAAGTTAGGAAGAATCCCACATTATTTTAAAAGAAGGGTTGTTTACATCATATGATCTATTCCTTCTGAACACCAGCAAAGAATCAAAAGACATTTCTGCCCACAAGCTTGGTACATTAACCCATCTTGTTCAGTGTCCACAAGTATTTTCCTTTTCTTTATTTTTTTAATATTAGCTTCCTCTGCAGTTTTTCTCATTGACCAAATGGAAAAAAAAAAAGTCAAGTAACTTCTAAAAATAGAAGAGTAGCTTAAACTGAGCTTAAAGGTGCAGGTGAAACTTTTGACATATTGCTGAAGTGCAGCAATTGTAAGAGGCACTCTCCTCTCACCAGGGCATAATGCAAAGCTCTCTGCAGCACAACTATCAGTCTGAAGTGGTAAAATAAGGATATCACCACTTGCCTTTCATCTGGTCTCAAACCATGTTGTTTTTTGTTGGTACCACAAAACCCCAAAAACACTTACTCATCTGAACAGTAACTGCATGTAAAGAGATATACGCTCCTAAAGGAAATGTCAAACATACTGCACTGTGGTCATCTCTGATAAGAGTACAGCAATACAGATGTTTCTATCCAAATTTAAATCAATAGAAATACTACAACGGAAATGTCACATTTCTCCTAGAGTTTAGGAACACTTGGCTTCCATGCATTGATGTCATTTTAGCAGAGTTGCAAAATCTCCTGACAGAAGGATCAAAGTATTTCTAACACAAATGATGAAAAATTTACAAACAACTAGCACCGTCACTTCACAGCTCCTTTTTGTAAGAAAAAGGAAATAAAAACCCCTGAAAATCATTCTGCCTCCAGACACCTCCCAAACTACACAAGCCATACAGAAACTACATATACAAATCCTAAGGAAACACTGGAAAGAACACTTCAGTTGCAAAATCAACTACTCAGTTTAAAAATGACAGGATTTAATGTGTGACTGTGCTAGCGTTACGATACAATTTCAACCACAGTTGTGTATTTTTCAATGCCCAGAAGAATCCAGAGAAAACACTCAAAAATGTACCCACTTATTTTACCTAGCATTTGACTTGAACTTAGTGTAATCATTACCACCAATTTAACCCAAAACAGTGCCAACTAATACTATTTAGAGCTGTTAGTGTTTAGTTGTATCTTCCTCTTCCATCTGCTGGCACAATCATCACACAGGATTCCTACTGAATTTCTCAGAGCTATCTGCTGAAGGACAAATCAATTCTGTTTATTAGAAAAGGGGTGATGACTGAAAAAACCCTCCATCTCCCCTCACTGATAATCATGTGCTAAAAATTGAATTATAGTTATTGCAGTCAGACTTGTGGGTAATTTTGTTGTAATCAGCAAAACCAGCATTACTGATTTGCTCTGATGAACTCCATTACAAATGAGGACAGGAAAGGATGCTGTGGCATAGGGAGTATGCAACATGGCAGAGTTGAATAGAAACTCCAAGAACAGGAAGCTGTTTGCCAGAACCTACTTGGTTCCCATTGGTATCCATTATTCCCTGCTGCAACCCACCTATTCCCAGGTGTCTCACCCCATCAATCCTATGGAGCCACCTGCAAAGCTACCCAAGAGAGCACTTGCTAAAATATGTATAAAGCAGAAGGGTCAAGTAAACAAACAGGCACAGCTAGATGGAGGGGAGAGAGAAGAGGCATCCCCTGCATGGGGTTGAATAGAAGCCCCAAGAATAGGAAGCTCTTTGCCAGAACCAACTTGGTTCCCATTGGTATCCATTGGTACTGGACTGTATCCATTACTGGACTGTAGCATGGATTCTTTTCAACATGTTGTAACAGCTCTGCATTTTATCAGGCTTTAGTTCACTGATATTGCAACACAGTACACAGAACTCTACGCTTGCTATCTGAGCTAAGCAATTTCCATTAGCTTCAGCCTTCTATAAAGAAATACTTACGAAGTCAGCTGGGACGTTCAGTTTGTAAAGCTGCAAAATAGACTGCAACAGACTGGATACTTGACTTGAAACCAGAACATCCTTGCCTAACTTCACACTGTCCATCATCTTCCTCTGGCTTGTAGCTACTTGTACATTCCATTTATCTGTGTCTGCAATAATGCAGACAGCTTCTGCTATAGGCTCATCTAGCACTGGATGCTGCAACAGAAACAAAATACAATTATGGGATACTTTCATATACAATTCCACAGCTCAGTTTGAGGTTCTACTTTTACACACTGATGTAGCAAATAAGAAAGTGATTCAATGCATGTTTTTGTCCATTAGGGGACCAAAGGCATCTCACAAAATGACAAGACCAACTTCAGTGACAAGATTTACATTCAGCAGCACTGCATCTGCAAATTTGATTGAGACATGTAATTTTCATTAGTGCCTGAAAGTCACTCCCTTTTATTATTATTGATGTATTCCCCCTACCCTGAAGAGATTAGTTTCTTTCAAAATGAAGAGTGTAATAATTACATTGATCCAGTGATGGTGAAAGTACATTCAGTGTTTCAGAGATATGTGAGGGATTTTACTATGCACAACCAAGAAGGATACAACAGAATAGCTAGGGTTGGAGGGGACCTCTGGAGATCCTCTAATCCAACTCCTTGCCAAGGCAGTGTCCCCTAGAGCAGGTGACACCAGAACAAGTCCAGACAGGTTTTGAATGTCTCTAGAAAGGGAGACTCCACAACCTCCCTGAGCAGCTGGTTCCAGTGCATTGCCACCCTCAACATAAAGAAGTTCTTCCTCAGAAGCTGAGGTGGAACTTCTTGTGTTTTAGTTTACGGCCATTGCTGAGCACCACTGTCCTATTGCTGAGCACCACTCTCTTGACACCTGCCTTTAGGATGTTTATATACATCAATGAGATCCTCTCTGAGTCTAGTCTTCTCTGAGAAGAGAGATGTTCCAGATCCCTAATGATCTTTGGGGCTCTCCACTGGACTCTCTCCAGTAGCTCCTCATCCTTTTTGACCTGTGGAGTCCAGGAGCGGACACAGCACTCCAGATGTGGCCTCACTAGGGCTGAGTAGAGGGGCAGGCTCACCTCCCTTGACCTGCTAGAATGCTCTTGCTATGCACCCCAGGAGAGCACAGGCTCTCTTTGCAGCAAGAGCTGTACAGGCTCATGGTCCACTTGTCATCCACCAAAGAATAGCCACACTATCACACCAGACCAATCCGATGCTCCTCAAGGAACAGACACACACACACGTCACTGCTCTGGATAGTACATGCAGTAATACCAGCAGAATCATTCTTAATGGCTACAGAGAGAAGCTGCTGACAATTACTAGATAAGCATTTTAAATTGCAGACTGAGGTCACACAGTTATTCCAGTGAAAGCTAAGTTATAAATTTTATCGTTTAGGAGTACTTACAGTGGAGAAAGAACACAGCCAAGTTCTTATCTATATACAATTATCCTCTGTAGTCAGCCATTTCTGCTACAGACTAGCATCATACAGGCCTCAACACGACTTTACCTCACCTGCAACAATGCCACTAAGTGGTAAAATAAGATGTTTCAACTTGCATATAATTTTTCTGAAATGCAGATAATTTTGTCTGCTATTGTGATGGAAAAGAGAAGCAGCTCAAGGGTTTTTTTCCTTGTTTGTAACTTGAAGTTGCAAACAATCTTCCTTGTGTTAATCTTTGAAGAGAAGCCTTAAAAGGAATAAAGGAAAGCACATGATTCTTTGCATTAACAGGCATTGCATATAGTAAATTAAGGGCTTATGTCTTTCAAAGAGGAAGACATGACAGGTGTGGCTGTTCAGAACAGGTAAGTAAAAAAAGTAACCTACTGAAATGACCTGCTTCTGTAATTTTAGTGATATCACAACTACTCTGACTCAGCACTTTAACTCACATGCATGGCATGAAGTAGATCTGCTAGAAGACACTGCTTGAGTTTTTCATCATTATTTATTCCATGCAGCACTAGATCAGGTATATACGTATGACAGTAACCACCCAGAAGTGATCTTCCAAAGTTTTTCACACATTGACTGCTGATGGTACTTGACCTGAAACACAGAAATACAAAGCAGGTAAGACTCTTGATTGACAACCTGCATTCAGATTTTACATGAATACAAAGTCATGCCTCCTTCTACTGCAAATATTAATCAACAGCTGTACTACAAGTATACATAAATGTTCACACCAGTAAACATCTACAGCTGCTCTTTGAAACAAGAATTTTAAAAGCTAAAATTTAACAGTGTATTGATTTCTTCAAACTTGTACATAATCAAATTTATACGCACTGGAGTGTCTGGGATTTATGGGCTCCATGTTCTGCAGCTTACAGTTTTGCTAAATTTGAGTTTTATTCAATTCTCATTCCTAAGGTAAGTCTAGAGACTGACCTTAAGCACCATCAAACTTCCTATGGACCTGGAATGCTCAAAAATTTTCAAATAGCATGCCCACATTTATTCCAAATCTGTATTTGACTTAAGAATTATGTCAAATCTAAACAGTCATTTTTTTAAGCAAAGTTTTGCTTGTCCTCAGATGTTCTATCTACATGTTTACACTAAATGTTTCAGTCAGCTTACATAAAAAGTTTGATCACCGTTTTTAGGCATTTGAAGTATACCTTTGTCATAAAACTTTATTAAATCTGCTCTGTCTCTGTTTCCTTTTTGCCAAATCTTCTTACAAGAATTGTAACTACATCACTGTCTGCTACTGATTTGTTTGCAAGGAACTTAGGTTCCCAGAAAACTTCAGACTTGAAATTTTAAACAACTCCAAAGTAGCTACAGCTTTTGACTCCATTTAGTTCTAAATTAATCAGATTTCTTTACCTTGGCAAAGGAAGTTCCACTTCTGCAAATTCTTCAAGCCGTTTGCTGATGTTATCATGATGCACTTCATCAGGGATACAACAATCACCTTCTTCATCGCTAGCTCCAAGAGCACTGTCTGAACTCTCGTTCCTTGGAATGTCCCCTTCAACTCTGAAGGAAGTTTTCCTTCCAGAATCCCCATAGGGGACATCTTTAGCACCTACTTTAGAGGAATCCTGTTTGACAGCAGCATCTGCTTCTACGCAGTCAGAAGAATAGTTCTCCAGATTGCCAGAGCATAAAGTTCTATTTTCTTTCATGTTTGGCAATTTTACAGTTTCTATGTTTTCTGTGGGCAAAAGCAGTTCACTAGACATTGAGTTAATTAAATTCACTTCAGTTCCTTTACTTTCCATATGTTGGTTAAGTATACTTTCCTTCTCCTCACACGGTGGGATTTGTGCATAACAAACATTATGTTTACTGATGGGTATAAAGGCAGCTTCACAACTGTCTTGATTCTGAGAAGCATCCACAGTCAGATTTGTGGAACTTGAGGCACAATGTATCACCTCTGGACTTTTAATTAATGCCTTCAGATTTTCTTCCATTTCCCTTCTATGAGTTTCTAAGTCTGACTCTGGTGATGCTGAGCTTCCAATCTGAAACGTGACCTTTTCTAAGTGCGAATTCCTGTGGCCAGACCTTTCAGGACAAGGTACAGCAGAAGACCTACTAGAAAACTGCTTCTCCGCTTTTCTCTCATTCTGGTTCTTGCTCTTCTTTACATCCATTACATCCTCTAATTTAGATGATTCTTCAGAGTGGTAGGATACGATTCCCGTATCAGTGACAGTTCTTTTCCTACCATCAGCTGCTCCTTTACAGAAACTGCCAGTTAGACAGTCAACAGATGTTTCTGAGGTCTGACTGACCTTCTCTATTGCTTCCCTCTTTTCTTTTGAAGAGACTGGGACAGCCTGAGTGCTTTCTGGTTCATGCACCCACTCTGCAGTACTGTTGTTCTTACTTCCATCATTCTTTGGAGGTAGGATTGGAGGCACAAGAGCAGGGTCATTTTTAACAGTGACAACCACATAATCAGATTGCTCTACCTCTCCCTTTTCTAGTGCAGTTGTAATCTTGCTTCCATTTAGCACCTGCTCTCCTTCCCCAGCTTTCTCACTCCACGTCAGCTGATTCTCCTGCAGCTCAGAGCACCGGATGAAGTAAGTTAGAACATAGAGCAAGCGCTGCACCAGCTCCTTGCGCTTTCCAACAATCACAGTCCGAGTCAATCTAACTGGAGAGCCTATGGCACCGTAGAGATCACCTACACAGGAAAGCAAAAATTTCACAGGTTTACGTTGCATTGTAATATAACATACTGTTCAAGTTCAATGCCTTTTGAAACAGCATTTACTAGGGACACAATTAGACAGTTAATTTCTCCCACAGTGAATTCATAAAAGTCTTAAACAAAGAGTAACAAAGGAAGTCACCTAATGCTTCTTACACCTGGCTTTTGTCCAGAAGGGCTTTTCTGATGAATCAGCTGCTATTACTCATTTTCTTTCTGTTAAGAGCCACTAAGATTTAATTTACACTCTGCTTACAAGACATTATCACCTGGAAACTGACACAAGAGGGGGCAAAGAATAATATAGGTCCAGCAAAACTCTGAAGCCAGCTATACTATTTTTTATTTTTCTACTAATTTTCTTTCACATCAAAGTTTTTCTGTGTTAGTGCAGTGACCTTTCTGTTAAGCACAGGCATTCTTACACAGATAAAATTTTAATTATGTTTTTCAGGACTAAGATATCAAAAAAGAAAAAAAGGAATAAATATTAGCTTGATAAATGAGGTTCAGAAAAAAGAGGCATGTAACTACCTTATTGAGGAAGGCACGTGCTGTGTATGTGGGAGCCAACCTCACTCAACATGAGCATTTAACTTTGGAAGGGGGAGTGAAGAAGCAGAAGATCAAAATACAGCTGCAATATGAAAGGTAGGCACTACTACATCACCATCTGAGTTCCCCCAAGAATGACTTACTTGCTATTTATCCTGAATAACTGCTTTTTTAACAGAACTAAGATTGCATGCATCCTACTTTCAACATATTTCTTTGGGAGAGTGGCAATTATCTTCCAGCTGCTTATAATCTTCTATCAGCTAAAGGGCTCCTACTCCAGAGTTCTGGGATAAGTAAACATAGATACCCAGCAAAGGAATGTTCACATGCCCTATTGGTAAAAGATCAGCTAACTCAAACAAGTGTCTATTCCTAGGATGAGTTAATCCAGTTGTCTTCACATGACACCCAGAGAACACTCACTAAATTGTCTTTGGTTAACCAACCTATGTCTGGTCTCACCAGCACATGGGAGACAGCCAGCAAAGGCTCAATTTTCTGCAGCTACCTGAAGTGTGGAAAGCAGGCTTCTGTATCTTGAGGCTTGATCAGCTACCTGCTAATCTATCAGACTGCTTTCAGGTGCTAAATCCTTCCTCTGGGCTGCTCAAATGCTGTTCTGTACAGAGCTTGCCATCAGGATTTTGTACTAGACCTCAAGAAGCAATTCTATATTAAGAGTTACAAATAGAGCTTCAGAAAGGCTTCTTCCAAGGGCGAGGGGGCTCTGGTTTTGACACTACCACAGCAAAAATAAAAAAACCTCCAAGAGCACATTTATGTCCAGCCTCCTTCTCATTATACAGAACATAAAAGGAATAAAGCTCCCAACTCCATTCCTACAAAACAAGGAACAATGAGACAGTAATTCCATGGCTCTCTTACTGTCTCCCCTGCTAAGATCAGCCATTTCCCATGATGACAGTGATGCACTGGAGAGGCTCCTGGGTAGTGGCATCAGTGGGGCCACCTTCCCTCAGTTAGGGACACCCTTGCAACCAGCTGCAGAGCCTAACAAGCCAGAAAATTCATTCCTCAGGAACCAAAAGTGGGCTTCAGACTCCTCAATTAATCTAAAAGGGTGGTAGGCCACAAGGACAAGCAATATGGAAATGAAATTGGTATATATTGTTTTACTTTTGAGTTGAACACAGTTGCCATGGAAATCAGATTCAGGCTTCATGTTCATTTGCACAATCGGCTTTTATATAAATACTAATAAGACAGTGGAACAAGTCAAAATTGTGATCTTCAAAACATACTAATACTTGTTGAAATTGAAGCTGCTGTTTAAGAGACAGTATGTCTTCATGACAGAGTGACTTACAATTGCATTAGTACATAATTGCCGTTGATATGTAATTCGTAATGAAAATACAGGTCTGAAGGTGGGAAAACAGGTACATCAAAATCCTGTCATTTCCATTTTCAAGCAACAGGACTTGATTTTTTTGTTTTTCTTCCCTCTTCCTAAAGAAGAGGACCAGCAGAGGGCAACATCTCCCTTTCACAATCAGCTTTTGCAGCCACAACAGTAACAGCTTTTTGGGCTTTATAAGAATGAAACAAAATCAGAGAGCATTTTGAGTTCAGGCACTGAGAACTTGGCAAGACAAAAAGAGAAACAGACTCTCGACTAGTCAACAGTGGTGACTCCTGGGAGCAACCACAAGAGCTACTACTGAGCTTACGCCTCCAGTCCAGCTGGTTTTTGTAACTCCAGGCCTGGCTCTGTCCTCAACACCAGGAACACACTTCTAATTTCCCCTTCAGTCTAACCTCTGCAGAATGTTTAAATGACATCTTAAACCAGGAAACAATTCATTACAACTACATGGCCAAAATAGCAATACACTTTTATAGAGGTTACTGAGAAGAAGAAGCCTGAGACAATCAGGAAGAGACAGCACCAGCATCATAGAGTAAGTCACATCATTGCCTCAGTGTGCACATGTGTTATTTTACACAGTGATATAGTACATCAGCTAAAATGAAGGGCTGTCTGATGTCAGATTTTCATTTGCTGCCAAGAGAAGGAATTTTCAAATATTGACCACTAACAGAATTATTTTCTCAGCTTTCACTCACCTACTCATTTGACGTCAGTTATCTAGTCCCTTGTATCAAGATAATTTACAAGCTGTAAAATTCATCAGAGACCAGCCTGAGGCACAGAGCATAGAGAAAAAATCTTGCCTCAAGCCCATTCATGTAACAGTAAGTGAAAGGAGCTACTGCCAGTTACCAGACTTCTAATCTATTGCCCTGCTCTCTATTCTAGCTGTGTGAGAAAGAAGCAAAGAGAGGTAGCCAATTTCAACTACAAAGGGCCTCCAAGGCCCAGGTAACTCCTCTCAATCCAGTCCATCTCATCTTGCTTTTTCCCAAACTCCTCAGACCATTCAGAGTACTTGCACCATCTTAATACCTCTATAACAAGTTAACCAGACAGTGTAACAGAGGATGTCAACAAGGAACAAGAATAAAAAGCAGGATGGCCTCCAAATGCTCTGATTAATCAGGCAAAAGATACCTGTTGGTAGCAGGAAACGTGACCTGGACTACAAGTAGCCCTTATCTAAAAGGACTGGATGCACAAAGGTGATTGTTATAGAAAAATCGGAAGCTTTCCAAATCATACTGACCCAGCTGTGCCCAGAGAGGGTTATATGGGTGGGATTTTGCCAGCATGTTCACAGACTGGGATGTGCGCTTCTCAGAGAAGGCCTTGATGGGAGGATGGTCAACTGGCATCACTGTTGGGACCCACGCCAGGTGATATGTCAGCACTGCAGTCAGCAAAGCAGCAAAGAACCTAGGAGGAAAAAAAAAAGTTTAAAAAAGCATGTGCAAAGTAACACCAGCAAAAGAACACCCCATTAAGTGCTTCAACATATTCACATGCACTGGGAAGCACAAAAGCTTTTTCTTAAGAAAAAGGGAGTGGGGAAAGCTTACTGATTTTTGTTGATCTGTTCTATCAGAAAGGTAAATTCTTTAAGAAAACGCTGGCATAGCTGATTCTTTTCCAGGGTGCTGGACATCATATTAAGCCACACAGGCTCTGCAATCCTTGGAACAGAATATAGGTTCCAGATGGTAACTCTGCCCAAAGAAAATTCCCAAAAAGTCAGTGTTAACATGCATGCTTTAATTCTGCAAATAAATTTAAGTAGCCCCTTCCCTCTTCTGTTGTCCAGATTATAATTTGCCACTTTTTTTTGGTAACCTCTAGGAGACTAAACAAACTGGAAGAGTTTTTACTCTTCCAGTAATTACTAGTGTTCAGAACACTAGTCTGTTTAACTCGTATTATCAGTAACCCAGTGTTTTCATATGGGTTACATATTTGACTTTCCTTTCTTGCATTCCCATGTGAATTTTATTCAGATAAACCATTCAGAAATAAATTTGAGGGGAAGAAGAACCCATTCTATTAATTGCACAGATTCGATTTTACATTCCAGATATTACAGAACCTCCAATCCATTAAAGCTTTCTCTCTCTCCTGGGCTGACTTTCTCAGCCTTTTACCATTCCTTCCTTTCTCAAGTACAGAAAAAAGAGCTTTTGACTGCAACTTTCTTGCCAGTTACATTGTTCAACATCTATGGCTAGGAGTAGACACATCTATCTGCCTGAGTACATCAATCCACCCAACTGTACAGTCATCAGCAGAAGCCAACTCTTGATGAGATGTTTAGACTTGAACTGACAATCCCAGGAACACGTGAGTGCAACAGAACTACTTTCATTCGCATTTGGAAAACGGCTGAGCTGGTTCCGCTAAAGTTTTCTGAAAACATTTCCCCAATAACCAATGCAGAATATTCATTCACATTAACTGAAAGACTGTCTAAAATACAAGACCTTACACTCAGTTGTTTAAAACTGAAAGTGACAAATATCTTTCATGGGGCATGAAAAGTGCTCTCCTTGTAATTCAGAATTCTATCAACTCACCTGAATTCTCCCAGCGCATCCATGACACGGCTGATATAAACCTGCACTCTCTGGCTGGATTCTGCTATTTTTCTACATGAGATCATGGCCTTGATTAAGAGTTAAAGACACAAAACAGCTGCTTAAAGGATTCACATTCTTCATCTTTTTAAAATTCATTAACATGTCAAAATAACTAAGGTCTAGCCCCAGTCCTATACAGCCACTCAGGACAACAACAAATGCCAACCTCCCTCCAGCTCATAGGAGACCAATCCCTAATACTGGACAAGGGGAGAGAAGAGAACATTTCTGAGAGGAAGAAGACAGCAAGACACAAATATTTTGTGTCTCTCTTTTAGACACTGCATGAAAGGACAGAGTACCATCATTTCTACAGTCTCTAGGGAGTCATGAAAACCTCAGAGCGAAATATGGCAAGAACGAAAGAAAAACCACCCATAGCATAAACCTCTCCATTCTAATTCTGTCTAGAAAAGAAACTGCACCTCTTTCAGCAAATGCCGAGTTCCTACACTGGGCTCAAGCTCAAGACTGCATGTGTAAGGAGGGAGGCAAGCTTGAAACCACGCACCTTCTCCCACTCTTCATCTATCAGATTCTAGAATACTTCATTCTGACTGACATTTTTCCACATTATGCCAAATTAGTATTCTGTACCTTTTCTATTGCATATTTCAGCTTGTTCATGTGAGACTCAAAAAGAGGAAAGTGAGAGAAAAAGAAATCCTGGAAGTTTCTCTGTGCTTCTTCTTTTTCAGGCAGAGAAAAGATGATGCTGATTGCAATTTTTTTCCTCCGAACCATTGCAGGATTGGAGCTGCAGGTTTCATCAGCCATACTAAACATTTCTTCAGTGGACCTGTAAGACAGATTCATTAGGACAGTTACCCGTGTACTGAGAGGTAATTTAGCTTCTATCCACAGCTCTCTATATAGTGGAAGGTAACTCCTTTGTAGGACTCCTTTGACTACATAAGGCTTTGCTGTCACATGTTTCTGAACAGAGGATGACAGACATTTTGATGGATAAGTCCTGTGCTTGTTCAAATAGGAAGAAGACAATCCCCAGAGAGGCCTGGTGTGAACACTTTCCTCTGAAACAGAACTAATGGATTCCCTCTTGGATCTAACTTTGAGGGAGATGAAAAGGGAACAGAGATACATCACACAAAATCATAACCAAAAAAGGTTAAAGGTAACTTTGGAGCTGTGAACTGCATCCAGCACTCGAGCTCCTCTCTAGATGCTCAGATACATATCTATGATGTTCTTGAACCTGGACTGATGCTCATGAGGGAAGTTGGGAAACATATAACCTATACTATCTATATTGTTCTGGCATCTTAAGATGGATGTTTGCAGTTAATCATACAAAATAAAACTTTCTATTTTAACTGAAGACAAAATGTCACCACCCAGTAATTACTGTGAAAACACAAAATTAATGCCTACAAATACATGCTTGCCGAGCTCAAAATCATGTAGACTTCAGCTCAGAAAGATTTGATTTCTGCTTAAAACTATAAAAAAATACCAGGAAGGAAAAAAAAAACCACCCACCCAGTGGTTATTTTACAGCCATTATTTTTCCCCAAGTTCTGTTTATTTCCTTGGTAGTGCTGCCACATTTCTTTCAACAATTATGTCTCTTCTCAATATTATACATGGGCTGCTACTAAGATCAATACTGCTCAATGTTTTGATTATGAGCCTGGCTTGTGGACCAAAACACACCTTCAGTGAGTTTGCAGATAATGTCAAGTGGGGAGGAAATGGTCAATCAAGGGGAGGGTAGTGTCCAAAAAGGCTTTGGAATCTCTATCCTTGGAGTTTTTCAAGACTTACTCAAGAGTCAAGTTCCACAGACACTTGATGTAAATTCCAAGCTACTGCTTTTCACAGGCAACTGATTTGGATGATACCCACAAGTCAGCCCAGCATAAGTTTTACTGTGATTATACAAAAGGGTGGCAAATTCCCCTGTTCTTCTATAAATACTAGCCTTGCAGCACTAGATATTTATACTGCTGGATTTACAAAATTATTTTTTTTTCTTGCTTAAAGAGTCTTGATCAATTTTACTGAAAAAACACTATATATATATCTCAATATAATTTGTATACCTAAATAAGTAAAATAGTATGGAAAAAATGTCTATTGGAAGGAACTTCAACTGAATAATGGGTTTTAATCTGCTGAGAAATTATAGGAGAAAAGGGTAAAAAAGGACAAAAAAAGCCATGGAGACATTCTGAGCGGCAGCTCATCTGGAAATAGCTTGGTTTTAGAGTTTCTTTTAAGTTAAGACTGCAATAGCAGTGAGTGGTAATTAAAAGTTTGAAGTTTTTTCATATCAGAATTATCTTGAAATGGAGTCTGTAGTATTTATAGAACACTATGAAGCAATTAAGAAAAAGAAAGACTCGGGCATTCATTCTTAGTCCATTCTAAAAATAAGTGGTTTACAGTTTAATTGGTTTGGCAAAGTTAAATATACAAAAAATTCTCATCACAGAGGTATGAGTCCATGAACACAGGATAAAACACACAATTAAACCCCAGCAAAAAACAGCTTGTGGGAAAACAGAGTTCAAGGCAAAAACATAACCTCATCTGAACTTCAGGAACTTACATACAGAGACAGAAATTCCCAAGGAAGTCAGGAAAGGATGGTCAGTCAATATCTAAGAAACATCACAAGCTTTTGTACTGCTTCCCAGGAACAGAAATCGAGGTATTTAGGTCTGAGAGAGAAGCCTTTTCAACAAAACTGCTAATCTAGCTTGCTTGCCAATCGACTATGTGGAGTTCCAACTAGACATCTCAATTTCTTTGAGCTCTTGGCCTAAAACATCAGTCACAGAGACTGTAGAATCTTGGCTGTAACAACCTGGGGTGCAAACTGTGTGGCACTGAAGTATTCAACCAGAAGCCTACTGTTTTTCTCTAGCAAGTAACCAGGAAACAAGTATCTGAAGAGGCCTTTTGGCTTAGAAAGAGTCCCAATTCAAGAATAATTCTGGACAGTAAAAATAATCATGTGCTGTTTCCAGTATCTTTCCCCAGCACATGCTCTCCAGTGGGGGAAAAAACTAACAACCCTGCTCCAGACAGAAAATAAGCAGCCCAAAGAGGCTTTCCTCTAGACAATTTGTAACGTTCAGAACACTTTGCAGAAATTTATATTTGTGAAAATTTGGCTACTTCTTAAACTGGGCTGAAATGATCTTATTTACCCTAGATGTTTTAACCCTTTTTACATGGGCCGCTCTCAGACTTTTTTCTTTAAGAAACTAGACTAAAAGTACTTCAGTTAAAGAAACCAGTTTATTCTCAACTGCAAGTGTGATTTAGACAGCACAACTGCTACATTAATATCATGGCACAATTCTTCATGTTACAAATGATTCACTAAGAATATCTAGAAAAAATGCTGCAAGCGCTGGTTGACACTAGGGAAATAAATCTTCTCAAATGAGGTTTAATTTTTTTTTTTTACTGACTACATATTTTAACTGGCAGCTTTTATGCTTTTCTTAACTGAAAAGGGAGAGAGGCCAAATAGCATGAATTTCTTGTAGGTCTCCACTAATTCCATTCTGTCTCTGGCTACAGGTGGATGAGTACAGAGAGAGGATAACCAAGAACCATTTGCTATTTTGCAAATGACAAGTGAAGAATTTGCTTATTAGCTATGAAAAGTCTGCTGCATTCCACGCTTTGTTATGCCACTGAGCTACAAAAGCTAATAAAATTCCAAAACAGAAGCCAAGCTTTTTGATCACAGCTTTTTTTTTCTTCCTGTTTTGGCAGAAGTCACATCAGGAACATCCTGTACCAGCCAAGAGAGTCGTCATGGGCTATTACTCCAAAATTTCACTAACTGCTCACTAGTCAGACTTCATCATAGCAAAGTCATTATGGCAGCAATGCTGTTACAGTCCCTTTCATCTCAACAGGACACTCTGCTCCTTCAGAAACAATTCAATTTATTTTTCAGAATATGGTTTCATACACAGCCCATACATTCACACCATATTAATACACAGCCTATGTATTCAATAAAAGAAATTGTATTCCAAATTGGGCTTTGAAGTTCACCTTCAGCCAAAACTTCATCTTTTTTTATACTGGCAATCTTATGTAACATGCACAGAAGACAGACCGAGTTGAGAACATTTAATAACAGGGTTTGTGCTTTTAAAGAAAGGAGGCTTAAGCTCTCAAACACTTGTTGTAAGAAGAAAGGTGCTACACTCACCACCTTGGAATAATTCCATTCTCTAAACTAGTTGTCTGACTTCGGAGCCAGCGACGTTGATAGCTGCTAGAAGATGATGATGAAGAGCTTGGAGATGGAAAAGGAGTAACCAGAAGACTGCTCAGAGATGCTATGAAGAAAGCAAGAAACCCCACATACAATGAATCAAAAAGAGTGCTGGTTAAACACTTTTCTTCATACTCTAACAATAATTTCTCACAAATATTGCTCTTGCTTGCTGGTCTTTTTCACACAACTCACTTGCAACAGGAGAGACAATTATTTAAAATAAAACTTGCTGCTTGAGGACATTCATTTGTTATAAAGTAGGAGATCGTGCCTACTTAAACATACTAAACTGTATCTATTCTCATTAAAAGTGTTCTCTCCCGCGAGTTGTTGCACTCCCATTACAATAGACATGATGACTTCTGGCCTTCATTTTCCTATTCAGTGTAAAAAGCCATTTCTCTTCATTTGCTCTAGTAAAGGCTCCAACCAGTTCTTCCTCCAAATTATAAACTGGTTAAGAACCCAGAACATGGTGGCTGTAAACAAAGAATATAATTGCAAATATTTTTGCATAAAGGTTTGGGGCAAATGCAGAAGGCAAACCACCTAGCAGATAAAAACAATTATGGATTTACAGGTCATGAAGTGTCTATATTTCAGGTGAATCACTGCAGCCAAGAATTGTAACAACTACAAAAGCAGGGAAACGAGACAGCAGATACCTGACCGAGCAATGCCGCTGTCTCTGTCTTCATTTTGTCCCCTGCTAGGCATATCAACAGGTGTGCTATGTGCTAAAACAAACAGAACAGATAAACAGAAAATATTACATAACTCATCATACTATTTGTCAACATTTTTAAAAAATGTTTAAGTTTAAAGGTCATACACCAAAAAATAACATCCTGTACTGTTGCTCAAAATCAGTATGGTGTGAAGAGAAGAGGCAGCAAACAGTAGCCTATGCAGAGTATCTTGTTACCACAGGAAGGTTATTAGCCCCAATGTAAATGTAAAAACATCTCTAAGGAGCTTAAGAATAGGAATACAGTCTGCATTATCAGAAATCAGAATTTTGAAAGTGAGGGCTGGTGGTATCCTCATCACTCTTGATAAACTCCGAGTGTGCAAGATTGCCCTCTGACACAGGTTAAGATCAGAATGAACTAGTCTAGCACAAGGTCCATTAAAAGCTTCTGTTTCACTTGCTGAGCTGAGATTTACTGTCCACAAAGCCTCACAATAAGAAATACTCAGCCTATGTCAGATAACATCAAAGTGTTAGTAGTGCAGAGTAACTCAAAATGTAGAGCATGCAAGATTTGCAAAGGCTGTGAAGAAACTGCATTGGTATTTCAGTTCACATTTTTGCAATTAACAGAAGTAATTAGGCCTGAGATCTACCCACCTGCATGGATCATCTTTCTGCCTGTAAAAAGAGACTGTATGCAGCCTAAAGTTTTGAGAATTAAAGAAATTAATATTGCTTAAGGAAAAAAAACCCTTAAAGCCTCCCAGACTTAGCTCAAGAAATTTGAATGTCTGCCACCAAATTAAAAAGCAGCAAGAGATCAGAGAAAAAAAGCTGTACACCAGCAAGGCACCTGCATGTTAGCAAGAAACCAGCAACAAGCCAGGAAACAAGTTCTCTAAGAAACATAAGGGCTAATTCATCTTTAAAAGACTGCATAGAATATCTTTAATTTTAAACACAGTAATTTAGCCATCTTTTCAGAAGACATATTTTTAAGTATATACCAGATACACCTGTTGTCACTATTTCAGCCCTCTGTTTCTAGAGACTAATTATGCATGTCCTGCAAAGATTCAGAAGGAGCTGGATTTGTGTGTGCATATGGATGGGTCACACTGTGGCTGGCATTCCACACAAACCTGCAAAGAAAGAAGCACTGCGGATGAGCCGGAGGGGACCTCCTTCAGACACACCCTGCAGCAGTTTGCTGCTACACAGCTGTAACACACCTAGGAAACAAAAGCAACGTAGAGAAAATGGGAAAAAAAATGAGAAAAAAAACCACCAAAAAAGTAAAAAACCCAAGGAGGTGATGTACTGGGAAAAAAAAAGCCAAAACTGAATGAACAGATGGCCTCACATTGTCAGAAAGACACAGAACCTGGAAATATTTACCTAAATTACTTCCACTGCGACAGGTTCCCAAACCATTCTGATTGGAGCTCAGCTTTCCCAGACTGGGATCTTGGTTGATGTATTCAAAGCTGTCTTGCAAGCTAAAACAGGGGGAGAAGCCAGTATTCCTTGAGAATATGATCAAAACACATTATTATTAGCTTAAGAATTCGGTTCATTTTATACAAGAAGAAGGCTGAACATTAAAAGCAAATTGAAGGACAAGTAGGTTTCTGAAACTGGAAGGAAACAGCTTTTATTTTTTATATTTGAATTATTGGAAGACTCTTTCTATGACATTTGGGATTCAATTTATTCAGATTTGCCCATTTTGAGGAGGAGGTACAACAGAACAGCGTATTTGTTGAAGGAAACAGAAGTGGGATACGGGGACAAAGCATTCTCAGCATATCCCTTCCTCACCCTTCTGACAGCAGTAAGAGACTGAAGTTTGATTGTCCAAAGCACCTAACCTCTGAACTTATTACATGTCCTGGACAACTTAGAAAGCAGAAACTTCGAGATTTTTTTTTTTATTAAAAACTTGGCTGGCCTAACTAGGATCTATTAAGAGAATTCTTCTCCACAGCTGCCTTCCCAACTTTCTACCAGACCTACAAAAGGAGAAAGACAGACAACTGCACTGGCTGGGAAAGGAAAGAAATTATATATAAAAAAAGATTTTCTTACTTATTGTTGCTTCCACTGAAGCTTCCTACCCTGGCTGAGAAGACTTTACTTATCATCAGCTGTGGGGGAGAGCTGAAAGGATAAACAGTCATTTATTTCACTGAGTCACCAATTCCAAGTGCCTGACAAGACAGTGCATCACAGAAAAGGACACTCACCGTATGTAGTGAATTTTCAAGGTGGAGCCTTTGTAACTCATTGCCACTGAGCCAAACATCATTTCTCCCAGCATATTGACATCGGAGGCTGGTCTGGTGTACTACACAGACAAGAAGATGGGAACAGCAAAGTCAAAAATAACTTGGCATACTATTTCAACTTACCATAGTGCCACAGTGATGCATTCGGAACGGAGAACAAAGAAGTTCATCTTTTTCAGGCAGAATAAGATCAGTGTGCACTCACTGTGGGTTTAACACTGTGGATTTAGCAAGTGCAGCAGGAAGAAATCCTTCATTTTGCTCACTAGATGAGCAGTGCTACCCTTGTTCTGGGGGGACCCCCAGAGGCAAGAGAGAAAAAAAGATCCTCTGCATTTCCAAAGAAATAGCTGTTTCCAGCAACATTCCCATATAACAAAGTGTTTGATAAATGTTAACAGGACTTGGATTCTGTGGTCTGGACCCCCAAAAAATAAACTACCTTCCTTATTCAAATGAGTGAATTCACCTTCCCTGCCCTTGTAGAAAGCTTATTGGAAACGTTTTTAATTGGAAAATGATTTGTGATTATAGTTAGAAACGCAGTCTTGAGATCAGTTGCTTATTTTGTTTCAAAGACTGATCATCAATAGCAAATACAAAGAGAAGTTTATTAATTCTGAAGAAAATCACCTTCCAGTTAAATATAATGATTTTCTTTTCCCACCTTAACCTATGCACCCTTCAAACTTCATTTTTCTAGGTGAAACACTAGAGCTTCTACTAAGAAAGAGACAGAGTACCTAAAATTTATTGTTATAGTAAGACAGACTAAAGGGAGTCAATAAACCATGTTCAACAGCCTCTTCAGAACTGACCTGAACCATAAGCAGACATCAACAGAGAACAGTATAGTGCTTCTTATGACCTTCTTATGACAAAATGCTATTAGATATATTTCACAACTCCTTGAAAGGTAAGACCCCAGATAGACTAAAAGGTTAAGATGCACCCACACATATTTTTATTCTACAATACTTTAAGAATAGAATAGATATCTCGAGGTTCAGATTAATCTGTAATGTAATAGAAGCCAAAGTCATTCAATGCATCTAAGCGAAGGCTTTAATAAACGAATTCCTCCAGTAAAATAGAAAAACAAAAGCAACAAAGTAACAAATATTACCTGATACTTCGGTATCTGTTCTTTCATATTTTGCATACAGCTTATAGAGGGACTATGGGAAGAAACACTGTTGTTCCCATTGCTTGCTTGGCAGTTCTTGGCAGAAGTCTTTACAGGAGCCTCATCTACCATTTTCTATGTTAAAACAGAACAATGTGATAAAAAACAAATCTGAGAACTCCCATCTCTAAACATATCATGGCAAGAATCTCCTTAAAACTACAAAAAAGCAACAGAAATAAAGAATACTCTTATTTGGTTCAAAAAATACGTATCGGTTTTAAAATATTTTTTAAAATGACAGCATCAGAGCAAGTGGAGAACTGCTCTCACATTCACACTGTCAGATAGGTTTTCATAGTATCACATATAATCAGAGTAATCAGTTTCACAGGAAGATCATTCCCAATTGTTATGAATTACTCTTTGTAATATTTGCCAAATTTTATGTAAACAAAATCTCAGCTTCTGGGATTTTGTTACATACAAATGGTTACTTACAAACCAATTCCTGTAATCATTTGTACAATTAACCACTCAAATTGCATATAACTTTTGCTCCCCAAATGATTAACGGATTTCTAAAACAGAAGAACAGACAGCAAAAACTAGGGATGAATAATCCCTGCTAATTGGTAGAATTAGCAGGTTAAAGACAAACAGTGTATTTGAATATTCAATGTGAATAAGCCTTAGTGTATTTCAGAAAAACACACAATACACACACAAACACTTCCTTGACTTCAATTTAAACAGGACTGAGTTTGAAAGTAATATTATCTTAATTTTAAATGAATCAAGTTTTGGTTTTGGTGTTTGATAGCAACCAAATACTCAAAATAATTTTTAACATCTAGGTTCTTGCATGGCATTCAAAGTGGTTTGGCAGTTTTAAAAGGGTACTTAGATTAGTGAGTGTCTGGCTAGAAAACAGATTATAGCCTGTATCATGTGTTATGAGGGAGGTTATAATCTGTTTTATGTCAGTGTTGCATAGAGTTTCTGGTAGGACATTTTGTAGTTAACTTTTAGCTAAGGTATTCAAGTGGAATAATTTCAGTATTTAAACAAAGCCAGAAATGCTTTTCTTGCTAAGATGCTATTGGTTTTAAAACAACTTTAAGATACTAAGTAATGACCTTGATTTTGGGTGGGGGGTGGGAGAAGAGGGGAAGCAAGATTAACAACCAGTCTGACCCATTTACGCTCTTAAGTAGATGATCAGACATCAGCTGACGATGCTCATCAGTCTTACTGATTCAGCACAATGGCATATTTACAGTGTGACTGAAATACAGACTGTTGCTTTTTAAGCATCTTCATAACTAAGTTCTACAAGTTGTGACTGTTCTTCTATGGCTTATACAGATATATATATAGCTCTGCAATAAACCATGTTAGTCTAACAAGCTGAAGCTGCTGGTTCTGAAAAAAAAATCAAAACAAACAAAAATTTGAAATAATTTAATGTAGAAGAGAAACATAGAGGCAGTAAGAGAAAACAAGCAAAACCACCACAAAACAGAAAACACTATTGGTTTACTGATATTAAAATGACCTAAAAGTTTGCTGAAAGCTTTATTCCACAATTTGTGTGCTTGGAGAGAAGCAAAAAGAACTTGCCTCTTGACAGCATCTGCTCTTGCTTCTATGTGTCACCAAAACTTACATGGCCATATATACCGTCATGTGTCATGCTTACACAATACAACGCAGTTAGCTGGTCAAGTTGTTTTAATTCACATAAAGACAACAGCTTTACTACTCCAAACACCAAAGGAAAAAAGCACCTTTAGACACATGGTGGATGTCACTGAAACAGATTGCACAGCCAGGGCTAACAACAAAAAGCAAGAAGCATAAAAAGGCTGAAGAAATCTCAATTTAAAGGTAAATAGATTTCTATGCCTGAAAGCAAATCGGGATTGTTACATTTGAATACCATATTTACATTATAAATAACAAATACCAGATATGTTCATAGGCTTGCTGTAACAATGCTTGTTGCAGCTATCACAGTGAAAGATCACAAGATTAAGAAGTTGACACTATCCTCTTAAAAGAACTGCTTTTGGAAAGAAAAACAAAAGAGCAGTAGGACAACAGCAAAATCAACACTCCATACCTGAACCACAGCTTCATCAATTTTGCGGACTGCTTTGGAATCAAATAAGACCTGTCTGCCCCTCCTCTCACAGTCTTGGTAAACTATCAGGCGGATTTCATTCAAGTCCAACTCCAAAGAGGACCAGCTACGAATTAGAAACATGAGATATTAAAATAGTGGGTTTACTTTGCAGGTTCATTTATGTGAGGAAACGGGTATTAGGCAAAGACATGTTTTACTCAGCATTTACAGAATCCCAATCACATAGCTCCCAGCAAAAAGGAATGCCAAAGGAGTGTCCAAGCTCAATGTCACTGACAAAGGCAGGCACAGCCAGACCGATTTTCATCCAATCTTCTTCCAAAATTTTCCAGAAGGAGAACACAAAACTTAGTCTCAGCAATCTGCTCCAGGCTTAACTACTATTATTCTCTTCTCTGTACACAGCCTGGATCATCCTTATTATAAGGTAAGCGTACTATTTTATGCAATACTCCCAGTGGCAATAAAACACATTGGATTACCATCCTCTCTACTGCAGCCTTTCAAAAGCACAGGGCTTACATCCTCTCTCTTCCTTCTCTAAACAGCACAAACCTAATTCCTTTCGACCTATTCCTGACAATTTAAGTTAAGATTTTCCCAAAGTTTAAGCCTTGCAACGGATAGACAAGGTTTATGTTGTTTCATTCTTCTCCCCCTTTTCTGAGACATTTCAGGGGTTACAGAGCAGCCACTGATTACTGAGACTTGATGTCCAGCTACAATGAAAATAATTTAGTACATGAAACCAAGATACTTGAACTTCAACCTGAAGCAAAACAATTCTCTCAAGCCAGAATCTGCCCATTCTGCAAAGATACAACATGGCACATGACCTGCCTTGCTGCACTACCACAGAGACTAAGAAGCCAAGGAGATTATTGTGGCAATGACAAGAAACCTCATTTTCTAATTCCCAAAGGAGTCAGTCTACACATCAGAGCATGGAGATTTGCTTGGCCTCAGCTTTAGCTACAGAAAACACTTCTCAGGTTATGCAGCTGACAAGCTGAAATCAATGGAAAAAACCTACTACTGCATAAAGCAGTGCCACAGAGCACTGCTCAGTCACACTGCCCCAGCCCTGACCTGGATGGACTGCACCTGGGGGGCGAGAGTACAACTGTTATTAATAGTTGTTGGTTTAACAAACTGCATAACAGACTTCAGTCAAGGCCACACTGATCTTCCACCCAAAAGGAGGCTTCATTTAGGAATTTCCCCAAACTGTGCTTTACAGAAATGGAAGATAGATAATTGAGAGAAGAGCATAAAACTCCTATACAGATGAAAGACTAGAATTTAGGAAGCTATTTCTTTCATTCCATGCTCTGTCAACATCCATAAATCAACAGCGAGGTAAATACTATCAAATTCTGCTAGAGTCAGGATAACTGCTTTAGAAGTACAATTGCATACATGTGATTTTAAAATAATTTTAAGTAAAGCCAACCTATTTTCTTCTTTGTGCTATTTCTACATAGCTAAAAAAAAAAAAAGCCTAAACAGGCATCTTTTTCAAACCTGAAAGACCTGGATCTGGAGGTCTATTTTTAAACACCTTGGGACAGAATAAGCCAGATACCTATCTCCACTGTTACTCTAATACAAGTATGCTGTATGCATGTAATGTACAAGGTTTCCCATCATGGAATGATGCTAAAGGCTGTTTCGCCATCCACAGTGAGGAAACTTCTTGACGTGTATGTAACGTTGCCTTCAGAACTGCTGAGAGCGCCAGGCAGATTTCTTTTCAAGCCTTCCCTTTCAAAGGCAGTCACAGCATCATGTTAACCTGCATGAGACCAGACCTGATACCACTGTTGATAGCTGCCCAACAAAGATCCTACACACCTTGCTTACACAGAGAGCTGCAACTACACCATCTGTGTAAGAAGTCTGTTACAAGTTTCTCAGCCCACTGCCTGTGCAATGCCATCACAAAATCCAGTTATACTGAATGCAAGAGAAGTTAGAGCCAACAATACACTTCATTCTAGTCTGCCACATGAATCTGATACTCTTCAGAACCAGATACCCCAATATCTCTTCAGTTACACAGCTATCTATTCACTTACTTGCTGCAACAGACAACCTGAAGTAAGTATGCTGTTTTCTTTAAAAGGCTGCAGGTCTTTCTTTAATAACAAAGAAAAGTTACATATCTATGGCTTTAGCTTAAGTTCTATGCAAGAGTAAAGCCTTATTTATCTCCATGACTGGCATAGGAGCATCCATATTTCAGACCACAGGCTTGCAAGTCTAAACTGAGAAAGATTCATTTCAGACACAGATTAAGCCAATCTAGCCCTGCATCTGCCCATTGATGCAGGGTTGCATGCAGGCTGGGTTGCATGAATTCAGGTTTCCTTATGAACAAATGAACTCCCTCATTACACACTAAAGCAAACCTCATGTTGTTCATGCAGTGCTGACTTCTGTAAAAGACATGAACTGGATTTTATGTTAAAGTGGAAGCCAACTTAACAGCCTTTTCTACACAACATGCTAGACCTAAAGAGAGCTGCAATCTGCCAGAACTACAAACAGATTCTTTAATAGCAGACAGCAACAAGCTAAGAAATTACACAAAATCTATCATACAGAGCTTTATGTGACTAGCAAACCAAATCTAGGGAAGTAATTTCAGATAATGCTTCTTATAGTTCTAACCAAATATCAAACTTATGTTTTAATGATGCCATTGCTTACAGATTCATTTCCTGCAGCAGACCTACCCATTACAGAAGAGATCCTCATCTATATGTAACTTATACAGGCATACAAGTCCATGCAGCCTCATTACTTCCACATGGAATCCAGCAGCAGGCCCAAGACTAGTCAGATGGCTGGGATGTTTATGCCCATCACAAAAGCTGATGAGCACTGCTTACAGCACTTCCACCCTTTATTGTTTAAGCGAGGTTATGTAACACAGTTCCCCCAAAACAGGGACAGCAGGAGTATTCAGTCATCTCCTAAAAGCAGTGTTGAAGAATACAGACTCATTGGTCAGCTCTGTTTTCACATGCATAAAAACCAAAACCCCAAAATGTTACTTCCTTATCTCTATATCAGCTTATTGCTTATTTAGCAATGCCAGGTCCTGCATATTCTTAAAAATCAGCTGAATTAACTAAATCAATATGATCTTGTTTATATGTTCACATTTCAGGTTAAATTTGGCTCTTCGGACTAAACATGTTTTCTAATTTGACCACAGAAGTAAGAGCCCCACATGTCTTTTCATCCCTTTTTGTAACTATGTGACCCTTTCTGTTACTGTTGTGTCTGCTCTGGTAATTGTTGGACCTTCCCATAAACTGAACTCTCCGCAGCAACAGAAGTCTGTCCAAACTCATGTAAGTAGATCAGAAACATGGTTGGAGAAAGGAAGAAGTAGAAAGCAGTGGAACCTGCACCTCTTGGTGGCAGCATGAACACTAACTCACTTCGTCCATGGAACTATATACCTTTAGGAAAGGGCACACAGAAAATGTTCCCAATACATTCCAAGTAAGTATTGAGGCTAGTTGGGATGTTAATTGAGTTTTCTTGTTCCCAAGTCAGTTCTCTGTCTGCTTAGTGAGCTGACTCCCTAAGGGGAGCCAGTTGCAAAAGGACTTAAAAGGCCAAGGCCAGAACAAGGGGAAAAAAGACAAGAGCATGATGCCAAAAATCAAAGGAAGAAGTGGCTCCTTCAATACCATCAGTGTGTTTGAGCAGCACACATTACCTAGCCTCACCTTCAGATTGTACCTTTACTGCAGGTGGAAGATGCTAGAACTAATAAACACTATCTTCAAGTCAAAATAAATAAACCAAATCAAGCTGTGCTCATATGACAGTAGAACCAGGTCTACCACAGATACTAAAATGCTACGGATTTTTTTTTTTTTAATTTTTTGAAAGGAAGCCACAAGTTTGGAACAGCTTACTGATATCCTGAAAAGTTTTGTCCCTCCCCAGAGAAGCTTAAGCTTGCTTTATTTTCTCCTACACATGCTACTTTCCTTTGGTTTTTTCAACATTTCTTCAATTACAGTTATGAGACATGGAGGCAAGATCTCTCTTACTTAGGGGAAAGCAAACTTGTTTGTTCCAGGAAAAAATTCACAAAAAATTTGTCTCATTCTGCCCTGAATAAATACTTTCAGTTAAAATAGACCTCCAAACTCTAATGTTTACAAAGAAAGCTTTTGCTTCACCTTTATAATTATCAGCATGCATGCAATAACTGAAGAGTGACCTATTCATTTATATTCAAAAACTACTTGGGCTGACCTTAAACTGTTTTTGAAAGTGACTAACCCCTCACTCCTCCAGTGCAACTTCTACAGGCTAGAGAACCAAACAGACTGAAACATCTATGCATATTTATCTGTATTTTTCTGCTTCTTAGGCCAGCAGTCCTGAATGTAGAATACTAATTCTAAGACCCTTGAGTGGTAGAATTTGGAAAAAGCCACCCTGAACTGTATTTTTGACACAGCTACATAGCTATAAAGAGTCAGACCCTGGAGACATGCTGGCACATGTCTGAAAAGGGCAATACAAAAGTTAAATAAATACTATTCCCCCTTCAGATTACTCTGATGTAATGCTCGAATTAGAGGTAATTTACAAGTAAAGCAGAGGGTTCCCCTCTCTGTTCTTCCCCCACTTCACAGCATTCTCTCCTGTCAGCTCTACACACTGTTAGTACTTGACCCACTAACACAGGAGGTGGCAAAAAAAGTAAAGGAGGGGAAATTAATTAGGAAACTAGAAAGAGAAGGCAAGATTATTTAACCTAAATGAAAAGAAAGGCAATTACCCTTATGCCTCAGTTTGCATATATATAAATCTTACACAGAGTCAAGTATGTCGGTTCGGTTTCAAAAAGGAAAGACTTTCTGGAGTTTCAGTCATCATCATCATCAAGAATAAGTTTCTAACAGAACTTTTTCAATTATTTACAAAATAGTCTTTCAGCACATGATTATAAATCTACTGTTACATAAAAAGTCTTTCTTTGTCAAAAATCATATACACCAAAAAGTTACATGCATACCTGTTTTGCAGCAGTCTAGTCACTTTGTTGGCACAGCTGACACTTTCATCTCTCAAAGACTTTCTAATTCTTTCATCCAACTTGGTACAGGAGAGATTATTTCCAAGTGGTACATCATTGTTGTTTCTTGTTCTTTTTATTCGTCCCCCAGTGCCATTTGCAGTTTTTGGTGTACCCCCACACATTTTCTTAGCTACAAATCCTCTTGTAAAGCTCCCTCAAAGAAACTAAATACCTGCTGAAGAGAAACGGCCTCAAGCAAGTTTCTTCACTATCGATCAACCATTAACAATGGTAATTTACCATCAGCTTTCTTCCCTATTAAGGAATACAGTTTGCTGAATTTCCAGTTGGGGGAAAAAAAGGCAAAACGATCTTCATATATTCTGTAAGCCATTAATACAAAAGGACAGCTGTAGCTAATGTACTTCTGCAATTATTCCAGACAGAACAGACATGACTTTCAGGTTTCAGAAGCTATCGTGGACTTGCTCCTGCTGCTGTCAGAGGTTTTCCTACTAAGCCTGGTGCAAAGCTGTAGCAGATACAACAGCTAATATTGACTTTAGCTATGTTTGTTTCCTGGTATGTGATTTAGGTAGCTGGCAATTATGTAGTCACAAGACTGAACCATATGGCCTCTTTAAAAAAAAAAAAAAAAAGCATAGTTGCTTCTGCAGTGACTCGCCCTTAGTTGCAAGGTTGTTCTAACTAACACTGGCTACAACACCCTGTTAATGGCTCTCATGTGAGCAAGTGTCATCTGACAACCCCTAGCAACCTCCTATAGCTTAGAAGCAAGTAAGAATCTGTCATCATTGCCATATGGTTATCAGTTCAAAAAACCCAACTACCAACCCCAAGAAACATGCTAGATATTCTGCACTGTAATGCTTTTATTTCCAAGGACAAATACTATTTATACTTGGACAAGAACTTGACACTAGTACTTTGAAAAGTTTTTTTGAAAAAGTATGAAAGAAAATGAGAAAAGGTTGCAGACTTCAAGTTGCTTGATGAGAATTTATAGTCATGTGCCTCTTAAAATAATTCAATAACAGTACTGACAACAAAAATATCTAATATAATACTCCTGACCAAGTAAATTTAAGTTTTTAAACAGAACAAAGGAATCAGATCACAGAAGACACAATATCATCGAGTCCAACTCCTGGGCCTGCACAGGGGCATCCCCAAGAGTCACATTTCTGCCCCAAAGTGTTGTCAAACTCTTCTTGAACTCTGTCAGGATTGGTGCTATGACCACTTCCCCGGGGAGCCTGTCTGAGTGCCCAAACATCCTCTAGGTGAGTAGCTTTCTTCTAATATGTAACCTAAACCTCCCCGGCACCACTTCAGGCCATTCCCTTGGGTCCTGTCACCGGCCACCACAGATAAGAGATCAGTGCCTGCCCTTCCTCTTCCTCTCATGATGAAGTTGTAACTGCAATGAGGTCTCCTCTCAGCCTCCTGTTCTCCAGGCTGAACAAACTGAGTGGCCTCAGCCATTCTTCATATGGCTTCTCCCCAAGGCCTTCCATCATCTTTGTTGCCCTCCTCTGGGCACTCTCCGATAGCTTAAATATCTTTTTTGTATTGCAGTGACCAAAGCTGCACACAGGATGTTCTGTTAGGCTCTGGTAATTCTACTGCAGAACAAAATCCTCTTCCCCATCTTTGCACTAAAAAGTTATCCAGACATATCTGCTCATAATTCACATTGCATGAATTATGATGGGCTTTCTCCCCATCAGTAAAAATTTAAACATTTTATAACATAACAGCCATACTGCAATTTCCCTTCCAGGTTAAAAAGGGAAAATAACTTAGTTAATGGTCAACCAGACCAGCAGTAGAGTTAGAAGCAAGATTTCAAAACCCAGTGCTACGTGCTACCTGCTAAATAGCACAGCACCCTTAAAATGATTTTGCAATCACAGTTAACCCCAACCTCCAAAAACTGGACAGAAGAGAGGCAGAAAAACCTAGAGCAAGGTTAGGTTGAACAACTTGCTCTGTTGCTTAGGGAAACCCATAGCAATAAAAAAACCAAACTCCACTTCAATCCCCAGAGAGAAGTGATAAGTACTGGATCACAATCACTCCTTCTCCCAAGTACAGCAAACAAGTGAAATCTTTGGCCTGTTCTCAAGTGACCTAAATGATCTAGGAGAAGACAACTCTAGCCTTCACCTCATTGAGGAAGACTACTTTAAACACCAGTGTTACCAGTCATCTTTGAAGCGCAAATGAAATAAGTGAAATAATACACTTTGACCAAGAACAGGAAATCATAGCTTTCACTTCTGTACTACCCTTTTCCCAAACAAACCAAAATCCTAGAACATTCATCAAACTATCAAATTCCCATCAGGCATTAGAACAAGGAACTCCTGTAAGCTCACTAAATAGATGTGCTTCACAACACTACTTCACCTGTAAATGCAATCATCTGTAGAATAATATAAATCCTAAAGTACCTGGGGAATTAACGTTGCAAATCCACAGAATAGTTTCTAAACAGCAACAAAATAATACATAAATCCACACATGGAAAACACACAATCCATAAAGTAGATAACACAGAAAATGGAAGAAAGTGTCCTGCTCTGCAGATATAATCCTCTGTGAAGCAGAATTTAATCACTCTTTTTCTAGGCTATGTGACAGCGTGTCACCTGCTCTGTTTGTAGGTCATTTCCTGTCCTTCATCTTCACTGAGAGACAATTGCCTAAATGATTTCAAGTCAAGGTAAGACTTCAGCAAGAAAATTTAGGGTGGGGGAAAGAGGAGATAAATGTATGCGATGTAGTTTAGAATAATTTTCTGTATAAATTACAGCTGTCCACTAAAACTTAAGCACTGTTTTCAATCCAAGAGAATATTTTCTGAGACCCATGCAAGGTTTTACTTTCCAAACAGTTTTCAGAAGTGGCTAGAGAAGCTTAAGAAAAAAAAAGTTTGAATCATACCTGCTGTTTCAGTGAACATTTCTTTTTGCAAAACATATGCTTAGCAAGATTGATACACAAAAAATGCCTAGACCCAGACATTGAGGGTTAGTGCCAAAACACATATTTAAAGAAGTGGAATCTCTTTTGGATTGCCTAATGATGATTTTCCCTCTTTCAGTCCATTGAATAGCTTATGGGGAGGACAGGTTCCCATCCTCCCTCCTAATTTGCCTCATTTACCCTGCATTGTTTCTTCTCTTTCTAAAACCTCAGATATGGAAGAGTTGTGCTGATGCCACACCACATTCCTTTTCCACGATGACTTAAAGTAGTCCTAATATGGCAAAGCTCTATTAACCTCAGATGAACTACCTTGTTCAAGCATGATACATAGTTACTAGTTTCACACAAGTTAGGCAGGATACATTGCAGATTAGTCACGCAACAAGTGAAGGAAGGTATTATTTGGAGCACTGCTCTCTCTCTCAAGACAGATTTTCCTGAAGAAAGAGTTCAGGTGGAGAAAAAGTTCTAGGTATGAAATCACTGTACAGAAGAGTTACTTTTTTTAGGCTAATTCTATACGTTCCTCTATGAAATCCAAAACAATATTGGATATATTTGTTCATTGAAAAGCTAGAATTCCACAGATTCCCTGCTTAGGAAAGGGCATCATACTGGATTTTTGTAAGGCTGGAAGCATTTTTTCATCATCCTTGTTGCTACAAAGCAGTATCATCACAGACATGCACAAAAAATGACAAGACACACACACTGCTGATAGAGGTTAACAAAGAGATCTATGCAAGTCGGAGTCACCATAAAGTGCACACATAGCTTTCCACAAACATAAAGAGCAGCCCATTAAACCGTGCGTCAGAACTCAACTTCTCTAAGTTATCA
Source organism: Euphonia xanthogaster (assembly GCA_034509185.1). Taxonomy (NCBI): domain Eukaryota; kingdom Metazoa; phylum Chordata; class Aves; order Passeriformes; family Fringillidae; genus Euphonia; species Euphonia xanthogaster. The sequence continues at coordinate 31,065,103 of JAYDZK010000202.1, read as the reverse complement.
GGAATCACTGCTCACTGGCTTATCTACAAGTCTGAAGTTTGGGAGTTAGCTTTCATAGAGTATCTCAGTAATAATGCAGAAATAAAAAAATAAAGCCCACAATAAAACAAGACCCTAATCAAAGGAAACACCCAGCAAGTACATTGTTTGAAGCAGAACCACAAATAGCACAGAGACAGTGCTCTCAGTTGCTAGCTCCAGAAGTGAAATTCCTCATTAGCAAAGAGAAGAGCTAAAGGCTTGTAATTGTATGGAAAAAAATGCATGCATTTAATTGCGTTTTACCATGGTTTTCTTCTTTCTTAATGACAAAACGTGTGGTTTTTGTTAAACTAGGTCTTTAAACAAAGAAAGGTAAAGTCTGCAGTAAGGTTAGCACCCGAGGTCCACCACCTAGCTCTTTCCTCCACACAGAAAGCCGCGCTTAGTTTTATCAACTTTCCCCTTTGCATCCCACTTTCGACCATTATCTCCATAACTTCCAACAGTCAGGACAGCTCAGCTGACCCAAAGTCAGTCAAGCATTTTGCAGAAGCTGTTTCAGAGTGATGATCTCTATCATTTCAAAGAGCTGAAAATTTGCTTGTAATTTAACACTCTAGGATTTCACTCTGCTCCTTTCCCTGTTTATTCTTTCAAGGCACCTGCAATAACCAGCTTCCAGCTTCCACTGGAGCCAAACAGCAGCGGCCATGTGGGAGCAAGCCGCGCTGGGTCTGGCGTCTGTGCTGCGTGGCCGGGCCAGCCAGGCCACCCCAGCTCCTCCGGCACGCAGCGCTGGGTCTCAGCTAATGCATCATTCCCGTGTCACTTGTTCCAGAGGCACCATGTGACTGGGCCAGCGGCCAGGAACACAGCTACTAAGTACAGACACTGCCAAGGCATGTCTGGGAACTGCCTCTGCCAGAAAATGAGATTAAGAGAAATCCTTTATCCTGCCTCTGCCTTTCCCCACCTTCTCCTGAACCCAAGGAAGAACTATACATTGTACATCTGTCTGAAGGAGAATTTTGAGCAACAATGCAAGGCAGAATCTGGTATTTATAGCACTGTACTAGCTCTTACTCCATTGCAATGTGGTATAAAACTACTGACAGATCTCAGACCTTAGTATCTCCTACATAAGTGAGCAGGCCAAGACAGACATCACCACACCTTAGGGTTGGTATCCTGAGGCATGGGTTTGGTTGACTGCTCCTTCCTGTTCTTTCTCCCTCCTCTATAAAGCTGTACATTCTGTATTTTATTCTTTTATTTAAGGAAGATTCTGTATACAGCTTTCAAACCTCTATTCAAAGGAATAATTTCAGAATATGAAAAAAATTACTAAGAAAAAATGTTATTTATTGGACATATGTAAATACATAGATACAGAAAGATAAATAATGTCTGGTGTTTAACATTCCCCCCCCCCAATTTTTTCTAGCTAAATGAATTTTTTCTGCTGTAACACACACGAACACCTTCACTCCAAGTAGCTAAAAACACCCGCATGTTAACAGCAAGCATTTCTTTAGAAATTTCCTCCATTTCTACTATGAAAAGGCTACATTCACAAGAGGGCTTTGTGAACTGCAGAGGATGTGGCACTTTCTCAAGCTTTACAGACACAAGTTTAGGGTACTCTCTCCAGGGGCACAGAAAGATTGCAAATCCCTATTTCTCATCATTGTTCCGAGCACGCACTCCCACTGTACAAAAGAACACGCTCAAGGAGGGCTAGAGGCAAGTGCTATCCAAGGACCCCATGGCCCTCTTCCAAGGGAAATTGCTTCAGAAGGGGTCAGTTTCATCTAACTCAAAAGCACTCAGCAAACTCAGCAGTATCGCTTCACTTAAAAAGAAATTAATATTCACCTCCTAAACTCCTATTCTATGAAAAGATATCACATGTGGCTCTCTAACAGTGCTGAGAGCTGAAGCAGGCTGGTTTTTTTGACCGGCTAACACAATATTGGTAAGACCTCTGTAAATGGTTATGTTAAACTGTTGTAAGAACAAGATGTGTTTTGATCCTCCTAAAACAGAGATTGCAGCTGAAAAGTTAGTCTGCAATAACCAGGAAGGGAAGGAAGAAAAACTAAGTTGAATATTTATGAGAAAGTACTGATTTACCCAACTGGCAAGAATATGGGAAAGAACACATACACAAGTAGCCATGCTTGATCACCCAAAAGTTGCTGCAGCATGAACAGCAAAGTCCATTGCTTCGGTCTAGATGAATGCCAGGAAATCCTGACTTAGACTGAATGAAGTGATAACATGGACGGATATAACGTCAGCTCCGGCATTTTTCACTAGTTACAGCCAAAAATACATTTTGCTCCTCTTGTTGTTATGATAATTTGTCTATTCCATCCAAAACACTTTTCTTAACTCTCTCTCGTAGACAACATACAGAGTAGCTTTCTAGTAACTAGAACTGAATCTTGAAGGCTTACATAGATTTATTTTCAAGTTTCACTGGAAAGGGAAGGAGGAACGCCTTGGGACCATGTGCAGAAGATCATGGCAATTAAATCACTCATACCATATACCTTCTCAATGAAAAAAAATACACACAAAACCAACCAAACAAACCACACTCCTGCAGCTCACTGGCATGGGCAAACCTACTCTTGCTGCAAGCCACTATGCTAAAGACTTACGTTCTGTTTACCACCAATTGCGTAGGACTTTGAATGTATAAATAGTCATTAAGTTATGAAACAGTCTCCCCTCCTTAAAGCAGGCCAACCACTCTCAACTACTCACATAGGATCCCAAACATTTTCTCAAAAACACTGTATTATAGTAGACTTAGAAGTTTATCCAGTCAGGTTTGTACGTAATTACAGCTGACCACACCCAGTAGCATGCTAGCATTTGGCTGCCAAGTATCAGTCCATCAATCCTGAAACATTCGAGAAAAAGAAATAAAAATCACACAGAAAATTCAGTTACATCCTTGTCCTGCAATAAGAATGATTTGCACATTGATAGATGCAAACAAATTTCAGTCAGTGAGCTTATGTAGCAATTATTTAGACAAATTAGAAACCTTCCTCCTCACAAAAAGGCAAAAATTGGTCAAGCTCCTTTAGTGTTCCCCAAAAAACCAGTGTACAAGAAAATCCTTTATAACAGACCTGATTTACTCCTGAGATGAAGTCTACCAGAGCAGACTCACTAGAAGCCATCCTAACAACTACAGATTCAGGATAACTTCATTTAAATATAAACAAGCCTCTTTCTTTTCACTGTCTATCAAAACAGGGACCAAGGACACAACTCTGATGAAGGCTACAGTCAACTTTTAGTTCTTCAGTAATGCAAACAAAAAGCCAAAATCTAATCAAATTTCTAGTTCACATGCTAACACATTTCAAAACAAATGCAGAATTATTTCTTTCAGCAGTAAAAGTTTAATTCAGAGGTTCAAGTCATCTTTGGCACTCCACAAAGACATGTTTTGCTTAAAAACAAAGAAATTGGATAGATGCATTGTTAATGTGCACACGGGTTCATTGAATTGACTGATTATTTCAAAAAACCCACATTCACTACAAAATACATTGTTCTGTTTGCATTTTCATCTTCTTTGCTTGCCTATCCCTGCACCTATTATCCAGTCTAGCTCTACATAAGCACCAAGTGCTATTATAAATTGACAAACAGAAATAGCTATTTTCAAATACATGTTATTTCCCTAGTTCCATTCAAAAGCATTCCCAAATATATCCCTGTCTGTAAGACTGCTTCCAGGAACTTCTGAACACAAGAAGTTTAGTACCTGAACTTTTCTGAACTCAACTGTACTGTGAGTACATCTAGTCCAGAGGAGGTGACTGACATATATCCCCAAGTCTCCCAAGTACCAAAGTCATTGGGTATTACTCACCCCCTCCCTAATTTAGAATTGTGTCTGAAATCATTTTAGTGCTTTGTAAGCATGGTTTATATGCACAGGCAAATCTCATAAATACCTTTATAAGGAGAGATGATTAATTTTTCCAACTCTTTAACTTGATGTGATCTAGAAATGCTTTTAACAGTTGGGAGGGCAGAGGTTGCACTCCTGAAGCTGTTTCAAGTGGCTAACACAGGAAAGCAACCTTCCTCCAGGCTAAAAGCCAAGACCAAGTAGGAGCTAAGACGCGTGTCACTATGGCTGTCTGCTAAGTGAACTGAAGTGGCCACCAAATCCCTGTTCTTTATTCCAGCCTTCGCAACACAGCCGAGGATTAGCCCTCCATAACCATTCCTACATGGTGTGACAGCTTAACAGACTACTGTAAGAAGAGCTGGTTCTATCCCTGACCTTTACACAGACACCACTGAGAGCATCTCAACACTGTTCTATCAGTGCTACTGTGGAAGTGACAAATATCCAGGCAATACCAATTCCAGCACAGAACAGGAGAATGCAGTAGAATCTTGTAACATTGGAGCCATTCACCAAGACCAAGCCTTCATATGCATGGACTAACCCTGCTGCTCCACAGCTGAGCAAAGTGGTTTCTGCACCAAATTTCTTCTTTCTTGCGCCTGCACCTTCCTTCCCAGCACCTCAGAGGTCTCCACCCACCTTGTTCAACCCAAGCTGTTAAACAAGACAGGACACCTCAGAAACAAAAGGCTCATGACATTTCCTATAGAATGATTTGTCCTAAAAAGTACAATCCATTTTAGAGTGCAAGTTAGCGAGCAGGGTGTTAAATGTGGAGATTTTAGAAGGTCATTTTGGGGGAATGTGAAAGGAAAGGCAAGCAAATGTGACACAAGCACTCAACTGTTCAGCAATAGATGGACTTTCATGTAAAAAACAGTGCACTTTCATATAGAAAAACAGAAGATACAACAAAATTTGTCTGAACATTAATTTCTGTGAATTGCAGATTTCAAAAAGTTCCAATAACTATCTTTTCCAGACCACAGAGGGTTTTAACATTATAACGTTACATTCTGTAAAATTACCCACATTCAGTGAAATAATAATAACTAAATAATAACTTGCTCAAAACTATGTATTCAACAGTTTGTGCAGCCTTCTCTCTGGGGTTTCCTTCAAAAACTTTATCTAATGTACTCTGCTCAGATTTTCTGTACCCCTGGAGCTGTGCATTAACAAACCCAACCCCAAGAGTTGAGCAATTTCAGGTGTTGGATAACATCTAGATTCAGAAATCAGTACAAATACTCTGCACAGAAATCCAGAGCACAGAGTTCATTCAAACCTCTGTTTTCTTTCATAAAAGTCGGTAAACTCAGTGAAAACAAAAGCTGAGTTGTTATTGCAAGAAACTTCCCGATTCCATTATAAAAAATTAAGTGCTACTGTGTTCAGATTTGTAATTTGAAAGTGCTAATACCAAATTCAGACTGCTAGCACCTCTATTAGGAAAATAAATAAATATTATCAATTGTTTACTTAATACAGCTGATTTCATTAGCACATCTAAAATTTCACTGAGCACCTTGGAGGAGAAAAGTTGAGCTGTATTGCACTGGAGTGAGAGCATCCCGCAGAGAAAGCTCCACACCGATTCGGTAATTACATCACACACAGCTCAAGTTTCACTTGAGCAAAGTCCATGGAAGCAGAATCATGACTCAGTTCTAACAGCAGCAAGTGTGATGTAAAGCCCTGGTGCCCGTTTATCAGTACAATTCTAAGAATCTCACCCATATGAGAAGTGTGCTGACTGACCACAGACATTTCAGCTGCTGGTCAGGTAAATGCACCTGCACTTGCCCTAGTCCATGTGGGAAAGACGCAAGCACATTGCCAGAACTCCTAAGCTCGTTTGCTCAGTGCTTCAGAACACTTTGTCTTGTAGCCTGCACAGGAGCTTGTTTTGTGACCTCAGCCTTGCACATTAAAACATGACATTACTGAGGTATTCAAGTGACAAACCCAGACAAATAGGGCAAATGGGGTGACTTGGGAAAGGCACTTAAAGTGGGGAGAGAGCAGAACAGAGAAGAACCTGAGCATGAAGACTAAAAAGCAGCACAGGTGGAGCACACACAGAGGAGCTGATTCATGACAGGCAAAGGTGAACTGCCCTGTCCATGCCTGTCAGTCAGATCAGCAGTAATCTGACACTATCACAGGAAGCACACTGAAAAAGTGCAGACAGACACTTGCTGTCTTCACATTAGTACCCCATTCAAAGTCCTCCTTTTCCTGCTTATTCTCTCTAGCAAGCCTGTTCACCACCACCCTACAGAACTGCATTCCTCATCTTTTGCCTAAGAAATGTACCCATGGAAACCTTCACACAGCACATACTGGTAATTAGGACAGCCTAAGAACATTCTTCTTACAATGCTTCATCTAAGCTGCATACAAGACAACAGTGTGCTCTTAATCAAGAGTGCACTTAGAAGTAACTCTTGACAAACACAAAACAATAAATATAAAACACAACACATGACTCCAAATCTGAATTTACTCTTCAGAAGCTATCCACGAATGTCACTAAGGTGCAAAGCACATGACTGTTAGTGTCAGAAGGAATTCTTAAAGGAACGGGTACATCACCAAGGTTTGTAGCACATAAAGTGAGTATTAATCCAAAGAATTTTCTTTGCAAAGGAAGTCCTCAGCAGCTTCAATAATACTGAAATGTCAGAAAAAGGGATTATCTGTATGAGAAAAATTACTCCATTTTCTGTCCTCCCTGACCCCAACCCCTTTGCCTCATCTACTGTCTCAGGGCATTTGGTCTGCTGTTACTCACTGTTCAGACCAAAGCAGCAGCTGAAGGCCCCTACCATGCACTGGAAACACCTACATCCCATAACGTCAAAGTGGGATGACATGATGACTAATGACTAAAACATTTTTGTGAAAACTCTTCCATCTTCCTTCCCCCGAAATTTAACAAAGCAATTTTGCAACTTTTAACTTAGTTTACATAAGAAAAGTTACAAAGTTTATGTAAGTTTACATGAAGCCACCCTCTACTGGCAACAAAGCTCTCCATCAGTTTTTAAAATGTTTCTCCACAAACTCAGCTTTTATGAATGCTTGTCCACATTTTCCAGCCCCAAGCAGCTTTATTTTCTCATTCATATCAAGCCCTTTGCAGCTATTCCCCTACAGCATTAGCATCACTATGTTAAATTGCAGTGTTTCCTGCTTTAAGTTGTGCCACCAAGGAAAGGTACCTCCAAGGCTTTCTGCTGCTACTATTCCCCAAATCACTTTTCACTGAGCAAAGTATGTGGCACAATACTCATCCAGTTTTGGACATGTCAACAGCAGAAGTGCCCTAAGAATTAGGAATCAACCATCACCTATCCAACTGCACACCAATTTAAGAATCAACACATGGAACTCCATGGATAAGTAACTTGTACATCAGAAACAAGATAACCCACAGGCAAAACTCATTTGAGTGCCAGGCAATAATGCATCTTTTCATGGAATTAAATAACTAAGGTACATCCATCCCTCTCAGAATGTCAGTAGCTTGTGCATTTCCACACATTTTTTGTCATTTGTGACAAAGACAAAAACCAAAACAAAAAACAGGGTGTCTTCTTGCAACTTTAAGAGAGATGGAGCTAGACTCAGAGCAAAGCTAGAGCAAACCAAGAGGTTGTTCAGTAAGAGCAGTGTTTAGGGGAGAGGAAATTCATACAACTAATGCAGAAGAATGGCCTTAGCTCCTGCAAAGCTTAAAACCAGAGGACTTGGGGCTTGTTTTCCTTCAAAAAAGCCCCAGGCTGGAAGTGTGGTTTCCATGTCAAAAGACCATACTTTCAATTACTTCCTGTCTAAGATGGTTTTTTGAGTGGGACTCTAACAAATCTCTTTCTGCAGAACTTATTCTTTAGCTCACTTTATGGATGAAAGACCAACGCCAGCGCAAAGGTGCAATAGTCCAGCCTAAGGCTCACTTTCAGCTGTCTGTGAAATGGGGTACGGTTTAGATCTGCTCTTTGACCTGTCCTGCCCCCATGCTCAGGTCTGGCCCTGGGCTGGATTGCCCTTTTACAGCATGTAAAACAGTGAATTTTTCTCAAATACTTTTCAAAGGATTTACAGCCAGATGTTTATGGATATTTCCACGTATGAAGATGGACATGTGTGCTCAGTAGGGTAACTGCTGTGTGGATCTCTACAAAACTGCAAGAAGCTCAAGAAAAAACCCATATTAGGTCACAAGAACATTCTGAGGAGTGTTCCATTTGAACAGACTGACATACAAGCAGACTCCAAGCTCACTACTGCTTTCTTTCCTTTTTCAGAAGGTGGAATGTTGCCAGGCTGGTAATAAATGCTGTGAAATAATACTTAGCAAGTAGGAGCTCACCAAGCATTTCAGTATTATGACCAAAGGAATCACTAGTACCAGCTGCCAAACAAATGACCTCATATACCAAAGCTAACAAACTGTTACCAGATAGATATCCTGCAGCTACAACATGACATCCGTTCCATTATAGACAACAGAAGGAGCAGCTGATACTTAAAGCTGGAGAAATAGACTGCATGCAAGTTTCAGACAGCTAAAATAACACAACCTTTTTTTAAAAAAAACACTTTAAATGAAGTTATTCCCTACTTTACAACAGTCCTTCACTACACATACCAATAGCAAAGAAATTTAATCACAGGTTGCAATGCATAAATTATATATTCAGCAGTGAAAGTAGTCTTCCAAAAACTCCAAGACATTTATTTTCATTTAAAAAACCCAAAACCAAATTAAACTATCAAAGACTGAAATTAGGTGAAGTCTGAATCCACAGCTTAAGGACAACCTCAGACTTTAAGATGAAAAGTACAGTAAAGCAGAGATGTGAAATTTCTTCTAGAATCACGTAAACACAATTACAGAAAAACTGCTATCAATTTAAGTAAAATCAAACTATCTGCAACTCATATCAATTTCCTTAAGGCCACCCCCAATACCTTACTCAAATATATGCTTAGCACTTGAGACATTATAGTCTTGAGATACTATACACTTATACTCTATGCAATCCCTAAAACTTAATGGGCTGTGCAGCGTGCAAGGAATTGGTTGGATGGGCACATCCAGAGGGCACCAGTCAATGGCTCAGAGTCCTGATGGACATCAGTGGCAAATGGTGTCATTTGATATTCCTTGGGGAATATCGGCAATGGAATTGTGTGCACCCTCAGCAAATCTGCAGATGACACCAAGCTGTGCTTGTCTGCACACCTGAAGGACAGGATGCCAGCCCAAGGGACCTAGACAAGCTCAAGAAGTGGGCCCAGGGCAATCCCATGAGGTTTAACAAGACCAAATGCAAGGTGCTGCACCAGGGTCAGGGCAAACCCAGGTACCAACCCATGCTGGGGATGGACAGATTCAGAGCAGCCCTGCAGAAGGACTTGGGGGCGCCGGTGGGGGAGAGGCTGGACATGACCCAGCCATGTGCACTTGGCAACCCAGGAAGCCAAACACGTCCTGGGCTACATTAAAAGCAGCGTGGCCAGCAGGGCCAGGGAGACTATTCTACCCTTCTACTCTGCCCTTGTGAGACCCCACCTGCAGTGCTGCATCCAGCTCTGGGCGTCCCCACCAGAGGAAGGACATTAATCTATTGGAGCAAGTCCAGAGGAGAGACACATGATTAGAGGGATGGAGCATCTCTCCTGTGAGGAAAAGCAGAGAGAATTGAGGCTGTTCAAACTGGAAAAGAGAAGGTTTTAGGACAACCTAATTACTGCTTGCTAATACCTGAAGGGAGCCTACAAAAATACGGAGAGAGAATATTTTAAAACACATGTAGTGACAGGACAAGGGGGAATGGCTTCAAATGAGGAGAATAGGTTTAGATTAGATATTAGGAAAAATTCTTGACTGTGAGGGTGGCGAAACACTGGAAGAGTCTGCCCAGAAAAGTAGTGGATGCCCCATCCCTGTACATGTTGAAGGCCAGGCTGGGTGGGGCTCTGATCAGTCTGGTCTAGCGGAAGTGGTCCGTCTAAGGCAGTGGTGATTGGAACTAGACTATCTCTAAGGTCTCTTCCAACACAAGCTGATCTATGATTCTGCTGAATAAATGACCCTGGTAGCACACCAAAAAATTTTACAAACTATGCTAAACCAATCTTGTAAGGGAAGCAACATTTGATAAGGAAATAAGAAGTTTTAGGGGAATTTAGCCACCTAAATACACGTTGCTTGCACACAAAATAATTGGGGTTTTCCCAGAGCCTCAGAGGCTAAGAAGAAATATATTCAATTACAGCCACTCAAATGCCTCTGCTGAAAGGGATGTGTGTATACACACACATACACTTTTACATATGTATTACCCACATATATATATATTTAGTTAAGGGAAGCAAGAAGCAGCAGTAAAAAATGAGAAGCTCAAGTCTGTATACAAAACTGCTTAGAACAAATGTAATATCTCACTAATACACATCTGTTCTCCAGCTGGTTTATAATTTTTGCAAAAAAGGAATTAAGCTATTGTATAATTCTAACTACTACCCTTCTACCACTTCATACTTCCATTACCTTTAAGGGAGGCCTGGGCCAGTAGAAAGTCCTACTATCCCAATAGCTCTATATTACCATCTACACCTCATGTTTACATTCCCCTCACCCTGCAGGTAAAGGTTGTGCTCATGTGAACATGTAATGCAGCCCAGACCAGCTCCACAGAGTGCATTAATTGTTGCTCAGGACCTGACAACCACGCTATATGTGTTCTGGAGTTTTACTTTTGACCAGCTGTAGTATGGTCCCAGGGATTGAATACCCATTAGTGGTTGGAATAAACTAATTTCATTCATTCCAACAGGGATCCAGTTTATGTACCAAAGCCACTTGGCTTTGTGAGCCAAAGTGCATTTAGTGGGACAATTTAGAGGTTTTCTTTAAAAGAGCACTCCTGAGCCAAATTAATATGTTCATATTCATGCACCCAAGAAATCATTTCCTGTGGCTCCACATTCATCCATTGGCACCATGTCTCTTGCTCTTTGAGGCTGTGCCAGCTCATCCTGGTAAGCAGCACGGACCTTGAAGCTTGATGCTTCCTTCAAAGCAGAAGCAGTGTGGACCTCTGGCCAAGATTTAGCTGCCATTAAAGGAGAGAGCGCAACAGAATGAGCACATGCAGTGCTTGTTACAGGCAAAATGAAAGCCTAGTTGATAGCCCTCTACAACAGAACTTTTTCTGGTGTTCCTGGGAAGACTAGAAAACACAAAGCTTCCCAACAACATAACTGAAAAAAAGTTGTCAAATCACATTAATTTGAGGAGGCATTATCTACTAAAGAAACTTTTGGTGACTGCTCTCTTTTTCAGGGTAAGGAGGGTGTGTGAATACACTTAAGCTTTCAAGGCATTCATAACAATTGAAAGTCCAAGGATACAGATTGTTATTGGTCTCACAGGACCCCTTAACAGAGCTAAACACTGCCAGACATATTGAGCATGGAAGGACCTCACTAACAAAAAACTGGGAGGAATAAAGCTAACTAAAGATCCTTAAAAAGGCAGCCTTGTCATTAGAAAATGACTCTGCCACTTTGCATCCAACATTGACCAGCAGTATGTGCTTAATACAGAAGCTACCAAAGGATTATGTTTCCTACTTTACTTAGATCAAATCACATCTCTCCACTCAAACTCAGAGATTACTGTTGAACAGAAAGTCTATTAAAAGCATTGCAGCAAAGCTTCTCAGACCCTGTAAGCATGCTCTTGCAGATCATGAACAGATCATTGGAAAGAAAGAAAAAGCATTACAGCATACTTAGAAGTTGTAAGGAAGAAGCTTAATATTAACAAGCAAAAAACCCCTCCATTCACATGTAAAATACTTGAAAAATTTTATTAACCTTAGGTGCATCAAAAAAAAGTCAGATAGAAAGGGAATGAGGAAAAATAGGGGATAAAAAGAGTGAAGGGTACCTACAGAAGTATTTTCATTATAATAGCTTTTATGCAAAGCATCACATAACTTAAATGTTACTTAAACTGAAAACCAAGTGTGGAATATCTTATCCAAAAACCAGAAAGAAGGAGAAAGTACAATCCCTAACTTCACTAAATACTCCAGATGGAATAATCTCACTGATTTTAAGGGGAAGCACACTGTTCAAGGAATCTGCCTTTGTGGAGACACTTGATAATCCAATAACAACCCAATAATCCAGAACTAACGACACTGGTCTCTGACACAGAATATTTTTAAGTACAATGCAAAATAATAGAGTTAGTCTGGAACTGTCACTTTCAATGTGGAAAACTGTTTTCTTCCACGTTAAAGGAGATATTTAACTCATAAGGTGAATAAATGCTAAAAGAAGTAAGTAGCAGTCACACAAAAATCATCTGCAGTTACAAGCGCAACATATAGACTCTGCAGCTTCACAAAATTCACCAGATTTGTTCTCTAATATGAATGCAGCTCCAAGACTGTGTCCAATCACTTTCAAAGGAATCACCTTGTAATCCAAATACATTGTCATTTTCATCTTAAACTATTGTTCTCCATAATCTTGTAACTTTAGCCACACAAATGGCAATATCCCGCACAGACCATCTTTGGAATTATAATGGATCACAACTGCGATCTTTCATACTTGGCACGATGGCATTTTGCGGATCAAAATATTGCCCACTGCTCTCCCTGACCAGCCTTAGTAGTTTCAGCGGTTAAAGCCCAGATTCCGATTCAACCCCGAGTACCATCTGATCACACGACCAGCCAACTCATGCCGCACAGAAAAACAGGCACAGGGGTTACCGGGCACGCATGTGATTGTCACTCTGCTCACCGGGCCGCTCGGTCTTGTGAGCAGCACAGATGTCACACGAACAAAGCGCCAAAGCACCAGCCTGAGCAAAATGCTGTCCCCGAAGGTTCAGAAAACATTAAAAGTTCAATATTACACAGAGAATCGATATTATATAGAGGTTATACACATAAACCCCGAAGCATCGATAGCTACTGAACCTCACCTTTCAGCACGCACGGTATCAAAAGCAGGGGGCAGTGAAAGGTGCCTAATGCTTAGCGGGTCACCAGACTGCGCACGTGTATTTAGGTCACAACAATTAAGCCGTTTCTTAATTTTCCTGTGCCGATGAGACCCGGGCACGAGTTATCACATCAACCGCACACAAACGCCAGACAGGGGGCCCGGCGCCTCTCCCCACCGCTGCCGAGGGGCGACCGCCCCAGGCTCCCGGGCGTGCCACCGCCAACCCGAGCAGAAAATGGCTGAGAGATCCAACGAGAGGGAAAGGCGGGAGAAAAGCCACCCCGGCGCGGCCGTGCCTCCCGCCGCACCCCCTTCCCCCCGGCCGCTGCCCCGGAAACTCTGCGGCGGGGTCCCCGCGGGGCTGCGGCACACCTGCGCCCCACGCCGGCCTCTCTGCCGCCTGGCCCGCCGCCCCGCG
>JAYDZK010000202.1:31037344-31051612 GCA_034509185.1 Euphonia xanthogaster | reverse complement strand
GGCTCTGAGCTCTCCCTGGAGCCTTCTCCTCTCCAGGTGAGCACCCCCAGCTCTCCCAGCCTGGCTCCAGAGCAGAGAAGGACCCAAACAACCCCAATTTTTCCTCTGTCACCTCCATCCCCTTCCCACCCTGCTGCCTTGGGCTGATTCCAGGAGCCAGGGAGAAGCATCCTTGAGGAAGAGTTTGAGGGGGATAAAACACCCTGAACCCAAAATTGCTCCCCCTGAGCCCCAGCCCCAGCTTTTCCTCTCAAGGGATGGATTTTCCTGCTGGCAGCTGGAGATTCCTGGAGCCTGGAGAAGGGACAGGACTCCACAGGCAGCCCTAAAACAGAGATAAGAGATAAGAGGCAGGCTGAGGTTTGGCTCTGATGGAGCTGTTTGGAAACAGAGATATTTATCCAGGGGCATCCTTCGGGAAGATCAGAATTCCTTTTCCCATTCCATGTGCCCGTGTCCCCCCCTCCCTGGAGCTGCTCCAGCCTTTCCTGCCGGTTTAAATAAAATCTAATCCATTTCCAATCCCCGCTGCCGGCCATTAGGGCTCCCTGAGCGCGGTGATCATCGCGCTTGGCTGGCAGAGCATCCCGAGGGATTTAACCCCTGCCGGGCTGGGCGGGAGCATCCCGGCATCCCTGGAACAGCTGTGGCCCAGAGCTGCGAGAGCCCAGGGACGTCCTGCCCCCTCTCCCAGCGCTGCCATGAACAGAGAGGCTGCAAATGTGCTGCTTGCAGGGAGGTTTTGTCCCGAAACACCAAGAAAAAGAAGGAAAAATTGGGTTTTATTCCAGCTGGAAAAGCAGAGCTCCTACAGGGAGCAGAGGATCCAGCCTGTGGGGCTTTGGGGGGATTGCTCCTAAACCAGCAGATTGGGAAGCTCAAATCTGCTCCTGAAATTCATTCGGATCAGGAAGAAACAAAAATTTTTCTGTTTTCCTGCATGAAAATTCCACCAAACCCAAATGCTTCACAGCCAAGTGAGGCAACCACTTCTCTCCCCATGGAATATCCCAATTCCTTTGTGGAAACCTGGGGCAGGAGCTCTGAGCTGCTGGGACATCACAGCTTGGAATCCACGGGGGATGCCAGAGGGCAGCAGCTGAGGCCATGCTTGGAGAGCAAAACCCCTCCAGCATTCCTGCAGGGATTTGGTTGGAAGAGTTTTTTTCCCCCACAAATCCCAATGGAAATAAAATCCTTCTTGTTTCCTTTGCTGGACAATTCCTGCTCATTATTATTTGGGCCATGTTTAAATTATTCTGTCTGCAGCAGCCGATGGCATTTGCTGCGTGCCATGCAATGTTCCAGGTAATTAATTGGTGTTTAATTAATTAAGGAATAATGACATTCAATTAAGGGAACACTGTCACTGGGTAATTAATGGCTTCCTGCTGCTCCAGGAAAGCCGAGGTGTTTGTGGGAAATCAATCCAGGGGGAAGTGAGGGGTTCACTCCCCTGGGAAGGAGCTGTGTCCTGGGGATCTTCCATTCCTGCCCCTCCCAGGACCAAATTCATGGAAGGAAGCTCTGCACGGACCTGTCAGGAGCTGTTCCCACCTTCAGCAGTGGGAAACACTCTGGGAAATCTCTGGGAAGGAGGAAAAGACACCCAGCGTTCCCAGCATCACACACAGCAGGAATTCCAGGGCTGTGCTCAGGGGCAGTCAGGCTCTGCCTAAACTCTGGATTCCTCTCCTGATGTCCAGGATCAAGGCTGGGATCAAATGGGGCTCTGTGTCCTCTTGGCTTTGGAAGGGAGCACTGGAAAAAGAGGAATTTTCTGGGATGTGAAGATAAATGAGAATAAATTCCCCAAATCAGAGGGAACCAAGCCCTGTTCTGAGCAAGGAGGACAAATATTGAAGCATAAACAGGAAGGAGTCACTTCCCAGCTGCTCCTGCCTGTGGATGAGCCCTGGATGAGGTGGTGAGACCATTCACCTGCACAGGGCCCTGAGGAGGGGCAGCCTGAGGGATCCTGGTGCTCCTGCAGAGCAGAGGATCATCCAAGAAAGATTCCAAACGATTCCACAGCTCCTCTCCAGCCAGTTGTGGTGGCCGGTGCCCAGTTAAGGATTTGTTAATTGAATTTTAATTTTCCTTGCATTTTTGAAGGTGTGCAGCTCTCAGATGGTAAAATGCTTTTGAGTTCAGCTTTTGTCAGCCTCAGGCACCACGGGCACCATCCAGGAAGGAATCAGAAGGAATTCCAGGAACATCCTCCTCCTCCATCCCAAAATCCAGCCGCCCCTGCAGAGCTGTCCCTTGCAGCTGGAGGCTGATGCAGGCAGGGAGAGCCTGGAGCGTGTCCTTGGGTGGGGGAAGCTGTAATTCCCAAATCCTGAGGAGAACAGGGCTGCCTGCAGGTGCCAGATCCAGCTGGGAGTGTTTGCCAGCTCCTTCTGGCACTGGCACTGCCTCTGCAGCTCGTTCTGCTGAGGAGCCTCCAGAGAGCCATGGACAGATTCCAGCTCCAACTGCAGCTCTGGCTCAGCCTTCCCCTGCTCCCTGAGCTCCTGTCTGCCAGTCTCCCGGGAATTGGGGATCCTGTGCAGGGAATGATGTGGGATTAGAGCCTTTTCCTGGCTGGCAGCTCTGCCCAGGGTCACCTCACACTGCACTGCTCTCCGTGTCCCTGTGAACACTTCCCTGAACACTTCCCTGAACACTTCCCCAAACACTTTACTGACCTGGCTCCATATAAAAGGAATAAAAATGTGGATCTGGTCTCCCCCTCCACAGCCCCAAAACCCAAACAAATCAGGAAACTCCATCACCCAACCTCTTGGAGGGTTCTGAAGAGCCAAATTCCCACCTCTGCCCGAAGCCATGAGGAGACTGGAGCTCATTTTGGACACCAACTCGATTTTATTGTTTGAAATGCCAGGGAAACTCAGTCTCAGAAATGTGGGAATTTCTGCTGGTGCTGAACACCACCCTGGACATCCTTTCTTGTCCTACCCCCTCCAGCTGTGCCTGTGCCCCTGAGGCCGTGGAGCATCCCCTCCATGGCCGAGGTGGGGACAGGCTTGTGACCCTCTCGACATCTGGATGGGCTCCACGAGCCACCTCTGCTCCTCGCTTTGGGAGCGTGGAGGAGCCGTGCCCTGCTGGGACAGCCACCCCCCAGCCTGGAGAGATCATTCCTGGATGGGAGCAGGGTCTGCTCTCAGAGCTGGTACTTCCTCAGCAGCTCGCTCTGCCACTGCCGCTTTTTGTTGGGAAAGGCGGCCGGGATCCTGATCCTGCGGAACTCCTCGATGCACCTGCCCAGCTCGGACTGCAGGGCCCGGCGCTCCTCACTGCTGCCCGTGCTGCTGGCCGTGCTGCTGGCCATGGTGGTGGCCGTGCTGGTGGCCGTGCTGCTGGCCATGGTGGTGGCCGTGCTGCTGGCCGTGCCCATGGTGCCCGTGGTGGTGGCCGTGCTGCTGGCCATGGTGGTGGCCGTGCTGGTGGCCGTGCTGGCCGTGCTGGTGGCCGTGCTGGTGGCCGTGCCCATGCTGGCCGTGCTGCTGCCCGTGGTGCTGGCCGTGCTGCTGGCCGTGCCCATGGTGGCCTCCATGCCCTTGTCCCTGAGCGCTGCCCGGTCACTGCCCCGCCGCTGCCCCGCCTGCTTCAGCTCCTCCAGCCTCTCCAGGGATCTGCCCAAGTCCAGGGTGCTGGGCCGGGCTGGGCTTTCCTCGGGGGCTGCTGGCCACGGCGAGGCCGCGCCGGGCCCGCGGCGGAGGCTCCGCGCTGCTGAGTCAGGCCCGGTGTGCCCGGCCCGTCCCGGCCCCCGAGCTGCCCCCGGGAGCGGCCCTGAGGAGGTGGCGGCCTTGGGAATAATTCTCCCTTCCCGCAGGATGGCGTCGTCCTCGGAGCGGATACGAGAGCGACTGAGGGGATGGTTGTTGCTGACAAGAACTGTTCGAAAATCCACTTCATTTCCCCTAATATCTAGTAAGCGTTCCAGTGCTTTGTTGGGTAGTAAATTGTTTATTGGGTACGTTATTGCGTATTGTTGCTATTGGGGCTTTTAGCGATGTTCTTTACTAAGAGCAAATACTAAGCTCTCTTTCAAAATTATATCTTATTAGCAAGGCTTGGGGGTTCGTGGCATTCCATTTACACATTTACTCTTTGTGCTAGAACTTAATTCCCTTGATTTTACAATTTGAAAACTTCAAATTTGTTGCCTGAAGCGTGGAGGTTTCTGTCTCCTTTTCCTCACTTGCTCTTCACGTTGCTCAGCTGCTGCGGTGCAGGCACAGCTGCAGACACTGAGATGACAACTCAGCTGATCTCCTCCAACCTGGAGCTGCACTCCCTGTCCACGGGCCGGCTCCCACGAGTGGTCACCGCCAATAGAATGCTCAAGCAGATGCTGTTCAGGTAACTGGGGGGTTTCTTGTTTATTACCTGTGCTGGTAAAACCACCAAATAATGCTTAAGGAGTGTCCTGTCTCAGCCTGCTTGGCCTGCATAACTTCAGGACTTCAGAAAAAATTTCATAAATGTTCTTTGCTTCGTGGGCTTGTTAACTGAGATGGAAGAGAAATGGAGTCTGTGGTGTTTTACAGAATTATGTACCAATCACACAACAAGAATAGAGGGGTATTAGTTTAATACATAATCACAGCCATGAAAACTGCTGTGTATCCTTGTGGTGAGAAGGCTGGACCAGTAACAGAGACCTGTGCAAGCTTATAAAGCTAGGAGTGATTTGCAATAGAGTCACTGCCTCAGAAAGCCTGCTGGACACTGAAATAAGCCATATTTTAGTACATTTCTTACTTTATTGCTGCCAGCTGGTGCAAGCAGCCTGTTCAGTGCAGAGCTGTTCCTGCTAGCTGGGGAGCAGTGCCCGAGCCCCTGAATGGTGTTGAGCAGCCCCAGCTGAGCCCTGGGCCCCAGACTCACAGACCAACGTTGCTCCCAGGTACCAGGGCTACATCGGGGCGGCGCTGGTGCTGGGGGGAGTGGACGTGACGGGCCCCCACCTGTACAGCATCCACCCCCACGGATCCACCGACAAGCTGCCCTACGTCACCATGGGTGAGTGCTGCTCCCGGGGCCGGGGCACGGCACTGCTTCACATTGGTACCTGCAGGGCTTGGCTTAGAGCCCCCTGTGTGCTGGGAGCTGGGTGGGCATCAGGCCACAAAGATAAAGTTGTACCTGCATTTGTAAGGCAGGTGCACTGTTCTGTTTCCTCACAAACGTGGGCTGGGATAAAGCTCAGCTGCCAGGAAACTGATATTGGGAACTTTGCTGCGTGTGTTCCACACCTTAAAGCACAAGAATTGTGGGATTCCCAAAATATTGCTGAAAGAAAAAAAATTCCTCAGAAACTTGATTTGCAGATTGTCCCAACTCGTGGTTCGTACAAATTTCACTTGGGGAACTTGTGTATTGTTTGGAAGATTTGGGTTATTTTAGAAGGAAGCTTATGTTTGGTAGAGCCATGGAAGTGTAAGGGGAAAGTTCAAATAAATGTATCAGAGGACTGATCTGAAAATGAAGTGTGTCAGATTAGTGAATCAGCCTGTGGTGGGAAAATACACATGTATGGATTCTCAGGAATATTTTCTGTTTCTGGCTGGCATCTTTGGCTAGAGCACCTGCTCAGGAGGCGGCGGAGGTTCTGTTTTCGCGGGTGTAGCGAGTCCGGGCTGATTAACGCCCGCAATTAGCGGGGCCCGGCCGGGCCGTGCCGCGTGTGCCGGGGTGCGGCCCGCGGGGAGCGGCGTGCGCCCGTACATCGAGCCGGGGAATCCGCGTGAAGGGGCTGGAAGGGGCCTTAAAGGTCCTTTGGTCACAGATTGCACTCCCACGGGCAGGGACACTTGCCAGTAGACCAAATTTCTCAAGGGCTTATCTGGTCTGGCTTTGAATACCTCTGGGATCGGGGCATCCACAACCTCCGTGAACAACCTGTTCCAGCTTCTCACCACCCTCACGGTAAAGGATTTCTTTCTAATATCTAACCTAAATTTCCCCTGTTTCAGTTCGAACCCATAATTTCTTGTCCCATCACTACAGTTCCTGACAGAGAGTCCCTCTGGCTTCCAGGTAGTCCCCTTAAGATACTGGAAGGCTGCCAAGAGCTCTCCACACAACCTTCCCTTCTCCAGGCTGAACAGCCCCAACTCTCTCATCCTGTCTCCGTATGGGAGGTGCTCCAGTCCTCTTAAACTTGTGGTTCTCCTCTGGACTTGCTCCAATGGTTACAGTTCCTTATGTTGGGGACCCCAGAACTGCGTGCAGTTCTCCAGGTATGGTCTCACAAGAGCAGAGCAGAGGGGGAAAATCACCTCCCTCGACCTGCTGGCCACTCTGCTTTTGATGTAGCCCAGGATTTGGCTTTCTCGGCTGCAAGCACACATTGCCAGCATATGTTGAGTTTTTCATCCACATCCACACATGGATAGCGTGTCTTTTACAATACATTTCTCTACAGATAGAACAGTGTTTGCGTAGATATGTGTCCACACATGTAAATGATGTGTTTGTGATTTACAACACTATATTTGTGCAGTGAAGCAAGAACAAAGCACTGCCTGTGTCAGAAAGGGCTCCTTGCTTGGGCCAACAGCAGATTGTGATGTCCAAGTGTCCTTCCAGCCTTCTCGCACCAGCCAAACCCACAGACTGACAAAAATCCACTGGGTTTCAGGAAGCTCACATCCCTTGTTTTGCTCCATACACCGGCCTGTCACTGGTCCAGGAAGATTTTCATGGGATTTCCTCCCTAGACAGAGCTAGAGTATCTGTAATGGAGAAATCCCTGGTATATAGTTGTAGAAGTACTGTGATTCCCTTGAAGAATCTGAACTTTTACTTTAGTCTTTGACCACGTAAGCAGCAATATTTTTGCAGGATTAGGTCTGCTGGAATGGTGCCTATTTTCACACAGATCTATTCTAGTCACAAATAATTAGATGAGGCTACAGTATTTATGTATCATTTGGAGCTTTATATTTGTTTAATTTGAGGGAAAGGATTGTTTGTGTGGCTTTGCCCAGCAGCAGGATGACACCTTGATGTACCTAGCAAGAGTACATGACTTCAAATGCTCTTTTTCAACCAGCTCAGTCACTGCATACTGTGGTGGAACAAAAACCAACCAAACAAATCCCCCCAAAACCCCAAGACAAGCAGAATCACAATTACTTCCTGCTCTTTTTAGAAAACTGGAGGATGAGACATGGACAATAGTGGTTATTATAATAGTTGCAAAGAATCATTACAATAGCTGTCTGCAAACTCAGCATCCAGTAGTGGTAGAAGAGGTGGTGAACCTATTTTGGAGACAGCCTTTCGCTGTCTGGAGAAGCTGATTTCTCTTTAAAATAAGAGGTGACTGTCTACCGGCCTGATAATCTGATCAGTCCTTAATAACACCAGACGCAATCTTGTACGGCTCAACCGATCCTGTACAGAGATCCATTCTCAGGAGGGCTTTCACCACTTCCTCTGTGAGACTGAATACCCAGTGTAAATCTTTCAGACATGATGTTATTACTGCCCCCAGTTATTAGAGTCAATCCACTCGAACAAAGATGAAGGACAGAAGTGAGAGCATGTGATGATGATAGCACACAGAAAGGTGAATAGCAGGGCGTGCCTGGACAAGATGAAAGACATCATAGTTGACACAGTAATCAACACAAATGAGAATCTAGGCATCCAGCTCCAGAAATAATCACTGGACTGCATTTCTCAAGGAACAGTCCTGAGAAACTTTAAGGTTGCAAATACCGTGGCTGCCCCTCTAAGGTCCATCAGTGTTAGCAAGGAGTGCTGACCAATGGGGACAGAATCAGAGGCTAACAACCTCTGATGTCTCCCAATGTCCACACCACAAACATTTTACATTTTACACAAATATTTTGCCAGTCCATTTATTTTGGACTGATTGCAGTCTGGTCCTGTCAGCAGAATGCATGTCAGTGGTTGAAGAACACTGAATGTGTTTCTGAAAAATACGTGGTTTAGTTTCATCTGAAAATGATCCACTTTGTATGCCTGGATGCCACTCCAAAATGTGAAGCAAAACAAAGGTCAGTGAAGACAATTGTGATACTCTCTTCACAAATAGCAGTGTAAATGCACCCTACATATTGGCTGATGCTCAATGCAAAATTAGTTCTCAGTGTGTTCTGTTAATGTATGTGACCATCACTACTGAAATTGATAACAACACATTAAGACACTAGTGTTCTGAAGGCTATTTCTGAAAAAAGAAAACAAAAAGGGAAAACAGCAGAATCAGCAAAAGACTGGAAAAAATTTTCACAATCAGAATGCACTGTCACACCCCAAAGAGAGTTGGGCTATAAAGAATACCTGGCAAAGCCAATGCAGTGATTTTTCACTAATCCCAGAGTGCAAAATAGGAGCAGATGTAAAGAAAATAGCCATATCAGCTGTCAAGCAAAGATAATTTACAGCAACACGGTGTGTCTACAGCCCTCACTCTTCTATGAAATACAGGAAATAAAAATGGCATCTAAAAATCAAAAACTGATATTCTGCCTGAGGGTCAGACTCTTTATGTGCAGAGAAAATCAATTTAGTTGTTTAAACTTCAGTCAGAAAAGGAGCCAGATTCTCAATGCAGAAATAGATGAGACCTTGTTAGGAAACTGACAATACATAAAATGGATCACTCAAATCCAGCATCGCTGAATGCTTGGAAAAGCATATCAGTGTTTCATAATGGATACATCTCTTTTAAGATTCTTTCCTGAAAATGTAGCCAGGTTTAATAGCCAAGACAGGCAGGATTAAAAGCCAAGTCTCCTAAGTCACACTTTGCTTCCCCATCACTTACACCTGGATGAAATGTTCAGTTCCTTTATGGATGCTTTCATTCCACTCTGCTCAGTCCTGAATGCACAGTTCCAAAATGCTCCTAAACCTCTGTTGTCAGAACTAGGCTTTGGAGGTACTGCAAAGAGAAGTGAGAGGCCAGAACAGATAAACTCTGAAGATTTAACAAAAAGTTTGGTAATCCAAGATGTTTGTTTATGATTTACCGCTTAGTGCAGTAATTCATGCTGTTTAGGTTACATGAGCACAGGTAAGTCTTGCTACACTTTGCAGGGGATCAGCAACATTTTTGATTCTGTAAAATAAATAAAATCCAGTTTTTAATGCCAATTCAAACATGCCAAGTAAAATGTGATATTAAGAAATACCCAGAATTATTCTCTCTCCATATTGTTATTATTACTATTTAGCCCATTAAATCTAAATTACTCTCCATAGAGGATTTAAAAACCTATTGTAAAATGTATTTCACTTTACAAGCACAGACAGAAACTGACAGAAAAGGAAAGCTTGGGCTTGCAGCCCCCTGCAAACCAGCTTACTCATCCTTCACTGAAGCATTACATAACTTGAGCTGTTGCTGCAGCAACTTTCCCCAGCCCCTGAACAGAGCCACAGAGGTGCTGCCATAGTACAGATAAGCAGTTTCACTGCCTTTGTACATGGAACACATATTCAGTTAGAAAACATAGAGAGATTGAAGGGAAATGTTAATTTAATTGTTTCAAAATTACTGGGAAATATTGATGTGTGTTATGAAACATTTAATTTTCAATAGTCAATGTTAAAAGCAATGAGAATGGTCAGATGAGGAATGTCTTCTTTTAATCACCAAAATATAAACATCAAGTAATATGGAGAGAACTGGATTGTGTGAAGGTGATAAGTACAGTCCTCTGGAATCACTACGTAAGTATCTTGACAAATTTCCTAAAGCAAGGGTACACTACTTTTTCCTCCAGAAGAGCCTGAAAATGTACATACCTGTGAATGTTCGACCACTTGTTTAGGACCTGGTTTGGTTCCTCTTCTCAACAAAGCTCTTAGCATTGTTAAATTGTATTTGTAAGTTTCCTGCCCAGGACTCCATCCAGAGTCTAGCTGGAAATCCTCATGTCCTGGAGGATGGTGATTTCAATGGTGAAATCTGCCACGGGCCTTCCTATTTGCTGGCTGCACTCTTGTCTTTAAGTCCATGCAGATGTAGTTCACCTGAAACTCCATCCTGCCCACGTTAGGTGCAGACCAAAACCATTTTCTACATAAGAAAGACTGCAGTCATTATAATTGATATTTCAGCACCTTTTGGTGGCAACTGTGATAAACATGCATTTACATGAAATTGCAATAATATCAGGGCATACACTTGTATCAAAACTGAGGACAGAAATTTAGCAACAAAACTGATATCCTGCAATGCTGCAGCAGTGACCAGCAGCTGGCTGACACTTTGGGCCTTTCCTTGAAAGCCATGGCTTCTACTGTTCTCAAGAAGTCACAGGCACCCTCTTCCATGCCTCCTCACATCCTGAGTTCCTAAGCACTAATCTGAATATTTGCATCTAAAACACGTTTTAAGCAGACCAAGAATACATAGCAAAAAAAGTCTGCTTATTCTTGCTTGGATGTTAACCATTTCTTCAGGGATCAGCATCTCTGAAAGTTAATGACAAGTAAATGCATGACTTTATTTTCAGTTTCTGTCATGTCATCTCTGTGTGGAAAATTTTCTTTTTAAAACATCCTCAGACAAGAACATGTAGTTCTTTCATTGTTTAAGATTGCATTTTAACTCAGCTTAGAGAGATCTGCACTAGTTAGTAACTGCTCAGTATGAGTTTAATCTGGGCCCTCTTTATTCAATTTTATGCAGAAAAAGACTTGGTACAGGTGGGTAACAATAAACCTGATGGTGAAAAAACAGATTTATTTTTCCTGTCTCGTGTGCCTCTCATGAAAGTGACATGCTTGATGTGCCAGATCAACATGGGAATAGCACATGATGCACCCTGTGTGTCACAGGGCACAGGGAAGGCTGAGTGGCTGCTCTCTTTCACAGCCAGCAGTGAAAGCATCCTTTCCAAGAATGTTTGCATGTTGGGAGCTTCTTGATAGCTGTTCTGAAAAGCTGATGAGGTATGTGTTTGAATTGCTTGTCAGATGGATCCCATCAGTACTGCACCACATTCTGAAGCTGCGGTTAGTCCAATGAGAACCTCACATATAATTACTTCTGTACAAAGCAAAATGGCTTTTAATATCCTTAGACAAGGCAGTCCTGCACTGAGCCAAAACACTCACTTTCCAGTGGAATTAGCATATTTAAGCCTCTATTTTCTTTACAGTGTCAAATACAGATTTAAAGGTGAAAAAAAAGCAAGAAAAACAAAAAGAAAAAAATCCTAGTCTGTATGTGTGCACATTTGCCCATCTTAACACAATCTGCAACAACTATAAATAATCTTTATTTTGCAGTTTATTCTTTCGTGAATGCAAAATGACAGGCTAGAATAATTATGAAATAAATCTGCTTATTGCGTATTCCATCAGAGTCCCAGTTTTAGAATTACATATGTATTTCTCTGCATTTATCAATGATTGCTTGCTTATTCCGTCTGAGAAGGATGAAGAGGTAAAACCAAAGATTTTATAACAGGCTGATCTTTGAGTTTAATTAGGCTGGAGGGTCATACTCCAGCCTGTATGATGTACTTGGTAGAAGCAAGACCTGTACTTGAAGCCATTTGCTTCAGGATTTTAGGGCTCACAACATGTTTATCTGTTGATAATACTCAAACTACTTTACAGGGTAGCCAAACCTGTATGTGTGGAAAAGTAAATATGTGAATTAAAAAATTAATAGACAGTTCAGTTATAGTGAGTATGTTCAATGTATTGTTTTACAGTGTACTGTTTATTGTATTGTTTTTAGAATGTATTGTTTTTATTGGAAGTGTCAAAATAAAAGAGGTATTTTAGTGATAGGAAATATTTTTAAATTACAAGATCACAAAGGATTAGAGAATCACAGGGGAGATTTTACCGCTTGAAAACAGATTTTAGAGGACTTCCTAATGGAAGCCTGACTTTATAAGAGGTTATTTGTATATAAATTCAGTGTATAATTTAATATATGAATTTGAACATGAAATCACTCAGTAAATTATGCTTGTTTTTTACAATCTGTCAATGACTACAAATTAATGTGAAACTAATTGTGCTACTGCGTCCTTGGGAGATATTAATTCAGCTCACATATTTTCCAGAATCTCCTACTGACACTGAGAAAATCACTTGATTTGTCTCTTGTTCAGCTCACATCTCCAAATTATCATGGAGATGCATCTTTCTTTGTACCTCTAAAGGACGTTGCACGTAGGGACTTCCAAGCAACTAGTGTAAAAAGAATTACTCATCTAGAATCTAGACTATTCCAACTTCACCAGCAAAAAACCCAGTGGGGACTGAATAAGTCTACTCCTGGAAGAATGAATCATTGCTTCTTCCTGAGAGGAAGCTGCCAACAGCTCTTGCGGGGGACACACACCAACAACACACACTTTACTCTGCTGTCTGCTACAGAAATCTCTTATAGACTCTACTCACTTGGCTAGCAACTGACTCACTGAGATCATAGAATATTTTAGGTTGGGAGGGACTTTTAAAGGTCTTCTAGTCCAACTCCCCTGCAATGAGCAAGGACATCTTCAATTAGACTAGGTAGTGCAGACCCCTGCCCATCCTGGCCTTCAATGTTTCCAGGGATGATGTATCTGCCACTTCTTGGGGCAACCTGTTCCAGTGTTTCACCACCCCCATTGTAACACCTTTCTTTTATCTAATCTAAATTGACCCTTCCTCTGTTTAAAACCATTAGCCCCTGCCATATCACAACAGGCCCTACTGAAAAGTTTGTCCCTGTCTTTCTTACAGGCTCCCTGAAGCACTGAAAGTGCTCCATTAAGTTCTCCAGAGCCTTTTCTTCTCCACACTGAACAATCCCAGGTCCCTCACCGCTTCCTCCTAGAAGAGGTCCTGTAATCATCCCTTCATCCTTTACATGATCTTGGCGTCCTTCTGCTCTAACAGGTTGTCATTCTTCCTGTGCTGGGGACCCCGGAGCTGGATGCAGCACTGCAGGTGGGGTCTCATGGGGGCAGAGTAGAAGGGCAGAATAGTCTCCCTGGCCCTGCTGGCCACGCTGCTTTTAATGTAGTCCAGGATATGGTTGGCTTGCGGGGTGGCAAGTGCACATGGCTGGTGTGAGACCACTTCTCCTACACCACTGCACCTCATCTAGGCTAAGCATAACGATTAAAATATCTCAGCCAGTGACCGTGGCCAAATGCCTCGTGAATTACAGATGACTCAAGGCTTTGGTGGCCTCTGACATCGTGGAGCATGTGAAATCCCTGACACAGCTGCATGACCTGGCTCAGAGAGAAAAATGCCTCAGTGTGGTTCCACTGATTTCTCACTAAGTGTTCCCAGATGGTAGCAGATGGCTTTTCCTTCTGTTAAGGGCTCCCAGATGCAATGTGTTACAGCACTCTGTGCCGATCACCTCTCCTACCCAACATCTGTGCAGATGTGTGGGAATGATTACAATGCAGTATATGGACTGCAGTGATTAATATAAAGGCTACTTTATATTTTCTTTCAATCTGGGAAGTACAACTGCCCTCTGACACATCCAATATTGAGAACATGCTGAGAGAGAGATGAAAACCAGCTTGATGAAGCTCAAGTCCAGACATATAGACATGAATTACAGGAGAAAGCCTTCAGAGAACACAATGAATCAAAGAATGAGAGGTTTCTGGGATGGATTAGAGGAGTCCAAGAAATAAAGAGGCTCATTTTGATCAACAGCATTCCCAGAAGGACTCTTAAGTTTGCAGAAGTCAGACCCCAGAACTCTTCTGGCCCTTCTATTTTTGCCACAGGTACCTTCCCTCTGTGACACCATTGAGTACGGGACTTGGCCACATTGAGCCATTCACCTGCTTGGGAATCAAGGAACACCTTGAGGAGCCCCAGCCAAGTGTATCGATAGTACTCACATCCATTAGTCAACACAAATGTCCGAAAGAGCCTTGGAGCAATTATTGTGACACTCATCCTTTGGGATGAAACATATTTTGTTTTCAGACCTTAGGAAGGCCGGAGTTATTCGGCATTTCTAAATCTTTATGGGATAATAGTCACTTCGGACAATTTGCCCATTTTACCACAGATCACCACTTTTCACACAGCCTGCCATTCCTCTCATGAAATATAAACCCAGGCAAAACCTAAAATCTCGCTCCTTCCCCCTATTTCCAGGCCTTGTCTGTGTGTATAACCTCGAGAAAGCAACGCTCCTTCTCTGCGGATTATCTCCGAGTCACTTAAGGCCGCTGAGAGGCTGGACCAGGGGCGGACCAGCGCTGCAGCCGTCTGCGGGCTCCCGGC
>JAYDZK010000202.1:31002697-31031288 GCA_034509185.1 Euphonia xanthogaster | reverse complement strand
ATCTCCCAATGGGATGTTATAGTTCTTATCAGTCATGCAGTGACATTCAATAGCTCGTTATCAGCAGATGTCCCCTGGCGAGGGAGGAGTGACTGTGATCACTCAGGGAGAGAGATAAGGAGAATTGCCCACTTGACACAAGACAACCGCTGTACAGATTATGTTTATAATTATGATTATTATTATATAGAATATGTCTTGCCTTGCAATCTGGAACACATATTTTAAATGTTGATGGTGATTTTTTTTTTCCCCCCAATGCAGCATGATAAACCAGGTCTGCTGAGCATGGCAAATGCAGGACCTGGTACTAATGGCTCTCAGTTCTTTATTACAACGGTGCCTACTCCTCACCTGGATAGGAAACATGTGGTGTTTGGCCAAGTGATCAAAGGAATGGGTGTAGTTAAAATACTAGAAAATGTTGAAGTAAAAGGAGAAAATCCTGCAAAGGTAAGCAATATGCAGAGTACTGAGGGATGATGTTTATTATTTCATTATATGAGGTATAATCATTTCTTCTAAATTCTTGGTGTAATATTTAGAACTATTAAATGTTAGTTATTTTTACTAACTGGTAATTTCCATTTTACTGTCCTTGTTAAGAGGCTTTTGTTCTTGCACTGTACATTTTCCTTGCACAAACCATTTATTGTTCAACACAGCTGTGAGGGTGGAAGCCTTTGCCAGAAGTGTAGGATGGGTGATGAAATGAAAAGGTGGAATTCACAATCCCACCTAAATGATACGTAATTCTTATAATTTTTATGTCAGAAGTCATGTTTCTGAAAAAGCAATTGGTGTGTAGGTCATAGCATTTTGTGGGTGTTGGATGAATTAATACCTCTAATTTTAAAAGTCTTGGCAGTTGAAGAAAGAACCGTCTTCTCTAATGTAGTAGAATTTCCATGTCTTGTTTTTTTGCTGCACTTCAGCTTGCTGCCAGTTCCTCTTCCAGCCTCCCTGTGAAGCGTGGGTATGGTGTTTTAGGAATGCTGATCCTCTGAACACAACACTTGGTATGATAAAAGCCTTCTGATGAGGATAGGCTAATGATGTGATGGGTTTCTGAAATAAATGCACCCAAACAACAGATGAAAAAGCCTTTTTATGGACTTTCAAAAATTTCAAAGAGCACTTGGAAGTTACTGCTTTTTTAAAAATTGTCTTAATAAGCAATACTACTCTTTACCCTTCGGTTTTTTCAGTTGTGTGTCATCGCCGAATGTGGAGAGCTAAAGGAAGGAGATGACTGGGGAATTACTCCCCAGGATGGATCTGGAGATGCTCATCCAGATTTTCCTGAAGATTCAGATATAGACTTAAAAGATGTAAGTATTTTTCTTCTTGGGTATTTTACAGATTGCAAGACTTGTAGGTGATCTGAGTTACGTGGTGTCTGTGATGATGTTCATTCAGCTTTTTTTCTTAAGAATGGATCGAGGTGCTGATTAAATGGTGACATTCCATTTTAAGAAAGAGAAGGCTGTGTGGGAAGGGATTGT
The DNA here is from genome assembly GCA_034509185.1 of Euphonia xanthogaster. NCBI lineage: Eukaryota > Metazoa > Chordata > Aves > Passeriformes > Fringillidae > Euphonia > Euphonia xanthogaster. The sequence continues at coordinate 31,029,783 of JAYDZK010000202.1, read as the reverse complement.
TATCTCTTTTTTTTCAGTGCTAATTTCAGCCCATTTTTTTCCCCCAGTAACTAAAACCTCACTGAAAATTGTCACACTTATTTTCTTTTCTTGATTTCTTTTAATTTTTGTTTGTGCTGTAATGTCAGGTTGCAATTACCAGAACTCCATCCTGCAGACAACTAAATTAATGTTGTTATCTACACACTTTATAAAATACTCACCCTTTAACAGATTCTGCTCCACTTATTAGAAATAAAGGATTGGCCTTTTTAAAAAGTTTTTACTACATCAGAGCTAGTTGTTCTTAATTCCCAGTAGTTGTTTACTTTTTAGATTGTTCAAACCTGCAGAATATCTGTGGTTGGGAGTTAGGGAGCAGATTGGCGAAAGCAGTTCTTCTGCAGGGCTTTAATTTCTCATGTAGGTGAAGTAGACAAACTGTAAGGTCAAGCAGTGATTTGTGAGAGAGGGAAGAAAAGGGGGCTGCATGAGTAGATTCCAAATAGAGAATTAGAATAGTAAAAATCCATTTGAGCTAGAAAACAAACTCCTTGGCTATTGAGAAGCATTTCAACTTACGAAAATGTTTTTGGATAGCATTTGATGTGGTGTAGAATTGAACTTGGCAGGTGCCTGTGCCCTTTAACTTAAAACTTGTTCATATAAACTAACTACAGAAACCATGGTGACATTGGGCTCACACTGGTCAGTTTTTGCCAAGGTTACTGATTCTAGTATAGTAGAATTGACAGCTGTAATTATAAACTATTTATAATTACCACTAGAGAAGTAACTTGAAGTGTATACAATTCTGGAAGTAGAAATTATGGCCTCGATAAAGACAGGCAGTTCTTTTCTCCTTCCATTGATACGTTAAGTGTTCAGAGAGAAAGAGAATTGTGTTGACATGACTTCCACTTTGAGCGTGTGCAGAGTTCATGTGAGTGATACTGTTTTGAGAAGCAGAAGACAACATTTCATCAGGAATAAGACAGTCTTGGTTGAATACTTTGCTTGTAAATTTATCTTCTTTTCTTCAAATAATGGTCAACACCTTTATATATAGCTCTATGTGGGTAGCAGCATTTAGGGAAAAGAATTGGACTGCTCTGTCTTCTCTAGTATTTTCTCACCATTTATACTGTAGAAAAGCCACTAGGAATTTAATCTTTCAGATCTTTGTGTTACATAAAGTAGAGAATATTACAGAAGTGGTTTGAAGGTAGTATTTTATCTAAAATTGGAGTATTTCTATTCTGAAATTTTATAAACCTTGAAAGAGGATGGGCCTGGGATCGTACTGTTAAACATTAGTTAATTCACGACTTCTTTCATAAATACATTCATCCTTTATATTTCCCATCTATTTTATTAGGTTGACAAGATTGTGGCCATAGCAGAAGACACAAAGAATATAGGAAATACTTTCTTCAAATCGCAAAATTGGGCAATGGCAGCTAAAAAGTATAGTAAAAGTTTACGGTAAGGCTCTCATCACTCAATCAGGTAGTTCCTGTAACCTAAATGAATACTGCTATTAAGCAATGATTTGTGCCTTTAAAAGGTGCCTGGTGCAGTGCTCTTTTCTTTTTTAAACAAAGAGCCATCTGAATCTTGAAAACATCTGGTTGATTTTTAGCTACATAATCAAGTAGGTCTTCTACTCATTGCTAGGTAAGAGCTACAGGCAGGAAGTATTGCTGAGAATTGCCTAAATATTCTTTATAATACTGCCACTGTGCTGGTACATATCTGGGAAGAAAAGCACAGTAGTATCCAGGGTAGTTAATGGACAGCAAGGAAAGGAAATGATTTTCTATGATTTATAAAAAGCAGTAGGTTTAGGAAATTGATAAATTCAAAAGACAAATATGGCCTTTACTCATTCATGACTGTTTTTTTCTTTCTGTGGGTCCATACCATCATCCTGATTTCATGTATAATTCAGACTTGCTTTCAAAATCATAGTCTTTCTGCTTTTGTTTACATACTGCTCCTTTCATATTTTTATGCTTTTTGCTTTAAGTATATGAACATCTCCTAAAAATAAAGTTATACTTACTGACCTTTATCCCAACCTTCTTAATGATCACTGGTTAAGCAGCAGTGACAATAAATAAAGAAAAAAATGCTTTAGCTTAGATCTTAGCAGACTGGGTTTCAAATAAATGTCACCTTTCTGAACCATAAAATGAATCCTTTAATTGCAGATATTAACCCAAGATGCAGTGTCTCGACCTGCCCTCAAAAAGCCCATCATACAAACAGAAACCCCAAAGTAAAAAGGATTTCTATGCAAACCTTTTGGAAATTGTACATAAAAAAGGCTGGAATGGATCTTTAAGGATCTTTGTTGTATCTGTCCATTTACTCTCCTCATTCTTAAGTAAATGCCATTTACTTAAGAATGAGGAGAGTAAGTGGACAGATACATATAATTACACCATCCCTTCCAATTAGGTGTCTTGCTCACTTTTAAGCACACCCAGTGAAGGCTCTTCCTGTCTGAGCTGCTTTGGTGCTTATTTGTCCTTGTAGGTGGAAATCATAGTAATTTTTCTAGACTAAATGAATCTGCTCTTTCCAGCTTTTCCTTATAGGCCATACTTTTATGGACATGCCCTGTTACTGTAGCTTAGAATCTAATACTTCATGTAGGATGGTGACCTTTAGCTGGCACTTCACCAGAACTGACAGGAAAAGAATAGCTCTTACCAGGGTATCCCATGGCTTAGGTACAATTCACCTGGCACACCATCTGAAAATGTGTTTTTCTTTTCACCTACAGTAACCATTATAATCTTCTGTTCTTTTTCTTCTTTTATTGCTTCTTAGCCTTTTTTAAAGAATACATTTTATATGTTAGAATTCACACCTTTTTTTAAAAACAAGAAAAAAGTATTACTTCCTATTATCTCCCTTGATACTTAATTCACTGATTTCTTTGACTTGGAAGCTCTAATCTTATGTCCAGAATGGTTGCAGTATTTCATGTTTTGGTGTGATTATACATGCGTTCCATTTGTTTTGAACATAATGCAGATTTGTGTTTTAACTCTCTTTACCTTTTACATGTGTTCTGCTTCTTCTTGTTCTCATCTTTTGCATGATGCCTAGCAAGTGCAAAGCATCTAATGTGCCTTACAAGCACAAAGCATCTAATTTACTTTTTAAGTATTGCTAATTTTTATGATCCAAAGGTTGTGTATGAACAACAAAAAAGGGCATGCAAAAAGTGAACTTCCATAGGCCCTGATCTGCAAAGACTACATTAATTCGTGGCATGCTTAAAATGTGAATGTATGCAAGCACAATTTTTGTTTTTTAAATAAAACTCTGAGAACTTCTATCAAATAGACCATTAAGGAGTTAAAACTTTTGTATCCACAGCAGACCTTTGCCACTGGAAATAAAAAGCGGACAGTGTTAGCACATTGTAAATTAAGAAATGTGCTTTCAAAACAGAGATGTAGTAACTGCTGTGGCTCCATCCTGAACCAGTGTCAGTTTTGAAGTTCAGGAAAAGTCACGAAGGAGGACAGTGGGAAGAAAGTGGTATTACTAATGATCATAAACCACACTCCTTTACAAAGTAAAGTTAGCTTCAGATTTTAGCCACAAATGCCTAAGCTAATTAAAAGATTTTTGAGAGAACTCAAGAAGAGATGAAGCTTTTTGTGAATGTGGAAGATGCAGTGGTGGTGTTGATTTTCTAGCACTGATGAGCAACATGTTTTTTGAGAATAAACTGAGATAAATTCTGATGCTTTCCTGCAGTACAATATTGCTTTTGTCTAAGAAAAAGAGTGTGCTAATACAGTGGAGGACTAAGAGTTACAAGAAAACATTCCTTAGTGAGTTGATTAGTTTTTATTAGGGTGAGGTTTATGTATTTAGTTTAATAAAGATTTGTAACAGTTGAATTGAAGCTGCTTTAGAAGTAGTGTGGATAGGCCAGCTCACGCATATCTGTGGAGAGATAGCTAAGGGCAGGACAAAATGGAAGCTGCAACACTAATCCATGTTGTGTGTGAATCTGTTTTTCTGCAGGTATGTAGAAGCTTCTGAAGAAGTGGCAGAGGAGGCAGACAAACCCAAGTTAAAGACTGTTGCTTTGACCTGTGTTCTAAACATTGGTGCTTGCAAACTAAAACTGTCAGATTGGCAGGGAGCCATTGAGAGCTGTTCAGAGGTAATTGTAATGTTCAGTATCTTGGGCAAGAATTGGCCTGTATAGACATAATACTACAAACGTTTTTTAAAGTCTTCTGACAAGCTTATGATTTGAAAGTAAACAAGTAGAATCTCATGGTGAAGTTAGGATTAACTTTCCAATATGTGACTTTTAAAAAAAATTCTGAAATTGAAATGAATCATTAGAAACAAACAAAAGAGGGTTGGTTACTGCCAGGAAAAAAAGCACATAATTGTCAGTTTGGTTTGTAGAGCTACTTCTTACATTACAAAGAGTTAAACTGTGTTCAGTGAAAGAGGAATACTTTTCTCTGGAAGAGGAGTATGAGCAAAATGTTTTACCTGCCTCTAGATTTAAAGGCCTTGTATTTTATTTATGGCCGGGACTTCCTAACTTCAGATAGGCTTAGTGGTGAAATAAAATGACTGAATAGGAAGAAAGAAACAAGGTAATGATAAATCTGGAAAAACAGAAAACCAATAGAATTAGAGGAAAAAAAAAAAAAAAAGGAACTGTGACATGGGCATAGTGAAAATTTAGTAAATTTGAGGAAACTTTAAAAAATTCAGTAAAACTCCAATAATAAGAAGGAAACAGAGGAAAGAATGCTCTTATCTGTTAGCAAAGGATCCTGAGCAGCATCTCCTAGGGCCTTGTACTGAAAGCAGGAGTCTCAGCTTATGTGTGTGAGTGAGGTCATTAGAAAGCTGGCTTGCTTTCTAGCTTGCTGATGGTGCAAAACTTTCATAAACCTGTATATAGAACGGACAAATGGGGAATGAGGAAAGAAGAAAATATGAAAAATATTGAGTAATGTGATATCTGTCACCTAGAAAATGGTAAAAACTGAAACAAATGTGTTACAGGTAGGAATTACTATAATTAATAATACTTGCACTTGTGGGAAGAAAATCACACTTCCTTTTTTTTTTTAAGAATAAACAATTGTTAAATGAAGGCAACTCCACAGCTATAATAGACTTCTATAAGTTATTTAGCTTATGCCTCATAACGGAGTCAGTGCTTTAATCAGAACACCAGTTTCCTAAAATTAGCTAATAAAGTTCTAGGTAATTGTTAATGAGAAACTGTACACTTTCACTTTTATGATTTCACAAGGCCAAAAGCAATTTAAATTACCAGCCTGGAATACATGCATTGTTTGTTTGAACAGCTGAACCTGTTCAAACAAACCTTGCATTGAAATAGCTGTAAGCACAATGGTCAAGGTAAAACCAAAGAATTCTACCTCTGTGTATACAATCCAGACTAATTCTTAGCACAGAAGAGGCTGAAGGCTTTATAGTAGGTAGATCAATAGGAGCACCCACAGTAATACTTTCTTTGTATTAACAGCCAATACCCAAGTGATTTAAAAAATAGGTTGTCTATTAATGACTTAAGGTTAATAAATTAAATTAATAAAGCAACACATTGCTGTGAAGACATTTCCTCTAAACGCTGAGAAACTATATTCTTTAAAATAAAGACACACTGTAGAACTAACTGCAGTAAAAATGTGATCTTCACAGGCACGATAAGGTAACAGCTAACTGACCAAATTACCTGAGGTATTCTGAAAAAATAAAGTAATCAAATAGTGGAACAGTCTCCTTGCCCAGGCACTGTATTTCCTATTTTGATATTGTCATATTAGAGTTGGCATATACACATTATTGAAAACATTCAGCTCAAAAAAGGCGTAATGAGTGGAACTTGGCAAAGTTCCTGAAGCATGATGAGATGGATTGCTTGCATGTATTTTTCTAACCCACAGTGAAAAAAATCTTTACAAGAAATCTCTTTATTTATGATGCCATTTGAGGAGGTTTTGGTGCGAAGGAAGGAGCTGCAATAGAGAGAGGCCCTGTGAGAGTCAAGGTTAGGATAATTTGAACTGCAGCAACTCCTGAGCCTTGACAGCTATCTATATATACACACACACACCAGCTGTTCCATTTGGGCCTCGGGTGTGCTCATCCTTCACAAAAGACCACTTTTGCTGCAGCGGTACTGAAGCTGATTACTTGCTATTCAGTGTGCTGCACTATAGCATTCCTTTTTGCACAGTTAATGTTTTGACAGCTTACCCTCAAACCAACTGTGAAGATTGTCTGCTGGTGTGAATTGTGCCATTTGTGGAGATGGGAGGCTGTGAAGTATAAGAAATGTTAATGTGACAATTTTATTAAATTTACAGGCTCTTAAAATAGATCCAGCAAATACTAAAGCTCTCTACAGACGGGCTCAAGGATGGCAGGGAATAAAAGATCTCGATCAAGCGCTGGTAATGATCACTTCTTTTTGTCTTTTTAAATTTAAAATTCTGTCAGATCATTAATTTATATTTTTCTTTTATTTAAGGCTGATCTTAAAAAGGCTCATGAAATAGCCCCTGAAGACAAAGGTAAAATAAGCTGTTTCTTTTAAAATTCCCTTAAGAATTTAACAAAGTATCAAGGGTAGTATTCAGTTGGAATTCATACCAGTGTGATGCCTAAAATGCTAGCTTAAACGCTGATGTTCTAAGCACAGAACCCACTGAGGTGGAAAACCTGATTTTATACAGCAGTGATGCTTCTGTTGCACTGGAAGACCTGCTTATGTAGGTCAGCAGCATTCCTCTTGAACTATGTCTGTATCTCACAGGGCTCTTACTAGCTTAATTTCCTGCTCTAATTGGGTGAGATTTTTATCTCCTAAGTTCTGTATTGGCACCCACACCATGCTTGCTGCATGCTCCTCTATGTGGTTGCCTTACTAGTTGAGACAAAGCAAGGGACAAGGCTTTTGCTGCTAGTATCTGATCTAGTCAAAGATTAAATGCAGTTTTATGAAATAACATAGGTAAGTTCCAGCAGTGACCTGGTGTTAACCTATGAGGAAGCCTGATGTAAAGAGATGACTGTAACTCTGTCATTTTCTTTTTGAGCAGCCATCCAGACGGAAACACTCAAAATCAAGCAGAAGATAAAAGCCCAAAAGGAGAAAGAGAAAGCAGCTTATGCTAAAATGTTTGCTTGATTTTTTTTTCCCTAAACAGTTAAATCTATGCACTAATTCATGCAAAAGGATAAATGGAGCTGCTTCTTTCATTTGCCCTCTGCTACAGTTTTAGTGTTTACAACACAAAAGTCTAATAATAAAGACAAACTGTTCAAAGTTGATTTGGTTTTCTCTTTTTTTAAGCTGTAGTAACATGCTTTGCAACTCAGGTATTTTTCTAAGGTATAAAGCAATGGTGGTTGTTTTCACAGCTTAGTGAAATAGTGCTTCCTGAGCAGCTTGGATTCACATGAAGAGAATGCAGGCATTTTCATAGTTCATATGAGACCAGGCCTGATTTCTTGTAAGGAATAAAAATGCTGGTAGACATAGAATGAAGATGCAGATTTTTTTCTTTAGAACCACTTTACAATAGGTATTCCCTATTATCATTATCAGAAAAAAAAAAACAAACCAGAAACCCACCCCAAACTGAAAATTTGATGTAAAATGTAACACTTTAAAGCAGTGATAATTTTCTAGACTGATTTATTTCCCTGACTGCCAGGTATGATTACATGTAAATCACTCCATCTAGAGAGAGAAAATACGCACAATTCTGGATATGGCTCCTGTTATCACTGAACTTCAGCAGTAAATCCAAGATCCAAAGCACCTTTGTCAGTCCTGATAAGAACTTTTGCCTGCCATACAGCTCCTGTAAAGAAGTGCTATTTAAATAAGGCTAGGGTTTAACCAGAAGGCACCAACTTTCTATTTAATGCAACAGTCAAAGGTAGAATTCAGAATGGCACATTAGTCTCAAACTCTTTTAAGTCAGTACATTAATTATGCTGCAGCATAAAATACTCCAACATATTTGTTGGTGATCAGAGGTCACTGAATAGATCTCCTGTTAGTTTACATTCCATTATAAGCTGGTCCTCCTCCACCTTCAGGTACTACCCAGTTAATGTTCTGACTTGGGTCCTTAATATCACATGTTTTGCAGTGGACACAGTTCTGAGCATTTATCTGCAGCCTTGATCCTTCTCCCGTTTCCAGAGGAACATACTCATAGACTCCTGCAAAGACAAGAAGGGAGCTATCACTTTGCTGAACAGCTTCCCCTTGCATGTATACTCTACTTACCAGCAAGTGTAACAAGGGAAGTATATTACTAATGTGACCTAATTCCTTTCTGACATGTTTAACAGTTAATTCATCACAAAAGTACTGCTAACGTGTTTTAAGACCTTCAACTGAACCCCCTTCTTGGAAGAAAATTGGGATGGAATGCTTGAAGTAAGTAGGAGGCCAGGTGGACCCTTCCTGCTTAGTCTTTCCTCTTGCAGAAACAGCTGACACACACATTTTTGTTACCTACCTGCTGGACAAAATCTTTGCTCCGGTCCATCGAATACAGCCAGATTCCTGCTCACAGGGACGCTGTCATCTTTGAGAGTTAAATGAGCGGGCTGGTCATGTTCATGGTTTGTACCACTTAAAGCCACAGATGACAGGAGATCAAAACTGATTTTTCCATCGGGCTTTGGGTATTCAATAGGGGTGCAGTCTTTGGCTGGCTTGAGCTGAGCATAATCTGGTCCTAAATACATTTTTAATAAATTTCAGTATAGAATTATTGTATTTTGCAGTTACTCAAGAACAATTTAACTAAGCTGTTTTAACTTCCCTTGTCATCAGAATGAAGTACTTCATAAAAGGTAGCCTTTTTCATGAGACAAATATCTATACCAAGTTATACTAAGCAGTGTTTTAATGTGTTAATTTACACTGTGTGGTAGCTGATATGACAGTCTGCTTCAATGCTTTATCGTCCATTTCTTTTGTACACTTTAAGGCCTCACAGCTGGGCCAGATGTGCACTAGCTGAAACTAAGACCAGAAAAGACTGACATATAAATTGAGAATCTTCCTCAGGAGATAATGAAATTACCTGGATGTTTTAATGTCCACGGTTCCATTCCTCTCAGTATCCAATAAAATATGCCTGTATATATCATTCCTCCATACACACCAAGTATGCTATGGCAGGATGGTCGGATGTTTCTCACCGCATACAGCTCTTTCCACACCCAGGACTTCTTCAGGTTCTCTTCATATTCTTGCACATCAAGTCCTAAGGCAGTACATTACTTGTTAGGTTCCTACAGTACATCAAGACTATCCTTGAAATAAAAGTATAAATGCTGAATAAAAGCAACTGCTAGCAATGAAATCAGCAAAATGAGAATTTCAGAACTGTAAGCTAGGAATGTACTAGACAACGTGTTTCAGCCTCTTGAATCAAGAGACCTGTTTTGTTGGCAGACATGTACTGCTCCTTTGTAGCCTCTATTAAATGAGCCACAAGCAGCATTAAATTGTCTCAAAACTCAGCAAAATATAATCAGACAGGTGGCTCCATTGGCACCTCTGTGGGAAAGCAGCTACTCACTCACAGAATCTGAGTGCTGACCAGGACAGTCTACCTGCGATCCAAAACCAGGTTTGAATTCTAATGTCAAGTTCTAAAGCTTTTTCCAAAGAAGTTTTGCAACCAAAGTCCCATTTCAGTAACTATGGCTATGGCCCAATGGATAATACCAATGCTAGATAATTTCTCCCTTTGTAATCAGCACAATCATCAGATGTATTTGACTGCAGACTTTTGATTTAAACTCTTTGTATTCTTTACAAATACTAGACATTTCACATCTACCACAGTGTAGCTAAAGGCAAGTAATTATCTTTAAAAATAATGCTTCTTCAAATGAAAATTATTTGAGAGCTTTCTCTTCACCATTCTCCATTACTACTGTATAGGAATAAATGTTCTAAATAATCAGCTTTAAGCCCTAATATGAAAAGCATGCTTCAGTCCATATTTCCCATAAAGTCCATCATCCCTGCAAAGAGAAGAAAGTGGGCTGTAGTAGTCCAGTCTTGACAAGACTGGAAAACAGAATATAAAACCTGTCCATAATCAAACAGGAGTGGCACAATACCCACCATCAGTGTTTACAGCTTCAGATGGATTCCAAGCATTTTAGCATGCCTAGTTGAAGTTTTAATTGTTCAGCACACCTTTTGTGTATGGTGTATTTCAGCTGAATGAGAGCTCATTAGGCCTTAATCCACCAGTACAGAGAGAAGATCTCTAAAATAATCATCATGTGGCACCTGGGTATAGTCTTAGCCCCAGAGTGACTGAAATTCTACTTCTCTCTCTCTCCCTACAGACTTTATTAACAGATTTAAGGGGACAACTAAGGCTTAAACAAATCACTACAAGGTGGTCAGGACCAGGTGATTACTACAATGTGTTTGTATTATGTATAAAATGTGTGTATTATGTATAAAATAAAATACACGTAGTCTCAAGCTGAGACAACTAAAAGATTAAAAGACAAAAAAGGACTGGATGAAAAAAGGATCCTAACAACAGTAAGAGCAAATTTCAAAAATCTCATGCTGTTTTGCTTCACTTAAACTATTCCTTTTTTTTTTCTTGTTTCAGCAGGCTTTCTGTAACACTTTCTGAATCACAAAGCACTACTTTTTATTGTGTAGGAATAAAACTATTAAAACTATTCTTGTTTACTTATACAGGAAGCATAAGCTAACTTTTCAGATGGTCATTAGAGCTTCTAGCAGTAGGATCAATACTTCTGAGTAACAGCAAATATTAATTTCTTTCATAAATCATTTGACATTATCAATAGTAAATAAACAATAAAATATATTTTAAACACACCCATTTAATTATTTATTCACATTTCCAACTAATTTGTTCAGCTTGATTAATTACTGCTGTTAGTTGGTGGTGGTTCTAATTGCATGCAAGGTAATTACAAATCAAAGTAAAATGATCTTACCTATTGTCTTTGATTGGAGATTTTCATTGATTAATTGACTAAAAATGGCTTCTGAAGCCAACATGCCACTCTTCATTGCAGTATGTGTTCCTTTGATCTTGGGAACATTCAAGAGTCCAGGACTGCAACCAATTAATAATCCACCTGGAAAGGTGAGTTTGGGTATTGACTGAAAGGAAAACAGAAAGAAAGGTTTTGTTCTTGTTTTTGTTCTTGTTTGTTGAAGTGAAAATAACATTCTGAAATAAGGCTGGCATAAGGCTTGAGTGTCCTTTCCATTTTCAGACTTGGCACGTGTACTCTCTAAACATACACCACTTACTCTACTTACTCATGGAGTTTGAGCATAGTATGCACATAGGAATACAGACACTTTACTTGTGCTGAGTATGAAACTTATATTTTCCATATATCCTCTCCACAGCTGCCTTATCTGCAGCAAAACTCCAGTAGTGTCACCCACCGATATGGTGTTTCGCCTTCAAGCTCAAGTGAATTTTTTAAAATAAAAAACCCAAACTTTCATTTGTTTCCCTGATTTCCACACAGTAAGGTGTACTCATCTCACCTCACAGTGCTTTTTTCCACGAATCTTTCTCTGCAAAACTGCACAATGCTATCATGCCTGCCCCCCTCCTCCTTATTTTAGAACTTGCTCACAGCCAGCAAATATATTTTGGTGAAAAAATCACCATCTTACTCCCATTCTGTAAGCATAATGTCATAGAGTATGGTCAACTCACAAACCTAACACAGCCAAGATGATTTGCAAGTATCAAGTCAATAGTATTAATATACTACATTATACACCTATATTACCTAAGGAATGCCTCAACTACCAAGGTGATTAAGATTTTACACTGGGAACAGCTTCAAAATGCAGATGGACTGCAGAACATTGAGCAGAAAGCTCTGATCAAAGCCTAAGTCACAAATTGCTGAAGGTTAAGTTTTGAACATACCCTTCCCCCAAAAGTCTTTAGTGCTGAGCAGCACATCTTAATCTAGCATCCTGCTTTTATTAAAGCTGTCTGAAATAATTAATTTTGCAGTAACCTAAATACTAAACAAGTAGTTGAATTTAAAGAAAAATGTCCAAAAATTTATCCATTGGAATTTAAGATAACCCAAACCAAAAGTTTTGTTTCTTCTGCTTGTTCAATTGCTACCTCTTTACTAGTCACCCAGGACTGCTTACTTTTGTATAGTCATATAGCAGTCACTAAAAAAAGTTACATTACACAGGATTTCCTCTATGTTTTGTGCAATTTGCTTAATCAGAGACACAGCGATTTGGTTCACAGAAAAGGTAATTCAGGCTGAAAACACAACTACAACTTACTTTTCTGGGAAAAGAAGTTTTAAGTTCAGCTACATAACACTATTTCAAAGAGATTAAGTATGTGGGATGTTCTCTCTTTTCCCAAAAATAGCCATTCTATGTTATCTATTAGGATTCAATGGTGCAGCACTGACATAAGCATAGAAAGACTTCTTGACTGACTCTGAATTGCACAGAAAGATGGTGATGAAGTTCTTTTCTTCTGCAAATACTGCTTCACGTAATATGCACAATGACCCACCATACTGCTAAAGAATAAATGAGATTAAAGATGAGTCATGTAACACAAAAGGTAGCACATACTGCAGCTTTGGTAGTAATTCTCATTATTAGTACTATGGCACTTGGTACCTGCTTTCACAGTCAGTGGATGAAACACATCATGCCCTTGAGACACAGACACTAAACAAGACTGCTTTAGAGAAGGGGAGACACCTGCTCCCTGCAGAGTCTTTCCTGCCAGCAGACAGGAAACCTCATGTTCTTCCTCCCCTTAGCTCCAGACCAGGGCTTAAAATCTGTTAAGTGAGTCTAATGTTTGACACTTAAATGGGTTGTCAGGTTTTCCCCCTGATATTCATAGCATACACTGCTCAATACCTGCAACACCAAAAAACAAACAAACAAAAAAGATAAAATAAAAGACAAAATAGAGGGCGGCATGGGAATTTAGGTGCTTTGTTTTGCAATTGTAATAAATATAATCAATAGTAGCTACAGAGATTAAGTTACTGAACTCTCATCCTTCCTTCCACATACATCAAAAAACATGTGCACTCTCTCTCCTCCTTCACTCTGTACTAAAGATTGAAGATCATGGTCATTAGGTTATCTATAACAAAAAAGCTGAAGTTGATGGTAACTCTATACACCTATTTGATGCAATTCTGTTACCAAAATCAAAAACTGGAGCTACAGAATGACTTACATAAGAAAATATTCCTGGACTACAGTGATACAAATGAGTCAGACTGCCACAGTTATTAATCAAAGCAACACATGCAAAAGAAGAGCTAATCTTAAAACTCTTCCTAAGTGAATCATCAATAAAGCTTTTTTTACTGAAGCCATGTATTAAAAAAAGTCTTTTAGAAGAGTGACTTCATGATCACCTAATCAAATCTATCTACAAGAAATTAAAAAAAAACCACCAAAACACCAACAAAGCAAAACATGCTTTTGTATTAGGAACAATGGAAAGTAAGGGACATATTGGTTTAAATCCAGCAAAGATGTCCAGCGATGAGGCAGAGATGTGCAAGATCTGTAGTTCTACTATGTAACTTAGCACAATGTCTGTAAGTGACTTAAAAATACTGTATTCTTTCAGCTATAGGTTTCAAGTATAAGAAGGGTGCAACTAAAGTCACACTGGCTACTTCACCAAACACAGAAATTCAATGACTATGTGTGATAGAGAAACCAGTGCACAGGGTGGAAAAAGAAGCCCTTTTCATGGTATCTGTGCTAATAATGGAGTGGCAATGGTTTTGGAAATAAGCCAGTAACACAGCCGTGTTACAATGTGATATGACATATTTCCACTGCAGAGTGGACAAAATCAACGCTCAGATTGATTAAATGTGCAGCATGGGTGTAATCAAGAAGTTGCTTCCTGAACTCACATGACTCACTGCCAGGAATGCACACTGGGGTCAAAGCCTAACTCCACATGACTGTGACAAGAGTGAAGCTGTGATGAAATTCTGCTTGTATTGCAAGAACCTTGTGAAGCCAAGTTTATACTGAGAAGAGGTTCAAAAAGGAAAGGTAAAGTAGTCAGAGGGCAGAGTGGCATGGCCCCACATACAGGCTGCAGATCATGGATGTTCAGGCTAGTTTTAAGGTCCAAACTGAAAGGAGCATCTGGAAGATGGATCTGGGAGTACAGAATATACTGCCACACCCTGTGTTTCAAGATGACAAGCTAACAGGTTGAATGAGCTTTAAAACTGTTAAATACAAACTCCAGACCATTGTTTTGCAAGCTTTTCCAGCCCTTTCAACTGACCTTAGTCAAAAAGGTCAGTAGTTAAAGGGAAATGTATCAATCAGAAAGTCTTGAATGATACATATTCAAAATTTTACCTTTTGCACTACTTAAGTTAACAAAATGAACAAAGTGTTCCACCTCCCAAGAAAGCAGAAATTCAAAGTTGTGCATGAAAGAAACTCAAGGTATTCGTACTTGAAGAGGTAAAGATTCACCTGCCAAACTATGACACAGTTTCACCATCAGTGACTTAAGGCTCAAGCACTGAAAAGGAGTTCTTATTTATCCCAGGATAAATAAGTAATTTGGAAGACCCCAAAAGAACAGATCAGTGGTACTACCCTGTCTTCCCCAAGATTCCAGTCAAAACAAAAGATCGTCTGTGGCATCTTTGCTGCTGAACATTCTTGACTGCAATATAAATTCTACTTCACTGGCTGTTCATAGCTTGGACAAACACTCTGCTGGGTAAAAACTCTGGATGTCTGGGCTCAGAGAATCTTGGTGAGTGGAGTTACATCCAGTTGGCAGCCAGTCACTAGTGGGATTCAGCAGGGCTCAGTACTGGGGCCAGACGTGGTTAATATCTTTACCAATGACCTGGAAAAGGAGATTGAGTGAACCCTCAGTCAGTCTGCAGGCAGCACAAAGATGGGTGGGAATGCTGATCTGCTGCAGAGGGATCTGGACAGGATGGATCTATGGACCAAGGCTGATTATACTGACATCCAGTAAGGCAAAGTGCTGTGTCCTGTCCTTGGGTTACAACAGCTCCATGCAGTGCCTTAGGCTGGGGGCAGAGTGACTGGAAAACAGCCCAGTAAAAAGGACACAGGGAGTCCTGCCAGCTGAACATGAGCCAGCACGTGCCCAGGTGGCCAAGAAGGCCAATGGCATCCTAGCTGGGATCACAAATAGTGTGGCCAGCAGGACCAGGGCAGTGATTATTTGCCTGTAGTCAGCACTGCTGATGCTGTATCTTGAATCCTTCGCCCAGTTTTGGGCCCCTCACAAGACACTGAAATGCTGGAGTGTGTCTAGGGAAGGGCAATGGAGTTTATGAAGGGCCTGGAGCTCAGGTCTTATGAGGAGCAGCTGAGGGAGCTGGGGGTGTTTAACCTGGAAAAAAGGAGGTTCAGGGAGGACCTTACTGCTCTCTACAACCACCTGAAAGGAGGGTGCACTAAGGTGAGGGTCAGTCTCTTCTCACAAGTGGCAGGAAGAAAGGAAAGGGGCTCAAGTTGTGCCAGAGGAGGTTTAGACTGGATATTAGGAAAAATATCTTCACAGGAAGGGTTGCCAAGCACTTGCACAAGCTGCCCAGTGAAGTGGTTGAGTTGCCATGCCTGGATAAGACATATAGATATGGCACTTGGGGACATGGTTTAGTGGTGGACTTGGCAGTGGTGGACTAGTTATTGGACTAAATGATGTAAATCAAAATGTTTCTATGATTCTGTATTTAATTTAGAAAGTAAAGTGAGTATGTCAGAAATTTTTCAGTAAGACAGAACCTAAAATGAGCTAATCTCAGCAGCCAGTACCCAGCAAGACAAGAAGCCTTTTCTGTCCAGCAAAACATTTGGTATAGCATGCAAACCAAACCTACAGCACTAAATATATGGCTATAGAGAACTCAAAGATAAAAACTTTGTGGAAAAAAATTACCTGGATACCACCTTCATTTAACGCTCTGGCACCATAGGCAATCCTTGTTCCACCCTCCAAAGTAGGCTGTATACTAGGATGATGCTTCCACCTCTGAAATTCTCTAAATGGATTCAAATAGGGATTTTGATAATCTAAACCAACCTTAAAAAGAAAAAAGTGCACATCAATAAAAACAAGGTATGAAATTTCAACAAAAATTTGAAATCAAAGCAATTGCATATTACCACATCAAGTCTTTCAATCCATTTTATTCTAAAGCAACCTCAGGATCTTCCTACTTAAACTACTGCCAAAAATATATTTAATTAATGGTACAGCAGGAGCAAATAAAAAAAAATTGCTGCTACAAGTCTGCTCTTGTCCTCACCTGAAATATGGAAAATATTTAATTGCATTGTAACCTCCTTTCAGCTGTCTTTGGCATAAAAATTATTAAATTAAGCAGCATTTAATGGGTGCGATAAGCAGCAAAACTTGTTTCAAATTTGCATTTCATACCTCTGCCCAAAAAAAGCTGAAAAAAGAGGTAAACAATTATTTTTTGATTGTTATGTCCTTGTGCTCTCATACTTCAAACAGTTCTTCAAATTGTTTAGTAGTCAATTATAATTTCCAATTAGGTGAGCCATTGTAATAAAGCACAGGGGAGCAATGATGATAGCAGAAAATGGGGTAAAATAGATTGCCAGTGGGCTGGATGCTCAGGATTCTTATACATTTGAGAATTTGACCAAATATATAGTCTGCATTTCCCATCTTTAAGATATTCTTAAAAAGAATTCTCTTGCTGAATTTCTCTTTTTTGATAAAGGGATTATTTCTGGTTCCTGTGAGCTTTATTGGAGATAACTAACAAAATACATCATGAGTCAGCAGCAATCAAGACTTCGGTATCTGTGGCAGCTCACTGCTTTTAGAGCAGTGCTTGCATCTGTGTTGCTGACAAGACAAATTAATGAACAAGTTCCAAAATAAGGGTAAAATAACCCTACTACAAGAATCATCTCAGACTGAAATATAGGTATAAAGGTCAAAGACAAAAAAGTGATTGTGTGTTCACATAGAAGTTGATTTTTTCCTCTCTGGAGAGAATATGAATGTTACTGATTACCTACCATTCTCTGCAAGAATCAGAGCTCTCAGCCCCTCTAAAATCAAACAGAAATTGAGCATCTACTGTTGTACTTCTTAATGCCAATATTGGAAATCTGTACAGGACAAGTATGTGTGTCTGAGAAAGCTAATGAGTTTTTTTTCAATGCTTCTTACAAAACAGACAAAAATAGAATTTTTCCACACACTGTGTAATCCTTCTGAAATCTAGAAGACAGAAGTGTCAGCTCAGTCCCATGCTGCTGAAAGTCCAATTTGTATGCTTGACTCTTACAACATCTGTGTTGAAGCACGTGCACAGGGTAAACAGTGAATTTTTCATTTTGAACTGTATGTTATAGAGAATATTTCCAATCCTTGCTCCTTGCATCGCCTGGCTGCCAGAATGACACCAGACTATCTCCAGAGATCTCACAGCTTCTGATAAAGTGGCAATAAGCAGAAAGAAACTGCCTGCCCAATTCAGACAAGCAGTTGCAAAAGAGGGCAACACCAACAGGGGTGGAGAATACCAAAACCAAAGTGAAGAGCTCAGAAATGAAAGAGACATTGCTAGTAGCATTGCAGTGCTTCCACTTTAGACACTTCTCTCATCATGTGGAGTTACACACAAGGTTGACACATGGATTAGGAAATGGAACTGCAAAAAGTGCATGTGATTTAGATTTCCTAACTTACAAGAATTTTTTGAGCAGAGCTTTGATTAGTCATTTGGTTTTGCCATTACCAAAATTTGCTTTGTTTGCAAAGAAATTATGAACAAGTTTTCTAGTTGGTCTCAATAAAAGACATTGGATTAAAGACAGATTAATATGACAAATTAGCCTTCCCTACTATGGGCATAACCACACTTAAGATTGTAAAAGGACTATATTTGGTCTGTTCCTATTCTTGTATTTACATTTTCTCACTAAAACAGAGAAAAGAAACTGCATGAAATGAAGCTCAAACAACATGTAAGAGTGAAAAAACTAACTTCACTTACCACAAATCCAAGAGCAACTAAAGGCTCACGCTCATTTAAGTGATAAAGAAAGGATCCTCCATATGTATGTCTGTCTAATGGCCAGCCTACAGTATGTTCCACTCTTCCGGGTTTCCATTTTGTTTTATCAATGGTCCATAACTGAAATGAGGATGACCAAAAAATTACTTCAGATTGCAAAGTAATGGCCTTTCAATAATATATTGAAAGACAAACACACAAGTACATATAGGAGAAACTTAATTTACTCCTATGAGCAATGCAAAAATTCATACAGCAAAATACCAACTGTTCAGTATAGTTTTTTGGATTCCATTTAAGGTTTTCCCAATACCTCTCTTAAAATGCTGCATATCAAAAAATGTGACTTGAGACTCCACTACTACATCCAAAATTTTCATCCAATCACAAGATTCCTAATATTAGTGACTTCGACAGATACTTCTGCCACAGAATACAATGCTTATGTTGACTTTTTTCTTTGAAAGTATTATTTTTTCATATGATTCTATGAATTATTTTGTGAGTTTTTCAAGGTCAGGACAAAACAATATGCCTGAGTTGATCTAAATATTTTCTGTCAAACAAATTGTCCCACCTCTGTTGTCTCCTACATGTTTTCAGTGCTCCACTGACCCATGGTGAACTCAGAGAAGCATTTTCATGTTTCCAAGATTGAGTCCATTTTCTGCTCATTTCACAAAACATTTTTGCACCATGTAGGTATGCCAGGCACAGTCTAATGACAGGAGGGCAGTTGAGCACCGTAGATCAGCTCAAGCATTGAGGGCACATCTACAATCATGTTCCAGTTCAGACTAAAGAGCACATTTTTGAGCGGGACTTCTGATTGCTCCCACTTACTGTGTTTTGACTCACATCATACAGCAGCCAAGGTGTGAACTGGATTCCATCGATGTGAAACTAAAAGACAGGGTCCTAAAAGTCCATCTAAAACATTTCAGTCATCCATGGGACTAGATCACAGCTAGTCCAAAGTAAAAATAAACCTGAGGTGTGCGTAGTACGGATAACAGCTCATCAGCACCAACTACTTCAGATCCACCCCTACTGGACTGCACTATTTGCTAAAGCAGACAGTCTCATCTGGAAGTAAGGGAATTCTACAGGAAAACCCTTCTTTAATGACAATTTCAGTATCAGAGACTGTAACTAAGATTATGTATATTTACAGAATGGTTATTCTCTACAGAGTGTAAACTAATTATTTAACAAATATTTTGTAGCTGTAAGCACATACTAAAGTAACTCTGTAATAGTCAAAACTCTGAACATATTCTAAAATAATACAGCTCTTTTTCATTAGTGATATTTCCTAAGTATAGAATATTTTAAAAAGGAAATCTCATTCCTATCCCAATTTTATATGCCCAATGAAGGGAGTGTTTTTTTAAAGAAAGGCTCATCCAGAAGGTGCTTCAGAGACCACGACTCATCATCTGAAACAGCTTTCCTCTCTCCCTTTTACTAACATACAGAAAGCCCATAGAAAGTATTATCTTCCTTCCTCATGTACTAAAGCCCCCCAAAATTAGGCAGCACAAATTCATCCCTTGTTTAGCAGATATACGGAAAACAGATATCACAAACGACTGTAATTTGAAAATGTTAACAGAGCAGATTCACAGGTACCTCTATTTATAACAGATACAAGAGAAGCAGCAGCTGAAGTGGAATAGTCACAACATTCAGGGAGCATCTGCTCTGATCAGCTTCAGAACAGCAAAGATTCTGAATTTTCAAAGTGTAACTCAAATTCTTTAATTCTTATGTCTTACAAAAATTAGCTAGAAAGCAAATAGAATCTATGTTAAAGCCTTATGGTATTTTCTTTAATTGTTAAAATTATACAAGTGGTACCTCTTTCAATCCAATGCCATAGCTCTGGGGTTGACAATTCTCCCTTAGATTGTATTTTTTGTACAGCTGTTTGGCTAGATGCCCATGACAACCTTCAGCAAAGACTGTGACTTTAGCATGGAGTTCCAAGCCTCTTTCAAAAGTAGCCTGCAAAAGTACAGCATTTCATCAGCAGTTAGGTCTGTGCCACACCAAACTCACAGAAGAAAATGGAGAGTAATAAAGTGATTTTACACTACTTGGTGACACAGCTCAGACACTACAGACCATTGCAAATTATAGTTCTAGTTCAGTTGCCTTTTCCACCCAACCATGATGCACCCCTGGCAAGTCTTGGAAGGGGATTCCAGTAGAGCAGCCCCACAGTGAATTGCTATTTGTCACTGAAAAGGAGAATCTTTCCAGATCAGAGGATACTTATATCAAATCTGCTCATTCACAAGGTGCAAAGGAACTCTGACAAAGAATATTCACCTGTAACATCACACTTGAATTTTTGCTCATGAAGTCACATTACAATAAAACATTGTAATGTTTGTACCCCAGCACAAATGACATAGAGTAGACAGAACTACCATATCTGAAAAGCCTGAATCACCCCTGCTCCCAAATGGACTCATGACTTCAGAATAATGACATTACCCCAACCTGGCATATTAAAACATACAATAAAATTAAACTAAATAAAACACAACTATAAAAAAATTCTCATTAAAAATTCCAACAAGGATTGAGAACCAGGTAAGGGGAATTGGCATAGTGCTGTATGAGTACATCACCTGCATCTGTGAGTGCACCAGATGAGAATATAGATTACGTTTACAATTTTTTTGTAATGAAAAAAGCTTGATTTCAGTCAGAAAGTTTGATGTTGAAAAAGACAAGGAAAACAGTTTTGGATTAACCTCTTCAACAGTACTCAATTAAACCATCTCAAGGTAAACTAGCATGGGTTTAAAAGAAGCTTACTGCTTTGGTTTTTAATTGCCTCTCAGGTGCAATTTGCTTGTAACTTACAAATGAAAATGTTCCCTCTAGTTGAGAATTACATTTAAACAGGAGTCATAGGATTTTGTGAAATTTTTTGTACTCTTTGAATTTCTGATTGTCAATGTGAACATGAATTAATTTTACAAAATACTAAACAAGAGTTACCTCTTGAATATATAGTGTCCACTGTGAAGTAGCTTTATATAAAACAAATGAACTACAACTCCACATCGTAGATATTAGAAATTCATTAATTTGAAATATTTCAGTAATGTGACACAGCTGTATTTCACATTTAACAACCTTCTCCAGTATCTACACAAGAATTAATATGCAACTTGCTACAATGCTTTTTTTACCACTGTCATTTTTCTTTGGTTGGTGCTGACTGCAAGGTGAGTATCTATTCATTAACCACAGTTTATTTGATTAGGCTCTGTATAAACACATTGAAGGTTCTCTTGCCTTGGAGCTTATACAAACTACACCTATTCACCTGAGCCTTCATGCACTGGAGGTAGTACCAACTGACAAAACTGACAGCTGAAAAACTTGAATTGAGTGACAGTGCAGTAAAAAAGGCTGCAGTAGAGGCACACTCATTATGCACATGAAAGAAGAGACACATTCTCCCAGAACAAATGGGGAAAAAAAAATGAATGTGTTTTCCAGATGTTAAGAAATACACCTAAAATTGTTCCTTCCCATCTTAAAACAAACCCAAACTCCCAATGAAGCTGCACACGTTACTTGTGCCACCTTCTGGACAAAGTATGCACTGGAAAACGAGAGCGTGTCTGTCCCCTACAGCAGATAAACAAAATTACACTGGCAAAATACATTACTCCTCTGCTGGCTATATTCTCTCAAAGCAACAAAGAGTCTTTTCTTCTCACTCCCTGCCTTAAATGGGCAAAACCAGCCCACACTTTATGTGCAAGAAAATACCTCTTTGAAACTCTAGGAAACTAGAGTAAAACTTTATAAAAAAGGAAAGTAAATGTTAAGGAAAAACTTATACTCCTAATTTATGTAGTCAAATAATTCCGTGTGAAAGTTGCACCAAGTAACTCTGAGATGCCACATTCTCCCAACATATTTTACAGGGAAATAGCACACTTAGGGCAGGTTCTGGATTCCACTGAACAAAACAAAAATCCAAGTCTGACACTTAGGGCAGATTACTGCATCCTTTTGGATGCAGAAACATGACCAACCAGCATAAAGGTATAAAGACTCAGTGTGTACCTTGCCCCAACAAGGCAGACAGACTGTCAGCAAGTGCAACTGTGGCTGTAAATATCAAGGAAACCAAACCAGTCAGAAGCATACTCTCTTACATGTTGCTAGTTACCAGATGGACTAAAGCTTTCTATTCCACCTTTGGACTTTTTTCCAGGACTTCCTGGAGTTCTTTCTGTTGTTTCCAGATTTCACATATGCCAAAACACCCTTACATAATCTTCTTCAAGACTTTTATGAAAAGGCTTTTTCTACTAATCTCAGAAGAATTTTACAATGTTCTGAGATGAGAACTTTCACAGGCAATCAATCCAATTAAATAGAGGGAAGACAGGTTCTGAATTTTACAACTTTTCTTATGCTGCAGCAAGACTACTGATGGCAGTAGAAGCAGATGTATCACAATTTTCATAATAAGACCCCTAGTTATGGGGAAGATAGATACTCACTTTAGGTGCTCCATCCTTCTGAATGCCTACATCATTAGTTGCTATCCCTTTCACACTACCATCTTCATGAAAAAGTACCTTTGGAAATATTTAAACAAACAAACAAAAAACATTGTAATGAAACTGTACTTTGAATCTATTAATTAACAGTTCTAAAGCAGAACTTCTAAGCACTATGACTTTCATGATCAAACATGAAGATTATGTATTTATTCATGTATTGTATGCACTTTGCTGGATCTGAGCCAGGGGATTTAGACAGAGGAACACAGATTTCACAATACATATTAGTTAAAAGAAATGTTGCACATGCACAAATGATCATGACTGCACTGAAGGGGGTTCCAAAGCCACTCTTCATAAATACACGCGATGTCATTAGTACCTCAGCTGCTGCATAGCCTGGATATATCTCAACACCCAAAGCTTCTGCTTGTTCACCTAGCCAACTCACAAGGTGGCCCAGACGTACTATGTAATTTCCATGATTAGCCATCGGGAGCCCTAGGCAAAAAAAGACACACACACACATATAACACATCGGAAACTAAGCAAAATAACCAAAGCTGCACACAGTAGATGTCACATCTAAAGCTACTATCTACAAGGTAATCTCACGTGTTATCAGAGCCATCACCTACACAGAGTGTATCACTGTAACCTACTATAGTCTACATACACTTGCTGCACTACACCAAATCAAACTTTTGATTCATGGAGAAGTTCAAAAAGACACAGAGGAAGCTGACTCTCTTCTCCCTCACTAAACTTTACCTGGAAGAATTGGCACTGGAATTCTAGATGTCTCTGTTAAAATTCCAAACTTGTCTTCAGTTACAGGAGTATTAAGTGGAGCCTACAAAAAATAAAATAGAAGAAGTAGAGAGTTATGTTTTCTTAGCCAATCCAACAGAAACAAGAAAATCAAACAATCAAACTGCCAGTCAAGTTCAGGTTTAGTATAGCACTTCTAAAGGAAGGTATCACAAGAGAGAAGATAAAGTACTTTATGAGGCCTTTATCAGGCAAGAATCAACACAACTACTAAGGTTAAAAAAAATACGGCTTTGCAAATAATATCTATTGTACACAGGCCTGTACTACATCAATATTCTAGACCTTTTAAAAGAAGGCAGCTCAACTTGCAGATTCATCACCATAAGGCAAACCAAAGAGTTGACAGCTGACTTCTTGTAGCTCTCAGGTGATAGCAGGCAGCTGGCTGCAAGTCAGACAGCTGTTCTGGGGCCTCTCTCCTAAAATCATCTTAGGCCTTTGCTACACCAGTGTCTGCACAGAAGTCAGTATCAGTCATCTCCAGGAAAAGCTATTGTACAGATCCAGCACATCTGTCATTGGTAAGGACCAAACATCTTTCTGCTTGTACACAGGAGCTGGACTTTGCACACAGGCAGCAAGTGCAGGGCACCCCAGGCTGCACCAGACATATTGTGTAAATGCAGTAGGACCACTGCAGAAAAGAGCAAGGGCCACAGCATAGCTGTGACAGAAAACATTCAGCATTGTTGAACTACAGGAAACAGACTAAAAAGAAGGTACCCACTTTTGTTTTGTCCCATCAATGTATTTTAAAATGGTACTTATTACTAATGGTACCAGGTACTAACTCACACCAGAATGAGTCAGATATGAAGTTCATTACAATCTATGATATGAACTTTGGTGTTTACATGCTCATACTTACCCCTCGTTCTTTCCAGTCTGGAAAGAGTTCTTCCAAGGATCTTGGCTCGACACAAGCACCAGACAATGTATGTGCACCAATCTGAGAAGCCTTTTCCACCAGACACACACGCACTTCTTTGCTGTGCTCAGCAGCCAACTGCTTGAGTCGAATGGCTGCAGAAAGGCCTGCAGGGCCTGCTCCAACAATGACAACATCAGCTTCCTCTGCAAATCTTTCCATGTTTACCCCTTCAATAGAAAAAAATGATAATACATAAGCCAATCTCCAATTTCTTCCAACCTCTCTCTCACTAAAACCAAACCCTCACGGTAAGAACAACTGGGAAAAAACCAAGCAGATAGATACTGAATAGAACTAAATCTTATTGTGATAATCACTGAACCAAAAGCTGTTTGTATATTTTCTTTATGAAAAGAAACACAAAGTTTCTCCTGATACTATTTTATAGCACTAAAGACACTCATTGTGAGATAGCAAGCAAAAATTTCATTTGAAATATTAGTACTGTATTTAAGCATAATGAGAAAAAAACAGCAACACATTTTAGTGTCTTTAAGACTCAGCAATGACAATAATAATAACAACAATAACAACAATAACAACAATAACAATAATAACAACAACAACAACAATAATAATAATAATAATAATAATAATAAAGCAGTTTTTAAAGAATGCAGTGCTTTTACCTTCCCATCGTTTGTCTTTGTCCCGAGGATGAATTGTGTAGTGTGTAGTTATGCGAGGCACAGAGGCAGTGGAGGCACATCGTGAGACACGCAGCGATAGAAGGCAATCTTTCTTTATCAACTTCAGAGCATGAAAGCACTGACGTGCTGCAAAAAACAAATTTGTCAAATCAGTAATTTTCCAAATTTTTCAAAGTTTCAGAGATGCAAGTAGCACAACAAATATGACACCTTCCCCCTCCCAAAGGCTACCAGGTGATGTGAAGATGAGGAAACATAAACACAGATTTTTAAATTTTCAAGTAAGGAGGATGCTGTGTAATTTTTTATCAGGAAAAAAAAAAAAGAAGAAGCTTCCTCTTTAAGCATTCTTTACTCAGTACGCAGGCCAGCCATGCACAGCTGGCATAAGATAATAAGTGTATACTCAGGTACCAAACACATTTTAAGTTCTGATTTAATTTTGAACTTCAAAAGGTTTATTTCAAACTGCATTAAAAGTGACCAAACAACTGTAGAAACAGGACATGCAAGGTTAGTTCTGCCATCTTATCACATGTTGAGACATACAGCTTGGGCTACTAAAACAAGGCAGTTCAGCTAAAGTACATGTCACAGTCTGCAGTAAAAGCAGACTTGAACCCAAGTGTGCTTAGCCAAAGCTAGGAACAGTAGATACAGGTAACCACTACCTTTGCTGCAGATACAGCGATCGTTGCGAAAACAAATTAGAATTTCTGTGTAAGCAAATGGACGGAAAATAACATTTCAAATTATCAAACCAGGACTCTTTTCAGAGGGCTATTACATGTCATAGTTTCCCTCTTTTAGAAACAAGGAATAAATGTGTGTGATTTGTATTAAAAAAAATAGTTATATTTAAAAGATCTGTGAACTAATGTGCCTTGCTTAGTAATATTCCTTCCTTAAAGATTTTGCTTTATTCAGGGATGAAGAATGATACCATATTTAAAGTGGAGAATTTCTCCAAAATTATATAAGTAAAATCACCCATGTGCTGTGACTGAAATGTTTAGTTGAGAATGGCAATTGGCAAGGCCATCACAAGCATCCTGTGTCATAACCCTGCCCGGTGACAATTAGGACAGAGGTCTCTACATGCAAGGTAGCAAGTATTATCCATGTTGGTTCCTTAACAGGAATTCTGTACCTAACCAACATAACAAAAAAGGTGGTATTACCATGCCACCTCATGATTTTTTTACTTATCCTTTACCTGCAACCAGGCAGGATCTGAGAACAAGTACTCTATAAGGCTGACAATAGCTACACTCTCTCTCTATATATATATATTTATATGTATAAAGAAACATATATATATATATGTCTACAGAAACTTTAACTTTTAGGATTTTTTTATTTGACCATAACTGATGGTACTAAGAATCACACAGCATATATATATATATATAAATCAATTACTTTGCACATATGCAAAAGAAGTGAAACTCTGCTCCAAGCACGTCTGATAATAACAGAGGTGATGCAAACGCTGGACGGGCAGATTCTTGCCCAGTGAGCGCACAGTGCCTGGGTCACGACGCTACGGGGAGCTCAGGGACTCGGAAAGTGACGGGAAACGCCTGCACGCCCCATGAAATCCCCAAGGAGAAACTTTGCGGCAGCTCTTCAGTAACAACTGTCGGGATGCTGTCTCCACAACTACTTCCCAAGTAAGGACACTCGTTCCACCGCTTTATTTCACCCTTTAAAACAGGTGACACCTAGCGTCGCTCAAAGATCCCGTCCATCTCTTTAGGCACCCCGCTGCAGGTGAATAACT
The DNA here is from genome assembly GCA_034509185.1 of Euphonia xanthogaster. Lineage (NCBI taxonomy): Eukaryota > Metazoa > Chordata > Aves > Passeriformes > Fringillidae > Euphonia > Euphonia xanthogaster. The sequence goes on along the minus strand of JAYDZK010000202.1, from coordinate 31,002,873 downwards.
CACATCAATATCACGGAGCCGGGCCGCGGACAGCGCTCAGGCACAGCGCTGTCCGCCCGCCCTCGGGGGCACACCGGCCCCGCGCAGGGGGAGCCTCGGGCAGGGGGAGCCACGGGGTCCCGGCCCGCCGGCCTCGCTCCGGCCCCGCGCCCGCCCGGACACAGATCGGAAGAGCG
>JAYDZK010000202.1:30989812-31002260 GCA_034509185.1 Euphonia xanthogaster | reverse complement strand
GGGACATGGCCGAGGCGGGGTCGCTGCCGACCGCCGCGGTGCCCGAGGGATCGCCCGGCGCCCAGCCCCGGAGGGTGCGCCGCGGGAGCGAGGGCTCGGGGTCGCCGGAGCTGCCCGGCGGCGACGCGCGGGAGCTGCTGGAGGAGGTGGAGATGCAGATCGGCGACGTGAGTCGGGCGGGCTCCGGGGCCCCCTCGGGGACGCTACCGGGCGCCGGCGACCCCCAACCTCTCTGCCGTCCCTCCAGGCCGCCTTCTCGCTGGCGAAGATCCTGGAGGCGACGTCGGCCGTGTCGGCCCAGGTGGAGGAGCTGGCCACCAAGTGCTCGGAGAACGCCCGGTTCCTCAGGACGTGGCGGGACCTGCTGAGGGAGGGCTACGAGTCCCTGAAGCCCAGCGGCTGACGCCGGCCCTGCCCGCCGAGCCGCCCGCTCGGCCCGCACTGCGGCGGGGCTTTTTTCCACCGCCGCCTTCAGGGACCTCACGTGGAGTTTTGTTTTCCCCCTGAGTTCTTTCACAAATACTTGAGGGCTTTCGTATGGATGTTTTATGTTAGTCTACCGAATAAAAAAAACTTTGTTTAGGGAATCAGTTTTGACTTTTAGATTCTTCGTTGAAGCTCAAGCGATCTCTTACTCCCCTATTTTTATCTCTCTCTTTGGTGCTAATGTGGTAGATACAAAGTTAGTATGAATGCTACATTCAGAACTCGTTACTGCTAGGGAAGTGGTGTCCTATGATAAAGAATTGTCAGCGCTCCTCTTTAAGACCTGTCACCACAGAAACTCTGCCAACCCCAGAGGAACTTCAACTAGCTTCAGTTTTTTGTTACACACTTTAAGTATGGCATAATGCGACAAGTTGTGGCTTATTTATGAGCCATAGAAAAATCCTATATCCCAAACCTTACTATTTTTAGCAATATTGCAGTGTATGTCTATAAAGCTGCAGATTATTTTTTGCAAGATGTTTTATTACTGCAAACAATTTTACCAAACCTTTTGTTGCAATAAAGTGCCTTATTATGAACTCTGTATCTCTGCAGGGTAGAAGTTTAGCAGCACTGTTTACTGATAGGATGGATTATTTTGAACTGTAAGTAAAAGCTTCTATTAGTTAGAATAGAATTTGTGACTTTTATTCTCCCATCCCTGGGGAAGCACCTCAGAGCCTTTTCAGTATTTGGTCCTGTTTTTTGCCTAAAGCAGTGACTAGTTTGATAGTCTAGAGCTTACTGTTAATAGAACTTTTTGGTCTGAAGGATGGCTGATCTGTATCAAGTAGCTGTCCTGACACTTCTGTACCTTAACCAGGCACTGTGGAAAAAAGTAATGCTGAGATGCAGCGGCAGGCTGCAGGAGAATGTGACTCTGCCATGTCTTATTAGCAGGCCTTATTTTTACTTATAGGACTTTGAGAAAGACCCACTGTAGCTTGCTTATCAAAACAATAAAGAAGTTGCAAAAATTATGAAGTATTGAGTATTGTTGTCTTACTGGTAGAAACAAAGGTGACAGTGAATATAACCATAATCACGTGTGGTGAAAAACGAGTAATGGCAAGGTCAGGGATCCTTGCACATCTCACCAAAGGCAGTTGCAGTCCTTGGGAGGGCTCGGCCTCTGAGTAAGGAACTTCTATTGAATTGAGTTCTAATTGTCCTAGTTAAAGACAATCCTCGTGGCAGGATTTTGCTCAGGTGTTTTTAACCCCTACAACCCAAAAAATTGCTAAACAGCTTGGAAAATAAGTCGTTTTGTTTAGCAGGTAATATTTTATTTCAGTAGAACATACAGTAGTGGAAACAAGATGCTTAACAATCTTCAGTTTCAAATCCAAAGATAATCCAAAGTTCTGTAAACAGTTGAAGTGTGAGCCACACTTTTTCAAAATTTTACTTCTTATAGTACTAAGAAGTTAAGTGCAAACATTAGAAGTATCTTTTAACTTAATTTTAAATAGTTTCAAATCAATGCAAAAAAGAAGCTTTTTTTACCTTTTTGGGCTTCTAGGCCATCAGACTGAATACGGTACTGAAAGAAGAAGGGAAGTTGTAATAATTCATAATAGAAAACATTCTCTTCATTAAGAATGTGTGAAGGAACTGCCTCTAGGGGATTGTTTCAGATGGGATATTTTTTATTTTACCCTTGTAATTCTGGGAAGTAAAATAATGCTTCAAAAAGTGCTGAATGGCTGTGGTCTTTAAATTACTTTAACTATAATGCATCCAGTCATGTACAAAGTGATTAAAATGTAGATGTCATGACACCTATTATGACTGATAATTTTCTATTTGACCATCTCCCTTGTACACAGAGAGACATCTAAAGACTGGTATTTGTTGAAGTCTGCAAGCTGTGGTAAGCCTGTTAAGAAAAGTGAGGAAAAGAGCAGCAGCAAGGTGCTGGGATACTCAGTCCAGTCTTTCCAGAGTAAGAAGGGAAAAACTGCCACCAGTTAAAGCTGGGGTACACTTGGGAAAAAAAACAAGCAAACAAACCAAACCTCTTCTTTTTATTTTTTTTTTTCTTCACCACAGTTCTGGTTCTGCCTGAATTGGAATCTTAAAAACCATCTAGTCCCAACCTCTCCCTGCCATGGGCAGGAACACCTCCCAGTAGACCAGGCTGATCAAGGCCGTGTCCAACCTGGCGACTGCATTAGAGCTGTGATTACCATTTCACTATTGCCTTTACATGAGTGAAATAGTCTGTAGATTTATAAAAGGAATATAATTTTCACTTGTTTGGCTTTGACTAATATTGTTAACTGACCTAATTATGAAATTAGATTGTTTTTCTTACGGCTATTGCTCCTTAAAGCTTTTTAAGAGACGATGCAGCCTAAATAGAGCCAGTTAGAAACTTTGAGGAGAAAATGCATTTCTTAATGAGGAAACCAATTAACTCTTTAGTTAAAAAAAAAAAGTCAGCTATTGAAATGGGAACTTACAAGAAGAAAAAAGAAAAAAGACAGAGACACACACACACACCCCCACGCACATACACACACACACACACACACACACACACATACATACACACTTCCCCATAAATAGATGATTTTCAAACAATCTGCTTTCAGCGTGAGATGTTTCAAATGACAATTCATTTTTTTCCACACTCTTGGCTTCTGGGAGAAAAAAGCCCCAAACATCTGATTTCTCATTCTGATCTAGGATGAATTGTCAAAATGTCAGGTGCTGCTGTGAGATGGTAAAATGCTAGTTCTACCTGCAAACAGACACATGGCTCCCTCTTCCCGCAGTGCTTCTCGTGAGCCCTGATGTCACACCTCCCTCATTTTCCTTGTGGCTGTAAAGCAGCAAGCCCGCGGATGTGACACTAACAGTGCCGATGTCACTGTGAGGACTCAAACCATCATTACGTGTAGGAATTTAGTCTTGTTGACTGTGTAGTCACTGAAGCATCAGAAGAGTCTGTACAAAGCACGGGCTTCGTAGCCTTTGGCGTGATTTCATGCATTGGCCACATCTCTACCCAAATGAATGATGGACCGTACGGTTTCTGGCTGCCTTTACCTCTTTTGGATCTTCTCTGTCTGTAGTTGTACCAAACCTGGTGAATCATTTCTTTGAAAGGTCGTGTAGTCAAAGTGTAGAGAAGAGGATTCAAAGCACTATTTATTGGCAGTATAAAAATCACCACCCAAGAAGTTATGGTACCTTAGGGAGGGAAAAAGAAAGGCAGCTGTAATGTGCATCCCAGTGTTTGCATTCTTTAATTAGCATAAGCACTTGATGCCCATGTGGCACAGCTTGCTGGTGAGAGGGGAAGATCACGTGCTCTTAGGCTCAGCTCCTGGCACAACTGGTGCTTTTCCTTTTCTTCTTTCTGTTACACTAACACTGCTTCTTATCTCCCTCTGGTTTCAGTACTCCCTGCAAAAGCTGACATTTATTATTCTCCCATTTATCCCTCTTTTCTATGCCACAGCTCCCTATTTGTCCTGACAGACTTCTTGTTCTGGCTGAGCCCCTTTTTCTTGCCCCAAACCCTTTTGTCTCTGCTTTGCTCCTTATCTCTTCCTGTGATCTCTGTTCCCCATCCTTTTGCCAGGACTGATGACATGCAGTCCTACTCATGCCCCTGATGTTCTGTTCTCCTGCAAAACTATCCTTGATTACCTGTATCCCCTCAGAGCCTAGTTTTCTCTTCTGCACCATGCATCCTTCTTATTTCCTTCTTTTCCTGTTGGTAAGATTTTCTGTGTTCACTGTCTGCCTATGTCAGTCTGTGCATCTTTACAACATCCGTTTCTTGTCCTTTACTGTTTGGGAGATAAGTTACTTGAGGGGCAGGTGCAGAAGGGACAAGATTAAAGTGCTGAAAGATGTCAGTGGGTGTCCTCCGTCGTGTCTGTTTATAAAATTGTTACAGAACTGTTCCAAGAGGCGCAAAAACCTTAATTGACTGCTTCTGGGACATCCCTCCGCCCCTCTCCACTTTTACAACTTTGTTGCAATATCAAGACATTCCTGTTGACACCCATCACATTGGCTACAGTTTTGGAAACAAGCAGGTGCTTAGTTCTAAAACTGTCACAATGTATCACCAACACAAAGCAATGCTGCCAATTCGGACAGCTAGCTGTCATGTCTCTAGTTTCACGAATTGAGTAATTACTAGTTAATCTGGCTCATCTATCACAGGACACTAATTTGCTGAACCCAAGATCACCCTGTGATTCAGCAAGATTTCTTCAAGGTTTCTTGACTTATAATACACCTGCTTCCTCTTTTCAAGATAGTTTCTTTCAAATATCATAGGTGGTTTGATTAATTTCTTGAAGAACAATTTGAAAATATTAGAAGTAACCGAATATTTAACATAATCAGTGTAACTTCCAGACATTTGAGATGCAAGTCCAAACTTTGAAAATTTCAGCTCCCAACCCTCCTGGTCAGCACATAAGGCAAAATCACCTGAGCTAAAACATTTTCTTGCCGATGTAATATTGTGACATACATCTGTACACTGAATCTGAATCTGCTCTTGCTGATTTTTCTGTTCGTGCTCATGTGTCCTTTCTAACAGGGTTAACAAGCCCCACACGAAGAGGCTTTTTCCTGGCATCTACTGGTATTGCAAAGAGAAGGAAAAAATTGAGGTGCAATTTGAGTCTTTCAGGTTATACTATTTTTACATGGGAATATATTCACAGCATGAAGCAGATAAACAGATCTTTATGTGACTTAATGGTCTGAACTATAAATACCAGCTTGTAACATAAAATAATTTCAGAATAAGTTACGTTGTTTAATCAAGATAGAAAACACTATATTGTCCTGAAACATTTAGGTAACAGAAACAGCAAAAGTCCTAAGATGAGAAAAGCCAATGCAACTCAGCCTTGATTTTCAAATATATTTTGTACACTTAATAGATATCATATGCAGACAGTCTTGAATTATTTGAATTTTGGAGTTTTTTATGTAACTCAAAGGTGGCTAATCTTTCATGGTTATAATAACAGAGTTTAATTAAATAGCAAAACTATATAGTTCATTATATTGTGTGTACATATATATAGATATAGAACATTAAGTTAATTTCAGCAATATAGTTCATTTCATTAAATTATTTTTTCTTCTGAAGTAGAAGGAACATTTCATGCAGGCACTGTTGAAACAGCCTCATAAAAGAAAGGACATACCTGGTATTTCTACTCGAAGTAAAGAAAGGAGTTTCAAAATAAAAATAGGTATCCAACATAGTGCATCAGTAAATACAATGAAGAAAAAACGTTTAGCAAGGATCATCTCTTTTTTAATATGATTCCGAATTTCAGTAGCCATAATAGCTGTCTGGTGAACACTGTAGAACATACTCCCATAGGAAAACACAATGATGATAAAAGCTGCCAAGTTTACACCTGTTTAAAAGTTAAAATTAATTATACCTTAAAAGAATAATGGCAATTCTATATCACCTATTTGCAGTCTGGTAATAAAGAAGAATATTTCATCTAAATTGCTAGTCCCATGGAATTAAGTGGCCAGAAAACCTGAGTCTGTCCTCATCCTGAAAACTGAATTTTTTTCTCTACTCAGGTATTCATTTTATTCACTGAAAACTGGCAAAACACTGTTATCTGATTAAAATTAAATCATTCTTCTCTAGCCTTGGTATTGCTCTACTTCCCTAACATAGTCTATTAATTCAAGAACATAATGGTCAATAATTTCTTTCTACTTTCTCATCCCCTCATGCATTTTAAGATAAGTAGCTATACATCTAATACAGTAAAGTATTTATATAGCAAATAGTCTTTAAATGCTTGCTGAAGCATGAAAATCCAAGGAGGTGTGAACATCACAGCTATCTTAATTGTTTGAAAACTTGGTCCCTTTGCAGCTCTAGTAACACATAAAGAAGAAAAGCAACTTACCTAAGAAAATCACAACAGAATAAATCTGACTTCCTGAACTTTCTGATTGTTCTGAGTGAAGAGGAAAACAGACGCCATTGGTGCCATAGTAGTTCCTGAAAAATTCCTTATTGCTCAGTGGGATAAAAGCAACAGCAAACCCGATTATCCAGATAAGAACCAAAATGGAAATTGTCCTGCATTTTCTGGGCTTCAAACACCTAAAAGGATAAACTATGCAGATGTATTTTTCCAAAGTCAGATAAGTCAACAGTAAGACTGACACCTCTGTAGACAGAATAGCCAGCGATCCAACCAACTGACAGTGGGTACTGTCCATCCACAACTGAGCGTGCTTGTTGTATTCTCCACGATATTTAAGATCAAAAGCTCCAATCACAAATAAATATATCCCCATCAGACAGTCAGCACCTGTGGGCACAGTGCTTTACATCATTATTTACACATCTGAATTTCCCATTCTCTCTGTATACGTATATTAGAAAACAGACACACACACACATAAACATATATGTCAGTTACTACTTACAAGTGAGCTACTGCATGGATATAAAATCAATATTACATCTGGAATTCTACTATGAATTACAATTAAGGCAGTATAATTTTATATTACTTTTTCCTTTTTTTGTTTTCCTTTTCATTTGGTCTGACAGTTCATGTTTCACACTTGTTTCCATTTTTTAAAGCTCTGGTAAAATTGTTTTGCAGATAGAAAAATATACAGCTTTATTTATAGAAATAATCTTGCAACCCTTTTTTATTAGGTCTTATTTCTTTATTTATTTCTATATTAACATTTGGCTTAAGATAATTTTCTTTGAGTAGGCCATCTCTGCTGGATTCGAAGTTTATTTTTCCCACCTTTTGCTAGTTCAAAGCTCATGTGCATAGTCTTCTAAGACTAGTAAGGGGAGATGACTGTCAACACAGAACTGAAGGCTTCATGGGTATTTTACTAAATATTTTGCATAGTATTCAGATTGTTCTATGGGGAAAACAAAGTTTCAAAATCAGCAACATGCTGTATATAGAAATGTTGCAATCACTTTATACAATGTTGACAACTACCTCTCAAAATGCATCTAATTGCATTTGTGCAATCCTCATAGACTCTCCTCTATTGAGAGACTCAGGATTGTAGTGATTGTCTTGCCAAGTAGTTCATCCATGAACTTGTCTTGCTTTCAGGACTAAAATAAAAAAAAAAAAAATCACCCCAATTCCTAATATTGGGGAGCTAGGACAAATCAATTTTCTATATTTGCATAAACATATTTGTGTAAACATAAAGATTTGCATAAACAACCTTTTGTTCATGCAAAGAATAGAATATTTGAATGCAATAATTACATGTAGAATTCAGTACTTACTGAGAAATGCATAGTAAAATATAGATTTTTGGGCATTTGAAACATTGTAATTTTATTTTTCTTGCTGAAGAAAGTGGGAATTCGACAGAATTCCCACAGCATGAAAATCAAACGTGAAACCTTTGGAATGTCCCAGCTGCCAAAGGCAGCATTTAATGAGACCTCTTGGTATATAAGCCACAGCATTTCGTGTTTTCATTTGCAGTGTCACAAAAGCAGAGTTAATTCAATGCTGGAAATACATCACTATACTATAATCACAAATATCATACACGCTACAAGCAGACTAAAAAGATATTCTAGATATGGAGTACTCACAGCAGAGAGACATTATGGAGATGGCATGCAGCTTGTTCTCCGATCTGATGTAAGGCCTCATGCAGATAACAAAAATGTTCCCAAAGCAGGTAATGGCAGATACAACCCAGACAAACACTCTCTGTATGATGCTAGCTAAAAGATTCTCGAGGGAGGAAATCCCATCCGTGTTGGGTTTGCAGCTGCGCACATGAGGAGCATAGCCACAGTACTGGAATTTCTTGAAATATCTGGTTGTGAGAAACAGATGTGAGATCATTCTAGATTGGTTGTCAGAATATCAAAATTATCTAGTAACTACTCAGAAAACATATTCTGAAAGAAGAAAAGTAAATAAAAAATGGCCAAATTTGACAATTGCTCATGTACTGCTTTTCATACATGTTTGTTTTCAATTATCCAGTATTCCATAGTTGTAAAATTCAGGCCAAAGAAAGCAAACTTTCTAAAATAATCTACTTACATGTGGGAAAGGTTTCTCAGGGGACTGAACATTCTCCTCTGGATGTTTGCAATTTCAATGTCCTCTAAGCTGCTGTAAAAATACATTCTCAGTAAAAGGCCAAAGAAACTCAGTAACAAAATCCCAAATTTTATGAGCATTTAGTTATGATTTTATGATTATAGGAAACTAGAGAATAACTTTATTGTGTCTAATCTGTCAACCCTTCGAAACCTGACCAAAAAGTCTTCTTAAAATCTGGAGTGGAACAAAAAGGAATTGCAAATAATTTTAATAAACTCACTGTTCTTCCAGATTCATGAAGAAAACTCTTAGTGCTGCTCTCAGTCATGAAAATTGATGAATATCTGATTAATATGTCACCCTTTCAAAGTACTATTCTACAGATGCTCTTTCATCATCTCTGGGGAAATAATAACTTGTTCTAGTAGTAATTTTTTTATACATCTCTCTTTTATCCCAGGTAGTGCTTTACTGGACAAACAAACCAACCCAAGAACTCAGTCTCTTCATTATGCCCAAACCAGCAGGAAGCTGGGACACAGAACACAGCATGTAAGAAAAAATGCTGGCTTTTTTGTGACACACAGGTGAGATTCCTTATTTTAAATTTTATACCTATATATATGAAGGCAGTAATGTTTTTTCCCCTGCAGTGCTAGATCAATAAATTTTAACTCTGTAAGACGTTCTTGTAGAACTTCATGTTCTGTATTCTTCCAGTCTCTCCTATTCTCTGGTTAGATGTGCACCTGGTCAGGGGTCTTTGGTTCTCCTTGTGGGGAGCCTTATTTGGATTTATTGTTCAAAGATTTGAATGCAATATTCCTGTGAGTTCTGAATTCATTAGTCAAAAATGTAGAACTGGTTAGTTGATGTGGATTGGTGGGCAGTTTTGCTGGCAGACATGAGAAAGCCCCAACATGGAATTGTGCTACTTTTATTTAAGTGCTGCAATGAATCCTAGGGAGTGTTTTCCCCAACTATTTCTACTATTTCAAACAGATGAAGAGGGAACTGGTGTTCTACAAACAGCCAAAATACAGTTGCCTGTTGATCTGTCTCAAGATTTAACAGGTTTTTTTTTTAACTAAAACAGGTGAAAGGCCATGATCTGAGTTGTATGAGTTCTTTGGTGTTAAATAATAGATAAAATGATAAAATCATGCTGTAGCTTGACTGTTAAGGAGGTAATTGGTTATTATTTTCTGTGCTCAGCTGTTTATTTTCGTAACACTTATATAGATTTAGTATTTACATTCATCAGCCTTTTAGTTGAATTTGGCCAGGGGGTTCCAGTCACTGTGAGGAAGTTGGTCGGATCAACAAAGGTATGTGTACTGCTGGCTACAGCTCACACATAATCATATCAGGTCAAACCATAAACTCCTACTGCACTGCTGTCCATGAAAACATCTGGTCTTTAATCTCCACAACCATTTTTAGTAGGGCCTGTTGCAATAGGACAAGGGGTAATGGTTTTAAACTAAAAAAATGTTAGATTTAGACTAGATACTACGAAAAAATTCTTTATGCGTAGGTGGTGAAACACTGGAGTAGGTGGTCTAGATAGGAGGTAGATACCCCATGCCCGGGAACATTCCTGGTCAGGCTGGACAGAGCTCTGAGCAACCTGACCTAGTTGAAGATGTCCTTGCTCATTGCAGGGGAGTTGAACTAGGGGACATTTAAGGGTCACTTCCAAAACAAACTATTCTATGATTTTGAAGTGATGTCTGACAAGAACCAATGCTGTGCTACATACCAAGTTGGTTACTTCAGAGGTGAAGCGACCAGTGAAGAGGCACTTAAATCTACTGCAGGATAATTTCAGATTTGCAAGACTGTTGCTGCACTATCTCAGATTTTTAGGGGGAGCTCTGCTGGCAGAATTCAAGTTAGAGGTACTGTGTTAGTCCACCTGCAAAACTCCCCCATAACTCTTCAGGGGCAATTTCTTACAAAGCATATCCTGGATCATGTCCTACTGAGGGAGATGTGCAAAATCACAAAGAAAATATAGCTAAAATATAAAAACTTGATACTTACAGGGATTTGAGTTTGATTAGAAAATCAAACTGGTCTATTTGTATTTTCTTGATGGGGTTGTAAGAAAGGTTCCTGTAAACACAACAAAAATAACTTTGGCCACATTCCTTACAGCTTGTTCTAAACATAAAGTCAATCTACTTTTAAAGTTAAATTTTGATATCATGTTAAGTGTTTCCATGAAATTGTTAATTTCTCATGATGTAGCTAACATACTTCATCTTGTATGGACTAACAAGATCTGGGAAAAGGTAGAATTTGAACATGCTGTCTTTTGGGACATGAAAATGTACATCTGTGACAAAATTATTCTGGACAAAATGTTATATAAAATTGCTTTTGGTGTGGTTTTTAGGCAGAGCTTAAATGATGCATACAAACAAATGTGCTCTTCTCTTTTCTGACACATATGACTGAAAACATCATATCAAATGAGGAATATACAGTTATGTATAATGATAAACAAGAGTCCTTACAGTTGTGACAGCTCCTTTAGTTCCTTAAATATATATGGAGGAAGTGATTCAATCTTGTTGCTAGCCAAATCTCTGCAGAAACACACAGGTTACAGTAAGTTCTTACTACACACAGTAATTTTACTGAATAGTTTTGCAGTTTCAATATACACAATTTTATTTGCCAAATAGAATATTATTTATTCTATAGGTTATCAGAAATCTGGACTATAAAAGAATTATGTTAAAATAAGGTGGGAAGCTAGACCTATCAGATCTTGCTTTGTCTTATTAGTTCAGATATACCATTAGATACATAATTTATTGTTATTTTATTTCCATCAAAAAGAAAGTAAAATACCATTAATTTGACTTGTAGAAGCTTACAAATTAATTAAACATTTTTTTCATGATGGCAATTTTTCCAAATGGGCTAAACTACATTTATTTCTACCTTTCATCTTATTTTCACTGTGCAGAAATCTTAATAACAGAGGCATAAAGGTCTCAGTCCCACCAAAACTGTCAAACTGGTCTAAAAGACACTGAAGGCACACATGCACCTGGATTGTAGTGATACAAGAATAGTTAATATTATTATATTCAGGAAACACAATGTGAGAAAAGCCCCAATATTATTGATACAGATTATGTATTTTATTGATTATTTCTTTCCTGTTCAATATACCTTTAAAAAAATACCCTAAGGAAGAATGCCATTTCCAGAGCATGTTATATGAAATAGAATTTATGATGAAGGATATTTCTAATATAAATCACAAAACTGTGTGTTTTGTACAAATAAGAGAAGAAATCTACTCACAATTCATCTAACATCTGGAGAGAAGAAAAGCTGTTTTCATCTAGGGAGCTGATTTTATTTCGTCTCATCACCCTGAAAGAAGAAAACAAACTTGTGTTGTTTCTTCTTGGTGTCTACTCAATTTTGAATATAAGATATTATAAACTTTAAAAGTTCTCTGTTCTCTGAATCTTCAAATATTTGCCCAATTCAGTTAATAAGCTAATTTCATCTAGAAGTTTGCCATTTTATCATTTGGTAAATAACTTTTTTTGCCTATACATACATGTACTTCTGCATATACATACATACATATATATATATATATATATATATATACACACATACACTCACCCCCAAGGAAGGCTGGTGCAAATTGACTGAGGGCAGGAAGAAGATTAAGTGGGCTGAAAGACTTGTGACCTAATCATGTCTCAGACACAGGTACATGGTTGTGCAATTTTTCATTTACCCTTATTTCATCTGCCACTGAGATTAGAAAGCCAAGAACATGGGTAGTGCAGAAGAGTTAAAAATTGAAAGTGGCACTCACCATGAAGCCTACTGATCTACCA
>JAYDZK010000202.1:30945756-30989794 GCA_034509185.1 Euphonia xanthogaster | reverse complement strand
CTGAATATGGTTACATCATCACTGAAGAAACTTTGGGGAAAATTCTAAAATTGATGAGCCAGACAACCCACCAGCCAATCAAAACAAGCAACAGGATATGTATTTTTTATGTTTGCTGGTTCTCATTATGAGATCTTTGCCTCCAATATAAAGGTTATAATGAAAATTTCTGAATTTTAGTATCACCCAAAGTCTCTTCAGTGAAGAGACTTTGGGTGATACTAAAATTCAGAAATTTCAGTGCTGAACTCTGCTGTAAAATATAAACAGTGGATATTCTGTGTCGTGCTCACTTCAAACCAAACAATTTAATATCCTTAAGAGATAAATAACCATCATACTCAGGAAACTTTTATATTAGCTGCAATGAATCGCTTGACTGTTCAGTATAAGCACATCTCCCTCTGGCTAGCTAGTATATCCAATTACTTACAGTACAGTCAGAGTGCTGCAGGACATGAAAGTGGCATTTTTCACGTGATGGATATGGTTGCCTTCAAGGTCTCTGGGATATAAAAGAACCCCATCAATCACTGGAAATAAACTCAGGCACTTATTCTAAGGTAATTGAAGAAAAATACTACCAGAATTTGACTACACAGAAGAGAGTGGGAGGCAGACATGTAATACTTCTGCACACTTAACTGATGATTTCAGGCCTTTAGCCTTGCAGTGACCCAGCAGGCACTCTGCAAGATCCAGCACCCCATAAGAAAAAGTGGTGTGGAAGTGACATACAAAGGCAACAAAATAATATTTTTTCAGTGAAATAAGGTAGACTTACAGCCAGTTTAATCTTGGCATATATTGGCACAGAGGTTTATCAGGCAAACGAGCAAGAGAATTATTCATCATCTCTCTAAAAAAAAAAAAAAAAAAGAAAGAGGAATAGTACAGCTGGTTATATTTGCACAGTTACATCATAGAAAAAGTTCATGTCCCTTATGCACTTCTGAAAAAATCATTCCAATCTTGAATAGTTTTGAAAGTAGTATTATTTTCTTCAACGTTCACATATTTTCTCTGTGGCATTCTGTGCAGCAGTATTTTATCCTTAGCTTGCTAATGTCCAGGTAAAGGAAAGATGTTCACTCTACTTCACTGCTAATAAAATGGAATGTAGAAATCAATACAAATTCAGTCAGAACATGTAAGTTCTATGGGTGATGGAGGAAGTGGGATGTGGAGAAATGTTTCCCTCTGGCAGGCAGGGGAAGAGGATCCTCATCTTTTGGGCTGGAGAGGGCAGTGGCAGATCATAGACAGGGTCTAGGGGAGGGGGGGTCAGGCTGCCACCAGGGGCAGGGACTATGGACCTCTCCTGTCACACCATGGCTCTGGAGGACTCCTGGAACCTGGTGCTGCAGCTGCCTCGACCCTGCCCTCCCAGTGGCACCTTTTATCACTTTCCCCACCCTTCTCCCTATACTTTTCCAGACACTGTGTGTCCACTGCTGCCAATATCTTCCCACTCTAGCACATTTTGCCTGAGTTAAGGGAAAGCTGCAGGTGTACTGCCAGCGCTCTAGGATGAGCAAGAACAGTTGGTGTAAAAAGGTTTCTATATGTGCATGCCCTTCCTATTCTGTTCTTTTAAATAACACCTTTCTTCTCTTGTTTCATACTTACAGAAGAATAAGGGATTTGAGTCCATAGAATGTTAATGGATAGATCCGATTTATCCTGTTGTTTTCAATTATCCTATAAATTACAGCAAAATATGTATCAGATTGATAATTGACTTCACTTTTAAACTGAAGAGGTAATAAAAGGTAACAAGCTTTGTAGTGAATTTCTTCAAAAGTACAGTCAAACTACTTATAAAAATTAACACACTATTCCTTGATGGGTTAAGATATTAATTTCCTTTCAGAAAAATTTAATAAAAATTAATTAGAAAATTTAATAAAAAACTTAGAGAAAATAATTTCTTTCAACTTAGACAAAAGTGTTTTCCTTTGAGGTTTTAGATCCTTTGATCAAGACTCTTTGAATGGATTCTCTGTAAAAACAAAGTAGCACAACCTAACAGTATTCTGTGGCAATCCAACAGTCTCAAACATGCAGGAGAATGTAAGACATATTATTTGCTTATTTTTAATAACTTATTCAAAGTCTCTCTGAAAAGCAGTAATGAGCCAGTATTTCAGGTTATGACAGCAATTTTATCTGGACATTTTAAGCACTATTTACAGGAAAAGACCTGCCCAAAAAATATCTGTTGACTGTTTTATAGTACCTAGGTTATTTAATTTATTCATTTGTAACAAGCAATTACCAATAAACATTGCTTACCACTGTTAAAAGTCATCAATCATTGAAGCCATTAAGGCTCAAGAGCTCTTTTCTGCTCTCACCAAAGCCAATTGCATTTTTACCTTGTACAGTGTAACAGGAGTTCCTCAGTTATTAGCTAGTCTAAACTAATGCTATGCATAAAAATGAAAGCAATCAAAATATTTTAATATATATTTTAATTAATTATTTATTGAGTAAATAAATAAACAAATAAGAAAACAACATACAGCCATTCAAGTCTGTGGAGGTCTGCAAAGACAAAAGGCTCCAAATTCGTTATCTTGTTGTTGCTCAGGTATCTAAAACAAGACAAACCCAAGATGAATGAATGGAATGATTATTCAGCAGCAAACACATGAAAATGAGTTTCAAGATTATTTTTCCTTGATAATTTACCAGAATACTCCTATTTTGTTAATATATATATTTTTTTTTTACTTTGGTAATTTTCATGCCATTGTTTGAGAGCCAGGCAGGACTCTGTTGAGTGAGGATTTTAAGAGCAATTATGTACAGCACTTGGTCTTATCTATAAGAAAGCACAGCCAGCTAAATATTTTCATTGTGTCATATTTTAGACCCTTTCCAGTTTCCTTCTGTGGAGTGATTTGTTCCATGAAAGTTTCCAGGATCCCATTCAGTCTTTGCTAAGGATATTAGTCATAAATGTAGATATCAGAATAATGGAAAAAGAAAAGCTGAAAATGAATGGGGAGGGGTAGTACAAATGGTCTGGGACGATAATAACAGCAGCTGTAAAAACAGATATTCAGCCACAGTTTGTGATGGAAAGAATAAGAGAGGTACAGTTTTGTAAAACTTTCCTTCTGAAAACATTGCAGTAAAAGTTCTGAACCAAACAGTGCAATTTATGTGTTGTACCTTTCACTGAGCATTTCCCTTAAAAGTTAGAAACACCTTTCAACAAGTTGCTGCAAAGTAAAGAAAAAACCTGTTCCTTACATCACCTATACTGGCTACTTTGAATTGCATTTGTAAACCAAAACAGTATGTTAAAAAATTTTCATCCATCACAAGCTCTCGCTTTCATTTTATTCTTTCTTCATTCTCTTTGGCTTTTTGCAGGGTAACTACTATACTGTGTCCTTCTTCCATCCTGAGGGTTTCGGGAATAGGATTGAAGTATGGAGCCAGCTTGTGTTTTCAAAATACTGTCCTGCCAGATAAACTTGCACAGAGACCTCTTAATCTGTCTTTGCTTTCTCAATTCAATCATTGGACGAAAGTTTTGGACCACTTTGCAAGTTGCTACTATGGAATCAGGCAGAGAGAGGCTCTCAGAGCTCTGCCTGCCACTTTTTACTTCAGTATTCTAAAAGCAATACTTACAGTTTTGTCAAGTTGTATAAACCTTTGAAAGCACGTTCAGATATGGCTCTGATTTTATTATTCTGAAGATACCTAAGAGGATACAAACCCAAAACAATTTATTCTCTAAAGAAGCGAAGCTAAAGCAAACATAAGTAACCAACTAAAATCTATCAGCTAAACTGAATGCACATTTGGTACTTTAAAATAAGCTGTTATATTTGTTACACCTTGAATTTGACAATAACCATTTCACAGCTATAGCTGGAAAGATTGCAAGGTTATTTTTAAGGAAAATCACACAAAGAGCAAAATTACAAAAACCATTCCAATGGGTGCTTGCTTTGCTAAAGATGAACAGTGGAGTGGTGGTTTGCAACCTCCTTGATTAGGCCCTAACTTTGCAGGGCTCACCTGTGTGATCTCTGTGTTTACCAAGATCTCTGCTGCAACCAAAATTTTGCACAGTAAATGTAAAAATAAAATAATTTTTGAATTTTTTTGT
Organism: Euphonia xanthogaster; assembly: GCA_034509185.1. Classification (NCBI taxonomy): domain Eukaryota; kingdom Metazoa; phylum Chordata; class Aves; order Passeriformes; family Fringillidae; genus Euphonia; species Euphonia xanthogaster. The sequence goes on along the minus strand of JAYDZK010000202.1, from coordinate 30,985,662 downwards.
GGTACAAGAGAATTCTCAAAATATTGCATTAGTAAGATAATATATTTAAAAATATGCAGTGAAACTTATTGATATCCTGTAAACTAAAGATACTTTTTTAAAATTCCAGATTTACCTACTTTGATGAAGTAGTGAGTTGAAAAGCGTCAACTGCAAATGCCAAGTCCTTTAAAATAATTTAAATGAATTATAATATTAGTCTCCAAATAATATTTAAATGTAAGTCCTTTAAATCAAATTCCACCTAATGAAGCATCTAGATGCATTCCTGCTGGAAAGCAGTAAGAAATCGGACATTGGCTTTTTACAAAATGAGTTTCTGCCGAACACTGCTCAAGATCTTTTGGAAAATGTAAAATTATCCATCAGAAGGGTGTGAAGATGTTATTAGAATCATTTTTTATGCATATATAGATAGGTATGGATTTATTTATTTTAGTGAAAACTTATCTTTCAGGAATTTAAGGGACATAATGGGACTTTTATTTTCAGAACACAAGGTGGTGCTGCAGTGTAGCACTGTTCCCATGAAAGAACACTTTGAACAGGTTACACAGAAGCCCTGTTCTCTACTTCTGCATTCAATTTTCATTTCACTACTTCTATATTAAGAAAACTTGTTACAGGGTATGATTTTTGAACAGCAAGTATATTACACGCTGTATAATAACACAGTATTATATTGTCATAATAATTTGACTTGTTGGGCATCATCAAATCAGTACCAGATATGATTAGGAGTAAAACCATGTGCCATGGGAATGAGCTTTCCATGATAATGGGAAGTTTGATTTTCCAAACTTTTTTTCCAGAATAAGTCAATTAACTTACTTTAATTTGATTTGGCATATTACTGTTTATTATTAATGTAGCACCCTTCAGACAAAATTAAAATTTAGCATTTTTCTGGTATAAGCCAGTCTATAAACATAAACCATTGAATATGCAGAGATTATGGTCTTGCAAGAAGACAGATTTCAAATTAAGGTACTTCAGCCAAAAAGGGTACACGCGAGGTACCAAAGGGTGATACAAACCAGACTTTTGGTACTTAAATTTCTGTACATATGGGGGAAGGAAAGGATGAATATTTAAGACACTAGATAGGTATTTTATGTTATAGCACTCCCTTACAGATTTTTAAGATCTTGGTATTTCTTGAAAACATCAGCAGAAAGTTTCCTCAGCAGATTCCTCTGAAGAGACCTGTAGGAATGAATGTATACAGTAAAACTACTGTCCCAGGTTCCTACAGTACTTCTGTTATTTATTCAGGGCAGTTCTCACTCTGCTAAATAACAAAAGCAACATGAAACCATCTGAACATGCTACTTCCATTTTTCTGTATGTTTGTATCTACTTAAACAGTAAGAAAAATACATTATAATAAAAAAATCCATGTCCTCAAGAAAAACTGGCAAAATAATAGTTATATAAGAATGAAAAAGATTTGAATATAAACTACAGATTTATTTCAAACCTCAAATGCATACAGAGTGTATTTCCGAGTTCATGTGTCCCTATGGCCCATGTCCACTGGGGACACTCAAGTGTCCTGTCAAGAATAAAATTCCTTTAGGATGTGGTTTGATTAGAAGAGAATTTAGCCTGAAAACCAGCTGAACTCACTGCTTTTTCTACAGCTAGAACTGGGTCAGTATTTTTGAACTCTTCTTTGACCCTTAGCCAGAAGCCAGTTTAAATAGATGTTTGACATTCCACATCAGTTTTTGTTATGAAGTGTTGCAGTATTTGAATGTGGGCCCAACAAGGAGAACTTCAGCCACATGTGAACACAGGCTGGTACCAAAAGGAAAGATCCATGACCTGGATCTCTGGGGGAGATCCTCAGGTAAGGACATGGGATGCTGCTCCCTGCTCACCACAACTAAAACTGCTTCTCAAACAGCAATGTGCAAATCAAGAGCACATCAACCATATTCTGATCTCTTAAAAAAAGAGTTTGGCTTACACATACATATCTGCATGATGAGTCACACCAATTAAATCCTTTTAAATAACAGCATATTAAGAAACATCAAATAAGAACTAAATAGATTTTCTCCAGCAGGGAGTTCCACCAAGTTCAAGGTTATTGACTTTATTGACAGGAACACAGACTCGGAATATTGGCATGATCGTAGAAAAAGAAACAGGTTCTAAGCATTTTGTCTTAAAAGGAAGAATTTCTTTTGTAGATTTTCCTTTACCCTGAAATTCTAGCTCAAGTCACTGTTGCAAACATGAAATGATCAGTTCACAGAGTTCTTTGGGTCCTTAGTTTCTTTTCTCCCCTTTTGTGTAAGGAAAATCTGTACTTAAAATATTAAGGTACTTGTCAACAGAGAGACACAGTGCTTCCCAAGCATCAGCTGATGATAATTATAAGGCTGTAGTTGTGAAAAAGTTGTAGGTTTGGCAGTCAAACCCGAACTGAGCAAGAGACCAGGTGACTTCTCTACTTACATGATGGTTATGTTTGAAGAGACTGATGGGACAGCACGTAGTTTGGCAGCATCACAGAAAACCTCCAGGCCCTGGCAGGTACATTCTGCTGGCACATCACCAGCCACTGCAGGAGAGCAAGAGCATGGTCAGGGCAAAAGGTGGCATGTGAGATGTGATGGCATGTGGAGAAAAGAAATGTGGTACAAAAGAACAACAAGCACAAAGACAAACATAGCAGGCTCTTTTAAACACAATTAAGGCACATGTTTTTACAAAATTGATTCAGACCTTGGAGGAATCTAGCAATAAATATAAAAAGGCACAAAAAATTATATTACCTCTGTGACAGAGCTTGTAAAAGCTCTTGAACCTTAGGCATGATATATATATAGGAATCTGGAATGCGATTTTTCATCACATCTTTAGATTATTCAGCAATCTTATTACTAGAAGGAGCACAATTTCTATGGGTGAAAATAGGTCAAAAATTGGTCAGGAAGTCTTTGCTCATCATAGTAGACAGCAGAATCAAAAAGTCTGTGCAAAGGCCTGGGTAAGTGGAGGGGGTTTGCAAATTTCATTTGATGTATAAAGAAGTGAACTGGGAGCCTTCATTTCACCCTGTAATATATGCCAGTTCCATGGTCTCTCCAGCAGTATCAGCATATTTAGATAGACATTTATATTGTCCTCCTAATTGGCATATGCTAATTAAAATATGTTTGACACTTTTCTTGCAGAAAATGAATCATCCTTAATGGAAGTGAAATTAGCTTCAAATTAGCATTCCTTCATTTGAGATATTATGCTGTTTTACTATAAATGAAACAGCACTAAATTTTCTGCTAAGAATATATTTGCTCTGTATTTCTTTCTAGGAATCATCAATAATAAAATAATATCTGTAATTTACTTACAGCACTCAGGTGTCTTTGTCTGAAATGCATACAGAGATTTCAGTTTATTGTATTTGTCCTTTGTATAATGTTTATCAAATTGCAGAGACCATCCATTGTTGTCCTCTAATAAAAAAAAACCCAAAAAAACATACAACATAAACAGACCACAAATAGAAGATATTAAAATAGAAATGGAAGTTAGAAATGTCTTCACTTAATTTAGTTGCATCAACTTTTGTCTAATTAATACAGGTTCTTTATTCCAGAGAATTTGTCACACCATTAGTTGTGAGAAATGCTTAATCTTACACATCTACAAACAACATGAGCTGCATAGAAGTAACAGCTTATTATACCTTCAATAACAACATTTGCTGTGACAGTCACACTGAAAAAGTATAGTTGTGACTTCTGAATTTTTTTATTTATGTAGGAGCCTAAAAATGAGAGGAAACCATATTTTCATACTTCCTTAAACATGCAGGTTTGCCACTTTCTCCAGGAAAGTTGAAATTATTACTATGGCTCTGACTAGTTTGTACAGAAGGGTTTCTTGCACTATTACAGCCTATAATTTCTTTCCTGAAAATCTAGATGGAAGCCAAAGGAACAGTGCTTTTCAGGAGAAGAAGGGACTTGGTGTAACATATTCAGGTCAGAATGTTCATGTTAAGCTTAATATGCATCTTAAAAAAAGCATGATTCCATATTGCCCCTTTGGTCACTGTGCATAGATGTACTGGAACTGAGTAGTTTATGGCTGTAAGAGCATAATTTAAGAGCAAACCTTTTAGTTCCTTCCAAAGAATGGACATTTCAAGATATAGTGGTGCTAGAAATAACTAGAGATCTTTTAGTTACTTGTTTCTTGAAAATCTATTGTATATCTGAGACCTGCAAATTGACTGATCAGGTAGCTACTTTCCAAGCAGGCTGGAAAGGGAAAGGGATCTTGCCTTTAAAAGCTGTAACTGGATCTTAGTTTTCTTAATTTGAGTCTGCCTTCTCTTCAGCTTTTAAAGCACCTCCTTTAATGAACATGCAGCAGTAGCAGAAATCCTCCTTGGGATGGCACTCACTAGCTGGTGAGTCAAAGCATCCATGACAATTGAAAGCAGCACACTTTAAGGATAACTACTGCAAAACAACATTTCTATGAGAACAATCAGGATGGCTCTGCTTTGCTCGTAATTAGAGTCTTAGATTCACCTTTATGATGTACTGGCAATAGTCTTTACCCCTGCAATTTCACAAGTTAATAGTTGAGCTATACTTAAATACAACTCATCATGGACATTTCTCTATAAATCTTTATATTTAACTAAGCATTATTATAATATATATAGGCTTCAAAATAAGCAAGGAGAAATAAAAAAATATTTTCTTCTTTGCAAATTTTCCCATTCTGAAATGGCTTCTCATTTTGCATGCCACATTACAACTCAGTTGTTTTTTCCTCAGACAGGCAGGGAAACAAACTTGAAAGCATCTCCTGACACCTGCCTACAGATGAAACTGGTTTTGAGAAATGCTTGCCTCTTTGCTGTCTAAGCTGAAAAGATGTGTTATGTACTGATTAATGATTATATGAAATATTAAGTAACTTCAGGCAAACTATCCTTCATCTAGTTATTTGTTTGTTATGCATAAATTAAAAAGATGAAAGATTCAAAGCAAACATAAGTGCTTATCTTCAGGAATTGCTCCAGTGAGAGAAAAGACAGACCTGATAAGACATTTAGGAACATTTTATTAACTTCCTCAAGAGCACCTTGCATGCTCTGATCCATTAGCAGTTTTGCCATTCTAGTCATTAAGCTAATATTCAGAAGCGGCCTAGTGCATTTCGGACAAAATGAAATGTATTGGCCAGCTTGTTCCTGCCTGATTAAATGCTCAGCAGAAGATCAGTTTTAGGACTGCCTGCAGCATGGAATTTGTAATTGATGAAGTGATGAGAATAGACCGTTTGTCAAGCGGCAAGTGCATTCAAACCTACTGCCCTGTAGATGGGACCATAATGAGGTTCTCTCTACCACCATTCCTGAATATTTAACTGGAGCACATCCATTGACTTTCATTTCTATGACTGGACTCAGCAATATGTGAGAACTCAACATACAGAGAGAAAGTAAGATTTTAAAGTAGAAACTTGGAAAGATGGTGTGAAAATGAGATTATTGTTGAAGTTTAAATTATAGCAAATGAATGTTTTACAGTCAGGAATATAGTATGAAAACACTCTTGGATTTTCCAATTCATTATTATGTTAATAGAAAGTCATTATATGAGATTTTATTCCACATTTTTGTACTTTTAAAATGCCTTGTCATGTGACAAATCATGTACAAGAGGTGACCATTGATGCATTTCACATCTGCAGAGAAAAAGGATGAGAAGTGCCTCCCACACTAACAGGAATGATGGAGCAGTTTGCTACAAAGGGGAAGTTCCTCAGCATTTTTGAGGAAGTCTAGAGGCAGCTGTGTATTTTTGGGTGGCCATAAAAAAGAAGGGGAAAAATTCACAGAGAAGATGGATTATTTTGTACTGGAATCATTCCAGCTGTTTGGTCTTTCTTGTGAGTTCATTTTAAATAATGGGCTTTTCTTATGGCATGCTTTCTAGTAGAAATAAAAAGACATATCTGAATATAACAAAACAAGTCACTAAACATCCCTTGGCCTCCAGAAATATATGCTTTGGGCCAAACTTTGTGCCCTAACATGGAACAGCCTCTATTTTATCCAAGCTGTTTTGTCAAATCCTGAAAGAATTTATTGTGCAAATAACTATGTTTAGTATGACCATTCGGTGAAACACTCAGTGGCAGAACTGTAAATCACTTTTTGGTTGTATAGACTTTGGATAAAAGTTTGTGGTAATAGTACTGGTCTTGAAATCCCAAATCTATCATTTGAGGGAGTACAGCTCAGATGAGAAATTACTTTTACCCTAAGCCAGTTCTAAAATAGATTATGTTGGCTGTGGTTCTGTTAAAAAAAGAGATCTGAGAAACCAAGGCATCTTCAAGTCTTCCTCTACATGGGATAAGTGAAATAAGTGGCAGCAGACTGGATTTATCTGACTAGAGATTAATAAGCTCTTTCTTACTGAAAGTTTCCAATTACCACTTCTGATGGGAATGAGAAAGAGCACGTTAATCCCAACAAACTACAGATTTGAGTAATTATTTCAGTGACAGATCCAAGAAAGTACCATCTTTCCTCAGTTAAAGACATATCTCTTACTTAGTATGGAGCTTATGATGAGGATGCTATCTACATGACTTCCCCCTTCTCTCAGCCATGTCTTCACGGGTATTATACAGAGAAATGCTATCAGCTAAACACATAAACACTCTAAAGACACTCTGTGTCACCCTTTGATTTTGCCTTTGCTGTTGATGGTCATAACCTTTGGACATATTTCTTTTTGTCAGTTGTTCAAATAAACTTTTTTTTGCTGAAAAGAATTACTTCAGGCTTTTCACAAAAGTATTTTTGGTACAAGGAAGACCCATGTCCTTCAGACAAGAAGCATTTCCTTTAAAAATATTTACAAATTAAGGAATATAATTGCCCTTTCCCACAGTGTTGAGGCATCCTGATACAGTTTCATAACTCACAGCAAGACCAAAACCACACAGAGATTTTACAAAACCAAGGGCTGTGGTGCTTGGAAGGAGGGCAGAGTTGGGATGGAATTTCACTGTCTCAGTTTAAGTATCCAAGCAGAAAGAATTAAGAACTTAGAGCTGGACGCCTTACCAGTCAATTCAAAGGTAAATTACCCCAGAGCAATCTGCATGTTTAATTAATCATCTTACCTGATGATTAATTGAAATCACATGTAGCTTGTCTGCTCATATGTGACAATGCAATCATAGTAAACTAGACAGGAAACAAATAAATTTGCATAAGGTTTACAGTTCTCTGGATGAACTGAAGAAATGAAGATTACATATACAAGTTTTTTAATGATTTTAGGGCAACTTAATTTAAGCTAGTGCAACTTTTAAGAAAGCAGGCAGGTTAAAATTTCCAGAAGATAAACATCTTCTTAATGTTTAATCTTTATTCCTGTGAAACATGTGCATAGAGTTTTCTAATTTTATAACAACACTTTTAATCCATATAAATTTTTCTGATTTTATATTCTGATTTCCTTGAAGTATATTAAAATTTTAAAATTAAAATAATCTAACAGCCTGAATACATCTATAGAACCTTTAGTTGCTTGAAAGTTCCTTTGACAGTAAGCTACTACAGTGGAGAGTGGAGACCAGGAGAGACATAAGCCTAATGAAGTGCAAGTTCCTCTTAATTACGAACAATATTTAAAAATCACTGTATCAAAATTGATTTAAAATCCTCAAAATTTCAGGAAAGCTATTCCATGTGCTGATACTTTCACATCAGAGTAAACCTTATTGTTTTGGTGCCATATACTGTGGGTAGATGGCAATGACAATAAAATTTGACCATATTAAAAAAATTCCATGTGAAGTTTGAAAATTCTATGTTTTCCCAGGTACTTTGATACATTTTGAGTATACTGTTGACTGTCAAATATTTACTTTATGCTTCACAAACAGAATTTGCTATCTAGGCTCAAAACTGAGTAGCACCTCATACATTCAAATACTGTATTTTAAGTGTGATGGGAAAAATGCCATGCCAGGAAAACACAAGGCCAACTATAACATTATTCATTACTAGTATTATTTTGAAATATAAAAACGTCAAGGTCTTCTGCAATGTGCTGAGACAAAAATGAAATTTCTCATCCCTTATCAGCAATCCTGTAATATTAAAACATATATCTTTTGTATAGATGTTTTGAAATACCCCATAGAAATTTAGATTTCTGCTATGGAAATCTAGAAGATGATTTAATAAACCTATAGAACTGCAATAATTCTGTGTACAGTTATAGATCTTCAAAGAAACACATAAAAATCAGCATTACATTATACAGGTTGTTAGTATGTTTATCCTGTTGAATTTTTATTGGTCCCTTTTAAAAAAAGAGCTGCTGTGTAGTAACTTTTTTCTTCAGGCAAGCCAGTCACCTGGTGACTGTGTGGCACACAGTAACAGATGAGGTCTGTGTTTTTAGAGGCAAATAGGTGCAGGACTTCAAACAGCCACTCCCTGCCCCAGTTCTTTAGGAAACCTCTGTGTGTGATGAACGTCTAAAAGTGGATTTACAGCTGGGGAGCGGAAGGCTGTCCTTTGTTCAGGGAATTCTTGGGGCTGAGAGCAACACAATAGTAAATACATTTAGCCAGCAAAAAACTCATCTGGAGTCAGAAACAAATTAAATCTGCATGCCTGTTCTTGCTTCACTAGACTGGAAAAATGTGGCTATGACACTGTGATTAAAAAACAAATGCAGACACACTGCAACCATTGCCTAGCTGCCAAAAAAACAGTTTTACAGAACTATCAGCAAAATTGTCCAGCAGCCAAATTTTTAAACACTGAGGAAACTTGTGCTCTCAAAATAGCTCAGGCTACTTTGTTCCATTAACTGCTCTACATAATTAAAGATGCTGCTGACTAAAAAAAAAAAGAATTAAACACTAGCACATTTTTTTCTTCCATTCTCCCTTTTATTATGGCTTGTATGTAAAGAGTAGCCAAATGTGTAGCAATAATTGCTGTTTTTTAATGCCCCATTCATGGCAAAACAGTCTGTTTTGCAGAGGGGCAAGGGATTAATGCCAATATGTGTGATTTTTGTTTTGAAATTAATAAGAATTCTGGTGCTTGCATTTTTTACAATTCTTATGTTAAAATACTTTTTATCCTAAGTAGGACTTATACCTGTGTTACTTGCACATAAAGACTTCCTCTAGAGATTTATCAGTAATAAATGAAGAGCCTCTATTAACAACCAGTTCTGAGATAGATCATAAGAGCTATTCAGTAGCATGATATGACAGTAACACCAATTTTAAATGAAGAATAAACTGTACTTCCTCAACCAATTAAGTTTGAGATAAAAAGGATTGAGGCATTTATGAAACCTATATATCACAGACTGCATGGGAAGAGACTGTATATTATACCTGATATTTCTGTGACAGGTCGTACAACCTAGAATTCTTCATCTAAAGGAAAAATTCCCCCACTGCTAGCGCAGTGCTTCCAATCTTTTCCAGATCTATTGAGGAAGGCTGGTACATGAGTAACAAAAAATGGGTTTTCGAAACATATGAGCATTTTATTAGTTTGCTAACTTAGGAAAGTTATAATTCTTTGCTCACTGAAGGCAGTGGGAGTCTCTCTGTTGACTTTAGTGGAGTCAGTCCAGGCCAGTTCTCACTGGGCTTGGCTTTGCTTCATAAGCCAGGTGTTGTGACTGAAGATATCACATCAGTCATACTGTTTGCATTTTAAATTAGAACTGAACATAATAAATCCAATAACTGTATAGATTTAAACTGTGTGTTTGTGTGCTATCAAACCCTAATGGAAGTTAGAAAAAAACTTTTAAATCTGAAAGCAGGATTATTTATAAAGCAGTGAGTCCACCTTTATATACAAGGGATTTTCAGAACCTGTAGCTACAGGATGATGACACAGAGCATAGTGTCACAGCAATAGGGATTAATCTCAGTCTTCCAAACATATAAAATATGTTTTCAGATTGGCCAGGTAGGATGTAAAGTCCAGAGGAAAGCCCAGTACCTTTTGAAGTCTGATTTTGTTTCTGTATTTTCCCCAAACTAAATTTGACAGTTGATGGGTGGTTTTGAAACAAGAAACTGGAAGTAACCTTCACTGCAATTTACTGGGAGGCTTCTCCCCAAACACTGGCATCATATTAACAGCAGAGCTAATTTACAGTTCTGATGATCAAATTGTGATGTTCACCAAGCAGAATATATGGAATATGAGAAAAAATATTGCAACAAATTTCTTAGAAAATCAGGCAGGAAAAACATCCATTCAGTCTTTCACTGGTTCAAAATTTACCTGCATTTAGAATTTTTGCATACTAATTTCTAATTAGTATGTTATGATTACAAAATGGCAACTGACCCAGTGTTGTATCCAGCAGAGATAATTACACTAAAGCTGTTTGATTGAGAACTTTGCTCTTTTGTCACTGCAACCAATAGTAGGACAATTTAGTCAGGGAAAGCTGATTCTTACCTAGGAAAAAAACTTGTTAATTCAGCACTCTAAGTAGAAGGCATATCAGAGAAATAAAAAACAAAAAAGGAAAAAAAAAGCGTAAGATTTAAAATTTAAATCTTTAATTAGGAGTATATGAAAGAACATTTTGTCTGTGTCTAAAGATATTCTAGATATTTTGAAAACAGAAATAACCATGGATAAATATTGTCAGTGTTAGCTGTCTTCTTCCAAATGCATGGAGTACATTTATGTTATGATTAACTTTTCATATTTTTTTCCCAATATTTTGCATGTCAAGATTGTTCATCAAAAGAAACACACACCTTGTAATGAGAAAACACACGTAGGCTCAGTGCAAATCTACATCATAAATATTGTTCTGTTATTTTTGCTTTGCATTAATCAACTGTTACTTTTATCTATTGTAAGTTTTGTTTTTGTTTTATCATTAAACATCACTGTGAAGGCAGAGATCTCAAAACTCTTCTTTCCATGAATTTGCTCTTGGGAATACATACCTGGCACATTTAGTATGCTGCTGGACATCAAAGAGTTTGCCTAGAGATTGTTTAGGCTGCATTAACAGTCATATTGCAGCAGTAATGTCATCAATGCGAGACATATTTGTTACTTATTTTAGGAACAATTTCCATGTCAACACTTCCACAGCATTATGTGAACAGAATTTGTGATTATGTCTATTTATCCTTGCTCAGGTTTAAAAATGAATGCAGTAAACAGAAGTTCTAACCCCCATCTACAAACGCCAAGTAGCTACAGATTCAAACCTTACAGCTGTAAAGAAACGGGAAAAGCTCTTCCCTGGAAAATCAGGCTGAAGCCATTATGTTTGAAATCAAAGATACTTGGTCTAAACAATATCTGCTCTGCTTTGCCAACTTCATCTTTAAACAAGCTTGGGCACAGAAGGATGCTGAAATTGCTATCTCTTATTTCCCTACACATTTAGAATTTTGCAAATAGATACAAAAATAACTCCAAATGAGACATGATAGAGGCTAAATTGCCTCACAATGCCCTCAGCCTAATTAAGAACTCGGTACTTTGGCAAGGATGAGCATGGAGCAGAACAGCAGAGTAAAATTTACTGCTTTCTCGAGCCTAAAAAAGGAAATTCCTCAAAACCATAAGCTTTATGACAAATTACAAAACTTTAAATTATTTTTATTTAAAAATATTATTTTCATGACGGATTTGCTGAGCTACTTGCTTCCTCTTGGTGGACTATGTTTATGAGTTCAAAAGGTGAGATTACATTTTCCATGCGCATTTAAGATTATCCAGCCATAGTTCAAGCAGAGCCTCCCATCACTGCAGACATGATAAATTGCCAGCTGCCTCCTCTTATTGCAGTTTACTACATTGCCTCAAGCTCTTCCCCATTAGGGTATAGCACACAGTATTTTATTGATTTTGGAAAGCAGGCTAGGTGGCAAAGGAATGACTTTTCAGAGATGAGTGGCTTCACTCTAGTGTGAAATACCAGCTATAATTCATTCCTTTCCAGAAGTGGAAGAAATGCTGAAGAAGAGCTAGGATATCCACACCCTGAGGTTAAGCACTAACACAGCATTCTGAGTCTGTTCCCAACTCTGCCTATGATCCTAGTTTGGGATCCTCACTACTCTGGACCTTATTTTTATGTTTATTATTTGGAAGTGGAAAGGAGGGTGGAAGTGAAAGAGGAAGCAGAATTGAAGAGGGCACCAGAAAGCCAATCTTTGTGTGCCTAAATTGGATAATTAAGCAGTGATCACAGCACATTTGAAAACACGTCTCAGTGTGGATTTGGTTTAGTTTGAAATATTCATAACCATGTTTTGCTGTTACCAGGCACACAGTGCCTTAAACAAGATTAATACTGCAAATAATCTCTGAGACTTCAGCAACAATTTCTTACAACAATAATTTTCAACAAATATAATCTTACAAAGATTACAACTATAATTTCTTCATAGAAATAGAAAGGGGAATGAGACAAATTTGTTCACTAAAAGAATAAAGGAACCACTACAAGATAGTTGGATTGAAACATCTAATGACATATTTTGCTTTGTGTTTCCATGCTATATAGCTGGTTCTACTATAGACTTAAGATAGTGCTTTACCATTACTGTTAGTGAAGCAGTTGGTTTACCTAGCTTTGTTTGAAATATATGCACTAACAAAGAAAAAAGAGGCAAGTATTTTTGGGCTACTTTGAGGGTCTTCATAGATTTTTTCTCACCCACACTTGTTGGGTTGAATCCTATAGACTGGTCACCTCAAAGTTCCTCACATTGATGCAAAAGTGCTCAGGAATTGAAAAGCTCAGCTATTTAATTAGAATACCTCATACATAAGATTAAATTTTCCATAGCACTGAATGAAACAATTACTACACTGGCATAATTTCATTTTTAATTTCTTTTCTGTAACCAAAAGCAATGACTTTAACTGAAAACTAGTTGTAAATTTAAAAAAAATGGGGAGGAGCCAGATAAAACTGCTGTCATGAGGCAGGCATCCTGAAGTGATCCTAGGAATGGCAGGGGGAAAAGAAAAGACATCTGGTTTCTCTGTCTCAGGAACATTGAGGCCTCTTTTCTTGTATTTTAAGCAAGATGAATAATCAAAATCAGAGTTAGCCCACGAAGATCTCCCCACTTCCTATGTGTGGAGTCATTGCAGAAAATCTCCTCAGAACATTCCATATACTCAGACAAGGGAGTGACTCTTTAACTGTACAACAAAGTATGACTGCAATACCAATTTTTGAGACAACATTCCTGCTGAATATTACACTAATGCATTTCTAAGTGAGAAGAGGGGGTCAAGATATGAGAAAAACATGAGCAATCATAGTTTTTCCCAGTAGATCCGTACAACGACTCTTCATCTTTTGTAATTCAGGTTTTCACAAATCAAGGCTAGCTCATTCTTGGATTACAATACACAGAAGAGAATTCAATATCACAGCTGAACTGTTTTGTACGTTCATTTCTATAGAAGATCACTAAGGCATTGCTAAGGACTTTTTTATTCCTTGCTTCAGGGTTCAGTATTAAATCACTTGCAGCACTCTCCCTGCTCACTGACAACCCATGTCACTTCTAATTGAATTTTTGAAATTGGTTATTCATAATCCAAGAATACATCAGTTCTATGTTCGTAATAAGATGAGATGCAAAGAGCTCTTTGATTAATGGTCTCAATGATCTTAAATTTATTTTCCTACCTAAAAGGTTCTATGATCCTATACTGTCTTGTACCTCACATTACAAAACTGTGTATATCCTAATTATTAACATACTAAGCTGTATATTTCAGCAAGTCCTTGTATGATAGACTTTGTGGTATTATACAAAAATGAAATATGGATAAAGCAACTGTTTATTGTCCTTGGACTTCTTAAACATGAGAGGGCATCATCACTGGCAATTCCTGCTGCTGTAGGTCAAGATGACCACAGAAAAAACAGAGCAAGTCATTTTTGTTCAGGATTTTGATTATTTACAACGGAAAGTAGGTTTCGAGCACCAACAAATGGTATAAAACTACAAAATGGTGCAGGTTCCTTATATGGGATTAGAATTTAAAATCACTTTCATATGGAATAAGACCCTGAAATTGCTTAGGTATAATAATAAGATACCTCTCATAGGTACACAAATCAGCTTCACATGCAATGAGAACAACTACTTTCAAAACCTCATTGACTTTACTGAGAGTGCTGGTGAAAAATACATTTACCACATTTTGCTTGAAATTTCTTTCACAAAATTTCTTCCAGTATAGATAGCATGGAATTTTCACTTTATATTTTAATTCTTTGCAGTCCTCCCTCCTAGATCTGATGGCCTGGATCCCAGACCTGCCTGTCTGGGGCAGACAAGCAGTTCAGCTGCTTGGCTCTGGGGGCTGGAAGCAGACTATGGGGCAGGGCATGGTGCACCTGACTGTCCTCCATGGCTACTGAAAAACTAGTAGGAAGGAGGAAGCCTACTTCCCCCATGTGCCACGGATCAGCAGCTCTGGAGAGCACCTCTGAAATATCCAGACTGTAAGTCAGTAAATAAAATGTGTTAGGGTCAATTTTCTCTCTCTGTGGTCTTAGCTCACAACTAAATGGTGAAGCTCTCTCCTCACAGAACATAGGGGCCCCTTTCCAGAGTATCCCAGGTCTGTGCCACCTCTTGAGCTGTGTCCAAACACTGCATGGGAGACGCTGCTCAGCACAGACAAGAGCTATGCCAGGGCCATGCTCACAAAGAAAAAGCATGAACAGATGAGTGCCCACGCAAAACCCTTCCTGGCTTACAGCAGAGGTAAAGCCAGAGCCCACAAGCCAAGTCAGGATCACAGTTACCATCCAGAGGGGCTAGGAATGACAAGGATCAAAACAGCATGCCCAAGTGACCTGACTATGTGTATGCCCAGGGATTCTTACATTTCCAACCACCAAAGCCTGCTGGTAGTGCAGCTTGCACAGTAGACTTGCAGATGCACCTGTTTCTATCAAATTAGGGCATAAATAATTCCAGGAAAACCTTGAAAATTCTTCTAAATTATGCTTCCTACATTAAGTCACATTAAGCTTTTCATAAATTCTGTTGCAGCACACATCTAACTCTCCTCAGCAACAGTCTTTGATAGGTCACATACATCCATTTGTAGACATCAAAATGACATGTACAAAGAAGTTCAAAACAGGGAAAAAATTGGATATGATACTTGATATCATACACAAAGAAAAATGTGGCCCATTCTTCTTTCCCTAGCAAATGGTTTGCTATTGCAGACAAGAGCAAATGGTTTGCTAGGGAAAGAGGGTGGCTTTATCCTGCTGCATCCTTTGCAAAGCATGTAACTTTCCTACTGCTGACACAGCCTCCTGTTTGGTGTGAGCACTGCCTGGGTTTCAGTGACTACAGGTGCTAGACACAAAGCAAAGTTGCAGCCACGTACCGCAGTTATCTTCGTCAGCCCGATTCCCGCAGTCATCCTCACCATTGCAGTGCAGCTGTTGGGGCAAACACTTTGTGATGTTGCCACATGGAAAGTAGCCCAGGGGGCACCTGGTGCCAGCTCCGGAAACATGATCTTCCAAAGAGTCACAGATAACTAAATAGGAACAGAAAAATGTGTTTATTTTATGATGTGTTTAAAGGCATTCGATATTATGCCTTCGTAAGTACTCATTTATGTTTGAATGTGAATATAAAGCAACAAAAATGTATAAATTCATTGGACATTAAATTAAAAACAGTATATGAAGTACTTGTTAAACTTGGCAAAAATATATTGTTGGCTAGTTAAAATTTCATTTGATATAAAGCAAACAGGTAATTCTCAAACAGGTAATTCCTCCCTATTCTTCCTCAGAATAAGATCAAAATGAAGACAAATAACCTAAGGTTACCATTTTAAAGGATTTTTTCACTGTTTATTATAACAATATACCAGATAAGCTATAGGTATTCCTGCCTATGGAAGGGTGGTTGGAGCTAGATGATCTTTAGGGTCCCTTCCAACCCAAACCATTCCATGACATTAATTTGTGTTGAAATTTTAGATCCAGATAGATAAGCCCCTTTATACAAAGTCAGATCTATATATGCTTGATTATATTCCAATTTTAAAGAAACTACTTGGTGTAAATGGATCAAGTATCAAAAACTAGGCAATTAAGATGAAATCCATGACAGAGTTTTGCTGAAAATTTAGTAAGACATCATGAAGGTGCCAGTTATGAATCCTTCAGAAGAGCTGTCATTCTGATCCAAAAACTGTGGACACGTCAGTCAGAATAGATCAGTGTGAAGTTTAGATACACAGGTGCTGTTCTGCTGAGCCCCTAGAGAACACTGAACTTCATCCAAGTGGTGCTGAGGGGAAAGGTAGAGGGATGCTGATGAGGGACAGCCAGGGCAGCTGGAGGACTCTGCCTGTGCTCTGTTCTTCAGTTCTCTGTGCTGCAGCAGCTGCAATCACCCATATCTGCAGATGCATGATGCCTTAGAGTCCCACCAGTGCACCTGAGGGACAAATTCTGCTATCACCATTTTTTTCCCCAAAAAAGCATGACTTAACTACTGCTTCTGTAATGGATTGCAGGATGCCAAGTCAGATTTCTTGTTGTACAAGACCAACTTCTTCCCAAGAGAATACTATGGAGAGGGTTTAAAATTACACTAGAATTAAATTTGTTCAGTCCACAATATGTTGGAAATGGAGAAAAGCAGGACAGAACACTATCCAGTGTTCTTCACTTCCAAATATTCACTAAATCTACCGAGTACCTTTCTGCAAGGGTCTGCTAATTTAATTTTTAAAGCACTTTAAAAAAGGAGTATCGCTTTCTTATCAGAGCTACCATTTGACTTAGTGCATACTGTTACCAAAAACCCCAAAAATCAAATACAGATTTTATTTTAAATTTCATTGCAATCTTAGAGCACTTCAAATACTCTCTAAAAACTTTATTAACTGTGATGTGATGTTTGTTCAGATAGTAAACTGCTAATTCTGAATCATGCAACTATTTTTCCAGGCTGTTTTCAAAGACTAAGTATAAATCTTTCACACAACTTTCCCAGACTAACAAGGAATGTTCTTGGAAAGAATCTGATTTTTTGCACTCATTTTTCTCTTGGACTTAAAGAAATCACCTGAAATTCAATAAATTACTTCAGATTCATAAAAAATCCCTTCTGGAAGAACTTCCTTCCAGTTAAGCCCATGACAATGTTTAAAACTCTGAAAAATTGGAATGTAAGAGCTGTAGCAGCAGAAACTGGAGATAAATATCCTCTATATGTACAGAATTATCCTTGCTGTCAGAAGCATCCTGCATAGAAATTCTTATATTCCAGCTTAGCATCACTGAATGATTTAGAAAAGTTGATTTGCTTTTATCCACAAGTATATAACCCATGCAATTACTCAACGATCACAAGCTCCTTTAGACTTTTATGTATAGGTACCAAAAATAAAGCTACATCCTAGACACAGGGTGAATTCACACTTGCATATTGTTCATAAATTTCTCTGCTGCTCTGTGCTTGTATTCAGAACATTATGATTAACTCATCCCACCCAAAAAGAAGTAGCAAGAAAAGCTTTTGTAGGCATACTGTTAAGCAAACAGTGTATGTGTACTACTTAGAGTCTTAAGTCTCAGCAAAAAGCTGAGCAGGCAACTGAGGCTCCCTTAAGAGCAGTTACCTGTTACAATCTGAGTACCTATCAAGCCATTGGTAAGAGACACCAGTATGGAAAAAAACACCATAAATGAAAACATCCCAAACAGACCATCAAAAAACCTCACACATTTTGTCAAGTTTTTTATCTCACACGCTAGAGACATATTTAGACTGATCTGAACCTTGTGCTTAAAGGGGCTGATTTACATGCAATTTTAATTTCAAATGAAACATTTATCTTCTCATAGTACCATTCAATGGAATTTCACCGCGTGTTCCAAAAATCATTATTAGTTATTCAGATAATATTAATCCCTGAACTAATAATGAATTTGCTGTTGCATTTTAGAAATCTGTACTTTGCCACAAACAGTAAGTCCCTCATGATGTTGGAGGTTTTGAATTCTCAGTACATTTATAGCCTCGATGATATCTATTCTGAATCTCTGCATTATTCATTTGTGCTATGTTGGATTACCATGGCATGTAAATATCTGCCTGGGAAAGGACACAACACAGCTTCAAAACTCAACAACTTCATCCCAGTTATAAAATCAGTGAAAGCACTGGTCTTTGTCCACTGACTTGTTAACATCACTTTGTTTATGCAAAAAAATAACAGAAGTTTGGACTCTGCTGATTGCAGAGTCTTATGCCTGGAAAAGCCCCCAGTTCTCCGGGGAAATATTTGGTAAAGCTGGCAAAGGTAGAGAGGAGATAAGACAGTAAAAACTGTTGTAAAATGCTAGATAATATTGAAACAATTATCTTTCAGATTGAGGAAATTAAATTTTTGGTCTTTTATGTGAGGAAAATGGATAAAGATAGCAATGCAACAACAGCAATTAAAAATTATGGCTATTGTTTTGCAAATACAGACTTTACTGACATTGGAGTTCACCATGACAAGATAATGATCTATCACTCCATCTTTGTGATGTGGTATTAAAGTTGTTGGCTTTTCTACATTTGATTGATTTTCCACTATGAAAAAATTGAACAACTCCTCATATCTTGTTTGTTCTTTTTTTTCAGCAGCTGCAAGAAGATGAAAAGTGATAAACCTGTGACAGACTTGCTTATCAGAAGGTTTGGTTTTACAGACACCAAGTAAAGGAGTCTCTGCTTTATGTACCTCGTGGAGAAAATCATCTCCTGCTTCCTGTGACATAAGAGATAATTGCATTCATTGCAGCTATTCTGTACCAGAAAATTTCTTTTCATAATGTTAGGCATAAATATTAAAATAGTTGCAATGTTTCAAGAAAAAGAGAAAAGAAATAGGTGAACTGGTATCAGTACAAAGAGCAAAACGACAAAAAACTTCTTTCTGACTCCTGTCTCAATACAGAAATATATTCTACTTAGCAGTGTGTTCACGATACTGCAAATTAAATATTTCTGATTGTTGTGTATTTAGGGTCCTCTGCAATCCTCCAGATTCATCTCAAAATTTCAAAAAGAAAACAAGAATTTTTGTTGAGCGCTTTTTAAGCTTGTCCAGACTGGCTGCTTTGAGATGCTTATTGCTGCAAGACGCGTGCGGTGAGGAAGAAAGTGGATCATTTCCTTGCTTGTCTTTAAATACTTGACTGAATTGACTCTGCTTTCCTTTGCTAAAGGAATAAGCATGAGTTGGGTTAATATATATCTAGTAAATATGATAAGGCTTTTTACTCTGTTGCATGGATGCAGAATCACTGGGGAAAGAACATGAAAGCCCTTCTCTAAACAGTCATAAAATGAAATTGAAAGAAGGAACGCATTTGGGAAAGCCAAGAACAAGATGTTCCCAGGACAACATGGCTTGGCTTCCAACTGAATTGATTAATTAGGCTTGCTAGTTTTGTGCATTCTTTGAAATACAGTGATTGGGTCACGAGTGCTCTTCGAGAAACCAAAGAAGGCCCATGTGCACTGTAAGAACACAGATTTAAGACTTGTAGGTTCTGTAAAAGATGCAAGGATGACTCCGTAACGGGAACAGTTCTGGGCTGATGGGACTGAGCTATGAGCACTGAAACTAACCAAAGGCATTACTCATGGCTTGGTACACACCAGTCTCAACTGTGTCACATAGAGGTTCAAATAAAGGCTCATCATAATACCAGGAAAATATTTTTGTGTTTTCAAGAATTTGAATAATGTGAAGTCCAGTGTCATGAATCCAAAATGAGTCATGAGTTCCATCAGCCAAATAAGCTAACTTGTTTTTCCTCACTTAAAGTGAGTTAGCACTTCAAAATGGTTGAGGAAATCCAATTGCTTTTTAAAAGGGCTCCTTAGATGCCAAGAACTGAAGAAGGATTATGGTACTGAAGAATCCACCCCGTACTTTTCTGATGGGAAATGATTTTACCTACCAAAGCCCAAGTTCTTCAAATGCACTCATGCAAAACCCGTGGCACTTTTCCACTCTTACATAACTTTTTTTAGTGTCTGTACTTCTAGACACAGTGGGGGATGTGTGAAAATATTCTTGCTTGGATACAGAATGTTTTGTTCTAATAGAACAGAATCAACTCAGAAAATATTGAAGTTAAAATAAATTTCACCTGTAATTTTTGTGCTAGCTTGAATACTTAAAGCTGACAGTTGATTAAAAAATATCCCGTTCTGCTGAATGGTAAATTAAGGGCATATGAAATGGCTTTGGAAAACATTTAACATAACATAGAACAGGTCCCATAGGCCTATTACCTTCATTTGTAAAGATCAGAAAAAGGTTATAGAAGTTTACAACTATGAATTACTTAACCTCACAAGATGTTTAATTAATTATTAACAAAGAATAGAAGTGACTAGTGACTGACCAGCTTTGATCAGATGCATTTGAATCACCAAATGACAGGAAATAAGATACAACAACTTAAAAAGATATTTTAAAAAAATAATTTGTTGTCTGAATTTGACCATTACAACATGTAGAAGTGAATGAAGAGATGGAGTTCAGTTAGATTAATTTTCCTGGTTTTGTTCAGAATTTTCAGCTTTTTCCCTCTAAACACGGGATTTTTGAGTAATATATGACCAAGACAAGGATGAAGTTAGTCCATCATGTTTAAAGGTAGAAATAAAAAGTTAACTTCTGCATAATTTCATTTAACTTATTATAAATTTATCAGTAAGAATTCTTTTTTTTTTTTTCATCATGTAATTTTATAAAGACTCTCCTAAAATTTTTTTTTAGGAAATGCTTTCTAGTGATATCTGGGAAAATGTAACAGGAATCTTATATTATTAAATGTCAATAAAACTAAAATTTAAACTTTCCATAAATAGCATATTGAAAATAGATTCCAGTTTCATGCAAGAACAAAACAGAGTTTATACACTTGTACTTTAGTGTTAGTGTACACACACCTGGGGTAACACCTTGGGCAAAATTTGTATATCAAAATAGATCTTGGTCTAGTGGCAATAGATTCTTTGGCATTAATCCTTGAGATAAAGTGTCTGTGGCTTAAAGGATTTAAATATCTGTACAGGGCACTCACGGAAGCGCAGTCAAACTGCTATGACCACACTGCCTTTTCTGCAGTTTGCACTTCTGCTTTGGTAGTTGTCCAGCCCTGAAGCCCATAGCATTTTCTAAATGTACATATTGCATACACATTGTATTTTTAATTCTAGGTTTGATTGGGTGCAGGTGACAGTATCATTTATTCAGTATGACAGATTCATTTCTAAAACACTAGAATTTTTTTTAATATTTAGCTATTACGCTTGCAACCAGACATACACTTTCAGTTTTACTGCATTACATTTATCTTTAGCAAACCATATTAGATGTCACTCTAGGAATACGTAGTACTTGAACTACACAACTAAATTTATATTTGCTTCCATTAAACACAATATACTGAAATGGATTTTAGCAAAAATGATGCATATATAATGACTCTTGCGTGCCAATCTGGTAATTATCTTAGATTTTAATTTCATAAAGTACCTTCCTATCTTGCTGTGGATTACACAATGTTTTCATTTCAGAAGCATTTTCCAAAGCAGAAAATTTGTGCTATCTTTTTTGAAAATATCACCTCCAATCTCACAACATCACTAGTTATCAGTTATGCCACAGATCTAATTAATGCAGTTATGGGGTTGGAAGATCCTTGCTGTCTAAATGCCAAATAAATCCACTCCAGGGCTGGAAACTGCCAGTAGAACAACTCAGACTGGTGACATGGCACATTGCCACAGCATTTGGCTTTTATAACTTTTACTAATTTGTTTTGTTCTGATTGCACAGAGCTTAGAATAAGTGCTTAAAGAACTGAAAGAGATAATACCTCTAAAAGCCCTGATATGAAGTAAAATAAGTTCAATCCAAACCCTCAAATTTTATAGGGCTGTCTCAGAGGATGAGGGTTCAGCATAATACCTAACAAAGACAAAAATTAATGAACAGAGCCAAACCTTTTTATTGGTCCACTTCCCCTCTTCTTTCTCTCCCCAAATAAACAGAATTTAAATGATATCTGACTATTATTCCTGTTTAGAAAAAAGTTCTAGCTCCATATTCTGACATGATTTTCCAGTAGAAAATACATCAAGGAAAGCTTTCCTTTGCCCCTGTGTTTTTTGCCTCAGTGTTGCTCCTCAATTTCACTAATTTCTTTTCCACAGCAGAGCAATATCAAGTTGAAAGCTGGCCACATGAAACACTGGGGTTTTGTTCAAATGGTGTTAGGTATTGAGTAGAAATGAAGGCACCAATCCAAATGTGTTAAATTCACTGCACTAGTCAGTACCATCCCTCCTGGAAGGCCTGGAAAGGGAAGGGTTAGCCGTCAAAATAAAGGAAACTGCTCTTCCAGGAGTTAATTCTTTCTCACAACCACTATTGAGTTTGTTTGGCCTGGTTCTTTGAGCTCCAAAGAGAAAAGAAGTTTGTTGCAAGTAATTTTTCCCCCTTATTTGAAACGCAGCATTTATGAGGTAACGATTTAAACATGTGTAATTAAAAAAAAAAAGCAGCCAATTAAAAAAGACCTCTAAAATTTCATACCTGGAATGGCATTTTTGAAGTTTTGTTATCCTAGGGTAAAAGGTTTCTTCTACTGCAGTATTTGCCAGGTATCTTACAATTATTTATTATCTCAATAATTATTTATTTATGGTGTCTTATCACATAGTAGTATGCTAATGAATGTTCTTTATTTTTTTAAAATCTGAGCAATCCAATAATTGAAAATATACTTTAGCGAAAAAAATTAAGGACAGATGTTTATCAATAAATTAGTGTCCCTCAAGCAACAATCATTCACCTCATCTAGATAACCAGCACTCTGAATTTCAATATGTAAGGACAGTAGTTAGAGATTACTATAAGGAAATTAATTTCTGACTTGCTGCTTTCAGCAAGTTAATCCAGTCAGCCATGCGTAAAGTAAGCAAAAGTGAAACACTGACTAGTGAAAACTAAATTATTTAAATTAAAAACAACTGACATTTGTAATATTTCTCTTAAGTTTCCATAAACAAAAGACAGATTTAAGTGGCTTCATGACACAATGTCATATACAGGAGGAAGTTTGTGTACACGTGCATTCATGCATGGAAGCAAAAAGAAATCCAGCAGATCAGACAGAAAGTACTTGTAGCAAAGCCTTAAGAGAAAGCTGCAATGAGAAAGGGGAATGAAACTAGAAAGGCAATGAACATGGAAATTACTTGCTGATATTCAGATTGTAGGAACACATTATTTTGCAAAAGAACAGAACAGAAAAGAATTACCTGGGTATCATTAACTTGTCCTCAAGGCTGAAACAACCTAAAAGATCATAACCAATTGCCTAACTTTTCTCCTGTCTAAAAGGGCAATCCTGTCTTCCATTTTTTTTCTGTGAAGTATCTCCACTCTCACCCCCAGCCCAAAACAGAGGTTATAGCTAAATTATGCAATTTATTCCAACTTTGGTATGTTCTTGCGATGGGGAAAAAAAACCCCACAAAACCCCAACAATGTGGTAGAATGATCTTGCAGTGCTGATGACAGAAAAATGGGTTTGAGAAGAGCCAGCCAGAACAGTGTGAGGAAAAGAACCTGAAGGGTGGCAGTGGGAGATTCTATTCTCTCTTTCTCTCTCTTGTTTTGCTCTCTTGTCTCTTATTTTGCTACAGAGGCACTAGAACTAAGCAAAGCTGGCCATCAGCCACAATTTCAGATTCCATGCTTTTTCCTCTTCTCCCAAGTAGCACAATCTCAAGTAAGTCTTTAAAAAAATAATCTCAGTGATGCTTTCTCTAAGACTCCAGACAGAGAAAAAGTGTTTTGGGAGCCCTAACGCTGTATTTGAAATATGAAATATAACCTGTTTTTTTTCTCTTTTTCTTTTTTTCTCCCTTTATCGTGGTTTTAGAAAAGACTAAAAGGATTGCAATAATAGTTCTTACAATGGAACTAAGCCAGCATAATTTGAAGTGAAGCTCTGAAGCACAGTCAAGATTAATCTTGCAACAATGAAAATACATTATTTCTTGGTCAGCCGGAGACAGGACTGTCTGATATATTTTATTAATTTACATACCTTTGTTACTATGAACCATTTATAATTATTAAGAATTTAAATTTAATATATAACTACAAGTTCAGATTTGGCTGTGCTCTGTGCCCTACGAAATTCCACCCTCCTAAAGTATTATAAAATATGGAACCCTTTGTTGTTCTGTTTTGAAGTTAAATATTTCAGCGAATATGCTTTCTAAGACCTCACAGAACTATTTTGTGAAAAATCAATTTGCATAATGTGCTTAAATAAATGCATTATTGTCAGATTCTGACTCATTAATCTTTTCTTCGATTTAAATATCACAAGTTTTCCAATCTCTGCTGTATTCCTCTGTGAGCACACATAACTCACCACTAAAAGTTGTGACACTCCAGTTAAGTGCATAAAACAGAAATTATCTCAAGTTAATAGGATTCCTGACCTTCGTGAAGTGAATAATGTTAGCTGGTTAAACCACAGAACTGGGGACTAATTTAGGTTGGAAAAATCCTCTGAGATCACGTCATCCAGCTGTTTGGACCCCACGACCAGAGACATCTGACTTATTTCTTCTTATGCAGGTTGTATCAAAATGTGCATGCAGATTAAGAGCAACAGATCTTTAAAATAGATCTTGTAGATTTTATGCGTTTATTAATGTACATAAAGAAATGTCACATTAGCAGCACATATTTAGAAGTTTGGATATCCAAATTAGAAAATATAGCTAAAAACAGCATTCAGAAGTGTGGCTCTATTTTGGATGCACTTTGGCTAAGCAATATTTTTGAGTGGATTGCTGTGGATTTAACCTTTGCATAGTTTATAGTTCCTCCTTCTCTTCATTTCGTGCCACTTCATCGAACCTAAAAGAGGATGGTGCCTGCTCCTGACACTGTGTTTTCTCATTGCCAGCAGTGAGAGCCTGCTCTGTGGAGCCAATCTAGAAACCCAGAAACCAATCTAGCTAAATGATGATGTGAAATCAGTCAATATGCAAGTGAAAGATTTAAAACGAAAAGATGCACATCTAACCCAATAGTGATAGAACAGAAAGATGTACAAGGTGTTTGATTTTTGCTAAACCAATTTAAGAAAAAGAAAGACCTCATGTGACATTTAAGCCTTAGGGGTGTAGAAAACTATCTATTTAATACCTGTTTCTGATATGTTTTTGGAAAAAGTAGAAAGTGTCTGTACTCTTTGTGCATGGTTCTGAGAATCCATACTGAAGAAAAAGCAGGATTTATACATGTTTGCAGTGTTACTTGATTACTAGAAAAGAATTTGTGTCTGAAAATCAGTGTCTATGATTTCTAGGTAAGACTACGTAACAGTCGATTCACATGTTTTACATGGAATTGGAGTTAAAAAATGAGGTCAAGAAGCCTATTTTTATGGTAGATGGGCCTTCTTGAATAAAACTTCTAAAAATGCAGATTATATCTGTCAACTGTATTGCTATTAAGTACTCCAGACTAATCAAGGCATTCAATCATGTGGTTTTTAAATTCATTAATTTTGTTATTTTCTTCCCCATACGCGCAAATTTTGGCTTAACTATGATGTGGGCAGTTTCATTAAGCGGTTCTGCTCTTAGCCTACTCCAAAGAAGAGCCAATCTATTGCTATCTAATTAAAAAAGAAAAAAAACAACAGAACAAAATTAGAAAAAAAACCAGGGCAAAAATATATTTCTAAGTTTAAAAATACCACTTCTCCCCGTTCTAAGCACTGCCCTATGTTGAGCATAACATTGACAATCAGGTCTGTGATGGGAAAAGTCTCTTCTCCCAGGTCAAGCCAGTTATTTCTTTTGCAGAACAGGGGAGAAAGAGGTAATGCTCACCTGCTTTGACAGACTTGCATGCCTTTGAGCCTCAGTGACTGCACAGTCTCTCCCACTCCTAGTGCCATATTGACACTTGTTTTTCCCTGGAGGAAGCACTGACTCGACTGAGACAAACCATTTTGACGAAATAAAGCCTTAGGGCTGGTACAGAACAGCTGGGTGGAACACAACGAGCTGTGCTACAGGGGACTGGGTGATTTAACATCCTCTCTGCATAAGCTCTGCTAAGTCATCTCACATGCACAGATCCCCCAGGATCAGGGTCACTGCTGCTGGGCTCTTCCTCCCACTGCCAGCTCAGCCTCACACCAGGACATAAATTCAACCAGTGCTCCCAGGGCTGCATCTCCCCATCAGGCCACAGCTGGTGGCTCCTTAGACTCCTTCAATCCCTTATTCTCCCATCAGCCTCTCTTCCTGGTGTGTTTGTCTTGCCCTGTCACACCAGTCAGCTGCATGCTGGATCCCTCATGAGCACTGGGGGAGATGCAGCAGGGAGTGAGCACAACACTCTGCAATTCTTCTTTGCTTATACACAGCCACTTTATGTGCAACATCCATTATTAGCAACTTACAATCCACACCTGAATTCAAACTCAAGATCTTTATATTTCATACCTTTCTGATAACACACCTCCATACATTACCAAAGGCATTTTATCTATGCTTTGATTAGTTTTCTAGTGTATTACTGGCATCTTGCTCTTTAGTCTACAGTTTGACCACTTAGAAGCTACAATATCCAATTCCTAATTAGTTCCTCATAGCGCTACAATAATTAGACTTTCCATTTTTAAGTCTTCAGAGATTACTTAGATTACAGTTTAGAATATGATATTATTGCCCAGATAGGGAGCTGAGACATTAACATATGTATGGCAAGGGTTTCTGCTAATTTGAGGTTTTTACTTTCTGAATCAGTCAGTTTCACAGAGCACTTAGAGCACGGCTTTTATGGATGCCAGTGGCATCCATGCAATGAACACTGCCACATCAGGATGATCAAACCAAAAACCCCCGAAAATCTGCTATATAATTATTATGAATTTGTAAGGATTTTAGAGCAAAAAACAGGAAAAGTTTTCCACAGCAGAGTTCAGTTTCTTTCATTAAATGGCCTTCATTTTGTAATCCCCAGCCTCACCCACATTTTATCTTAATCTTCTACAGCAAATGAAGGAGGGATCACACGGGCAGCATAATTTACCATAATTTTTGATTCATCCTTTTAATGCAGTACATAAAGTATGTGTTTTTGTGGAGTTTTAACATGAAGAAAATTCAGTATGGGCACATAGCACAAATTAAGGTTGTATCTCTTACCTAAATTCCTAAGCACTGAGTTTACAAAATTAGTAACTTTCTCTGACATAGGTAACATGTACTATTAGAAGAGGAAATCAGTTTTCCTCCAGCATTCTATAACAGGACACCAGGCTGCATTTACTAGTTCAGATCCTTTAGCTCCCCAGACCTGAGAGGGTAGAGTGATCTGACAGTGCTGATTAGCAGCCTCTGAGCAGAGGTGCTACTCAGGAGGAGACATTTTGAAAGAAGTCAGTAAGTCACAGGACAATCTTGGGCTTCATTCTGGCTTTGTAGTACAGAGCTCACCCTACCAAGCATAGCTTCTTTTTCTGCTCAGGCTCAACCCAGCTGCTTCACACCCATCCTTTTTTGTCTGCTTCCCATCATCTCATCCCCTTCTTTCTGTACTGAATCCTAGCTCTGATCTCACCATCCTCTGACTTCATTCTTCAGATGCTTACTCCCTTCTCTCAGAACTCCCTGTCCTTCTCCTTTAATTAGCTTTCTGTTCCCTGCTGGCTCCCACTCTCACATGTCTTTTCTCAGTCTCTACTCCCCTGGACTAATAGTCCTCCTGATTTCCCTTTTTCCCTTTCTAAGTAGCATGAGTCTTTTCCCTCAACTCTCTGCTCCATTGTCCCATCTACCTGTCCCTTTTGTCTCTGCTTTTATTGTCCTTTTCCAGTCCTTTCCAATACATTGTCACCTCCTCTGTCTTTCAGACACAACAATTATGGCTTCCTGATCCTCTCAGCTCCCTGTGCCTCCCAGCCTTGCACCAGGCATTTCAGTCTGATGTGATGGCTTCAAAGCCATGGCACTCAAGAGAAAGCTCATGCTGAGGTGGCTGGTGGCAGATCCTCTGAGTGCCACACTGGTCTCTAGCAGCATCTATTAGAAAAGGTAATTTTTACTTTTCTGCAAGCAGGCTTGAGCAGCCTTGTCAGCTCTAGTGGGGTGGCCTGTCGGAGGATTGTCTCTCAGCACAGTGATGTTGTACAGGGATGCTTCAAAAGAACTGTTTAAGAAAATGCTCTGCTTAATACAAGATTATCCAAATTTACTGATGTAGGGAAATTACCAATTCCTCATATTCAGAAAAAATTTTGGAAAAGCTTTGCTTGTCTTCTTGTTCAAGGTCCACAGATCGCACATAAAATTTCAGAACAGATGGTTCAAGTCTGGTAGAGTTGCTATAAACAGTCAATACAGGTTTTCAACTTGGGTAGCTCCTGGGACTGTTAACAAAGAGATGAAAACATTCTTGCCCAAGCAGCAGTTGCAGGATCTAACTTTCCAAGCTTCATTTTACCATTGCGTAGATTTTTAACTACCCTCTAACTGTTACTAGAGTAAATTTTCCTCAGGAAATCTAGCTTGAATCCCCAATTTTCTGTGAATATACTGATTTCATGTTATGCACATGTTGATTCACAAGATGCACATTGTTCTTCTAACTACAGGAAAGCCAGACAGATTAATGCCCAAGTCAAATGAAAGACATAACCAAATATTATTACACAATGAGCTTGTGCAAAGGCTGAAGTAATTTCACTTTCCTATTTACAAATCTGGAAGGAATCTTAAAATATGTTACAAACTATGTAAACAGGAGCACAATCATAAACTTGCAATTTTCTGAAGGATTCAGGATTGTCTCTTTCCCACATTGGACAGAAAGGAAGTATAAAAGATCTTGGCCTTGAAAACAGCTGTCACCTGCATGAAGTACCAGAACAAGTAATGAGATTCAGATGGTTTAAAGAAAGTTGTCCTTGGCATTTTAAAGTGAGGGTAAAGGATGGAAAAAACATGAGGGAAGAACAGAAAGTGGGGGCTAAAGCAGCTGGAGGTACAAACAGAAATAGGATTGGAAGCATCAGGTAGAGGCACAGAGCATAAAGGGTTAAAATTGTAAGAGTTGTAATTGTGTTTCAGAAGGAGCCTGCCCAATCCCTTTTGGAACTCACTTTGAATACTTTTCAATACTAATGCTCTTCTGTTTTGCTTAATGATTGATAAATGAATTGTTTGAGATCCTGTCACTTAGCCAAGGTCCAGGAGGATAAAGAAGCTTTTGTCCCCAGAAAGCCAATCAGAGGCACTCTGGAGGCACAACCTGCACTACAGTGGTTGCAGCAGTTACAGCTGAGTATTTTGCTAAGAGAAAAGATGCAGCAGCAGCCAGAGCAATGCCAGCCACACACCTGAAGTAATCTGCTAGCTTTGCAAGGGGGGTGACCCACCCAGGCAGAAGTTCCTCCTGGATACACATCCAGTGCTGCCA
The DNA here is from genome assembly GCA_034509185.1 of Euphonia xanthogaster. Classification (NCBI taxonomy): domain Eukaryota; kingdom Metazoa; phylum Chordata; class Aves; order Passeriformes; family Fringillidae; genus Euphonia; species Euphonia xanthogaster. Next base: position 30,956,015 of record JAYDZK010000202.1, on the reverse strand, counting down.
GTTCCACAGCTGGAGTCTGAATTTACTTATCTCCATGTTATAATCACTGCTGTTGTGTGGAGAAAAACCATGATACAGGTGCTGCTTTGTTTTCATAGAAAGCTCTACCTGGGACAGTGTATTCCACTTGAGAAGATGCTCAGGTGGTGTCCAGTACATACAAAGCTCAACCGCTTGAATTAATTTGATTATTGAGATTCTGGAGGGAAAGGTTTTTCATACATAAAAGATTTAATGAAGAATCTCAAGGAAGAGATTAAAAACAGTGATTGAACTTCAGCTGTTGAATGGAAAACTAAAGAGACACAGCTTGAATGGATCTGGGTAAATCAAACTAGTAGCTTTTGTACGATATATACTCCTTGTTTTACTTTTTAAAGAATTAGAAGCATACATGACTCTGTAGAAATTAAAAAAAACCCCACCAGCACCAAACATAAAAACCTGCACGACAAAACACAGCTGAACTTGCAGCCATTCATTGAAAAAGAAAAAAAGAAAGAAAAAAAAGGGAAAAAATTTCCAATTTCTAAGGACAGCTATACTTACTATAGGAACGTTTAACACCAGCTACTGTAAAGGCTTGAGCAGAGCTGCTGTGTATTGAGCAGATGAAATCAGCCAGCTTGTAGGTGTGGTTATAATTTGCATTGTTGACTAAAACTCTGAAAAGCAGTGAAGCTGTGAACTATGCACTGAGCAAGGTGAGGAGATGTGACAGTAACAGGAGATAATTTTGGTGCAAAACAGAGCACTAACAGGCGCCAGAGACTCCAGGCATGAATGTGCTTCAATCTATGAGTTCACTCCTCACTTTAACAAACCTAGATGAGCCATGTGGTTTTCTTATATTACACTATATATGATGTATAAACCTAAAAAGGTACTGGCCATCGTACCTAGTAGGCTTGTAGTCATTTACAGTCCTCATCTGCCATGCTATTTTTCAGTGTGCTTTAATGTATTCCAATATGTTTGATAAACTCCATAGCAGAGACGAATTTAACAGCAGAAATTATACCAACAATTTGCACGTATTTTATGAATGTTTCTATGTTTTAATGCTTTGGCATAGAAAACAGTAATGTGAAAGGCTTAATTTGTTGAAAACACTCAGCCTTTATTCTGCATAACTGGAAGTACTACTTTAAATATTGAATTATAGCTCATTGAAAATCCAGGTGCATGTGAAACCAGACCTTGCTCACAGGTTTGATACTACATCATTATTGTTGCTGTCTTAATTCCAAATACATTAATATCACTGTTTTTTTCGTGCATGCAGCTTGCAATTATGTATTCCTCTAAACCATACAGGAACTGCTTAGAGTTTTTCCATTGATTTAACTGAGTTTTGCAAATAGAAAAATAGCTGTGTATGGGGCTCTATTTCCCAAACTCCTTGTGGGGGCAATACCCCTTACAAATCTTATCTTAAGCAGCATCCTATGAACATATGAACCCAAATTTATTTCATTTAAAAACAGGAAAGAGAACAAACTGTTGCACAATACAAAAGAAGATGACAGAATTCAACCTTTTGCTCCTACTATTTTAACAAAACGCTTCATATTATAAAGAGTAGCTATTTTCATCGACACAATTAATGAAACACTATTTTAGTATTGGTGTTGCACAATAAAAAGCAATTAATAATAAATGCAACTAAAGAAAATTATAATCATTAGGAACTTTCAGCATATAGATCATCACCAGCAGCTTCACAGGGACAGCTTTACCAAGTCATAGGAAGCACTTAAAAACAGGGTACTCAAATGAAATGAAGAAAACACAGCTAAAGTAAGCAGTATGTCTGGTGTAACTCCCATCACATTGAAGTGATTTGCATCTGAAGGAAAACTAAAATTGAATTCAGTCTCCCTCTTGCATGTTATACTGCCCATCATGCTAAAAATTCCCATTACCTGAACATATTCTGCTCTCTGAGAACTACATATTGTAGTAGCACTTGCACGGTATCACTTCAAACTACTGAACTGAGTCTAAAATGCAAATTTTGTGGCATCTGAGTTAAATCAGTTCTGCAGGTACCCTCAATAAATATTTACAGCAAGTATTTATGCAATGTTTAAACTCTTTCTCATTTTTAAATTTCAGCTCATAACTATTAATAGTACCACTCAAGGCATTAAGTGCAAAAAACATCTGATCCTGACATGTAGCTAGTAACCTCAAGAGACTGCATCACACTTCGATTCTATTGAAAAATAATTGACATGAAGAAATGTAAAATAACATGAGATGCCACAATTTTTAAAAGAAATCCGCTCCTGAAGTTTATCAGCTCTCTGCTTTGCCATGTTCAAAACAAGAAAGGAAGCCAGGGACACTTACCCTTGGTACCAATAAGCAAGAGCATGTAGAAGCAGCAGTTGGGTGTCATATCCGTCCTTCAGGGATTCAATGAATAAAGTCAGTGAATGCTGTCCTTCAAACCGCACCAGCCGGAGTGCTGCACGCACAGTCTGCCTCTGAGAGCCCTCAGCAGTGTGTGAGGAGAGCTCCCTTCTCCCTGCCTTCCTCCCTACTCGCCTTTGCTCTAGGTCTCCCTCTCTCCCCCTCTCTGGCACACAGGCACACGAAAGTTTCCAGGATCACACTCAGGCTCTGCCTTACAGGCTGGGATGTGCTCTGTGGCAGGCAAAGGCTGGGCTGTGTGCGTGGACACGGCTCTGCCCCAAGCAAAGCTGCTGCTGCTGCTGCACAAAACACAGCCAGGTCCCCAGAGCTGTCATCAATAGTCCAGTCGTTCTTCCTTCTCCTTTTTCCCCCTCTTCCCAAAATTGCAATGCTGCAAGATGTCTGAGAAGCACAGTTTTATTTAGACAAATCTGTTTGAAACCAAATGTTTTCTGTAGTTTAGATAAAAACTGGAGGTTTTTCAACTAAGGGGAAGTGAAATTTATAAATACAGTCCCTTTGTAGCAATCCAGACACTAATTGAAATATAGAAAAATGCACAATGTAATTTATTTCCAATATCAGCATGTCACTACTTTTATACTCTAACCACTCTTCATGACTAATGCTAAGGAAAACAATCTGAAAGACCAAAGATGAGTATTTAAAAATGTATTCTTTATGAGGAAAAGTTCTTTCACAGATTTTTTTCTTACTTGAACACTTTGAGACATTCCTATCTGGCCCTTGATTTTACTGTCACCAGTAGATCATGGTATTCCCCATTACATAAACAGTCACAACAGTTAAAATCTGTTTTATGATGTGAAGGCGAACATTTAGCAGCACAGCAAGACATGCTCCAAAACAAGTTGGGCAGTTGAGATGAACTCGAGTGAGGAGTTAAATCTTATGTGGACTCAAAGAGTTTCAGACTTTTAATTCATTTTTTTTTCCAAAAAAACAGCTTGTCAGGATAATGGTCAGAAAGCACTGGTAACCTGTGAGCAGTTATGTCAGGTACTGAAGGAAAAGAGCTTCTCTGAGTAAGGAAATATGTTCATATGAGAACACATCAACAAAATGGTGAATTTAGAAAATTAAAAAAACCTTGATCACAGTCGAAATCTAAGTCCACATTGTTGCTATGGCAAAGTTGTCTACAAAATAGGCATTATGAACTGCCAGCCTCTTGATTTCTGATATAAAAGAATATAGAACAGAGAGGGGTTTACAAAAAGGTTGCTGTCTATGGAAACCTCAATAATACTTTGACATCTACTATAAAAAAAACACACCAGTAATAGGCAATGTACAGGCAAAAATGGATCAAAATGATCAGACAACTATAAAATATTTCTTTTATAAGGTGGGACTAGCTTTTGAGCATATCAATTAAGATCATACTTGCTTCAAAAAACTGCTTAAGAGTTAATCTAACTCCTACATATTCTAGAGCTAATGTCTCAGCTGAAAACTCTTCCAAGGTGATAAAATAGAAGAAACTGAACCAAGAAAGTGAATAAAAAGTGAAATACTCTTTCAATGAATAGTAAAATAAAAGCTTTACCTCTTCAGTGCAGGGTGAGACAGAACTTACTTTCTAAATAAAGGATTTTCTTTCTTGGATTGTTTCTTCTGTAGCTTTCTGCTCCTGATCTAGCCATAATTACTTGAGATGTGTAAGAGCCATACACGTGTTTGGAATAGATCCTTTCACCCGATAATGTAATAAATCAAGCAAGCTGCTTCTTTAAAAAGCGGTCTGACTCACTACAAAAGTTGAAGATATTCTACCTCAGAGTAGCAGGGAAAACCCCCAAATGTGGTACATACCACTCACACATATTTTCTGAAGCTCAGCCCCAGTGGGAGTTGTCACTTTTCTGCCTTCCTCTTTTTAAGGACCTTTAGCAAGGATACTCATTAAAGTTAATTTTGCTGCAAATAAACACTTGCTCTATGGAAAATCCACTGAGATCTTCCATCTTCTAAACTTCTTACACATTCATAATATCACAACAGAAGCAGCAGCAGTTTCCAGCCCATTCTCAGTACAATTATATTTAAATCAAGAAGCTAGAGTTACAAACACACGCATTGCTGAACTGTGGAATGCAGAGCAGGAAAAGGAGGCAAGAACAGCTTTTGAAAAGTAGTTTTGGCCTACCTTAGTTGAATTCCTTTTTCCTTCTTATTAGAAACATGTCTGTGTATTAGAAAGGCAATAAGTATTTCCCTCCTGTAAAATGTAGAAAGTGATGGCATCTCAGCATTTAAGAACTCTTTTCAAGAAAGCAATAGGCTTGATAGCCTAATTCCTTACACAGCAAAGAAATAAATCATCAGAATTGCATGTTTTTCAAACAGCTTTGAGAAGACAGACTTCATTGGGATATTCAGTATTTGCTTTCATTCCTACTTACAGGAGTTCTAAAATGAAATTCAGTCTAAAGAGTATCTAAACTGAAGAAACTTAATTGTCACATCTGTGGGGGACAGCCCTCTCCAAACATTCAACAAACATTGTGCCACTAAACCACAAACTATCAGAATACGTTAATGTTTCATTAAATCCAAATAAAAGCCATTTGCTATCAAGAAGAGTCACCTTACGTGTCTATGACAAAGTGTTCATAATCAAATTTTGAACTAAGAATTAAATAACTGCAATTATTAGACACCTTCAAATAAGTTGCTAGTGAAGTTCCAGCAGCTTGTAGCCCTTTTTCTATTGTTCACATTAGGTGCTAGGTAGAAGGAACTTCACAGAGGTAAAGAAATCATAGCTGCATGCCTCACCATTGTAATTTTCATTATTAAAAATAAAAATACACTAAGCTGTAAATCTGCTACAAAGGAAATAAGTTAGAATTCCTTTTCAGCCTGAAGAAAAAAGGTTTACTTATCTGCAGGCTGCAGCTACTCCTTTGAAGATTAACAAATGCTACACCAAACTGGCTCAATGATACAACTGATAGGCATCAAGCAAATGCAGTACAGGTAGGAGAAAAGTTGTATCTTCAAGTTTTAGCCTACATGAGGCAGATAGATTCATCCAAAATCTAACTGTTGCCATGCTTCTCCAAGTAGTGAGTAGTAGGGATCTCACTGCATTGATATACTTCTGCTCTTTCCTAATTCTGGAATTTCCCTTGCTTTAATTAGGAATGCTTTCAAAGATGCTTTATGTCATGCATCAGATCGAAGACCCACAAGACAACTGCTATGCCAATGGTGGATTTATTACTAAGAGTTGCTCATTAGGCAAAGCAAATTTTCAGCTGAAAATGCTGATTAGCTTGTCAGCTGTTTTGCTATGTTTCTAGTGAAACACAAAAAAGTGCAGGATGAAGCACTGAAAGTGAAACTGGGCCCATGTTGCCATCTGCAGTCATGAAGATTATGTAGTTCATACTTAGAAATGACAGCCCCAGAAGTGGCCCTTTTGTTTTCTCAGCCATTTGATGACCAAAATCTAGGTTTTGTATTATAGCTATGTGAATAGCTACTGGACAGATAAGGCTTCAGAACAGAGAATTTAAAATCTAAATCCTTCACTATGTCCATCAATCCTACAATCCAAAAGATTTACCTGAGAAAATGAACATAATTGGTTTAATTATATTTAATTTACACTGCATTCAAAGCTCTGTCAGTGTACTTTGCTGACAGTACAACTGAGAATAAGACATCTGTATTTTACAGGGCAGCTCTTACCTTCAGAGGATATATTCTTAATTTAACACCCACATCCAGGTTCCCCGAGTTCAGAGCAAAGCAAAGAACCTCTTAAGAGAAGCACAAGAATGTCTAAGCTCAGAAAGATAGAAAAGACCTCATTTACAGCAGCTCTTTCCAAACATTAAGCTGTACTACAGTACCTTTATCTATCTCTCTATCTCATACACTTGTGCCTCAAGCAGTACTGTAGAAATGGACTACTTTTTTTTGTAAAGATTACTCTTTCCATTTCACAATTACAGAGATTTAATAGGGTCTACCTCTCAAAACCCGAAGAGCCTGGGACACCTGACCTAATGGGCCAGGCTAACTGTGCAGGCCCCTCTGCTGAAGGACCTCCTGACTTCTCCAGATCCTTTTTATCAGCACAGCTGCAGCTAAGCTGGGATTACTGACACTTGCATTGGAGAAAGGGGAGAGATATTCCTCTGTTGAAAAAACTGAGCTAGATATTCTCACCTGGAGGGTTTTTTTTCAATGGAAATGTATATCCACCAAAAGACTTAAAACAGAAATCAGTTCTGCCAAGTTATTTTAAGCTAAAGATATTGTACAAAATTTGCCTCTAGTGGCAGCTCCCAGCTGCAGGGTGATCATAACTCCCCTGCCAGTTTTCAGGCTGCAGCTACAGAGGGCAACACAGACATTGGGTTTCACCTTTCCACAAGAAACAGGCAGACAGAAGAGGAGACATGGCTGGATGACTATTTTCCCCTTACATGTCTTTTCTTTGTGGATGGGACAGTATACTGCCTGAAGACAATGGTGTACAAGCAGCAGTAATTTAGCTCTGAGCTCACTGAAACACTTCCCTCTCTTCTACAAAAGTACCCACAGCCACAGGGCGCTTTGGTGACCCTGGCCAGCTGTCCTTCTACCGCTGCTGTGGAAGAAGGTGACGGAGCAAACTTGATCATTTCCTCCCTCATTCCCAGTTTTCTCCAGCTGTTTCTTCCAACTGGGTGTTTTGACTAAATCAAATAAAACTTCACCAGCGTGCCTGACTCAAAGCTGCCGCTGAAATGTTGAAAGTACATTTCTAAAAACAACCAAACGCATAAGCTTTGCTAATGATATCTCCTCCCAACCAGCCATTTCCAGTCTTTTGATTGATTTAAAATTGTAACAGTATTTTTTTTTGATTGTGTATGATTACAGGTATGATGTTAATGGCTTTGGTAAATCATCGTACCATTTGGGAACATTATAGGAACTGTCTATGACTGAAGGATACAAGATTAACTGTATCTTGATTTTTCAATATGACTCTTTCCAAGTTGCCTCCGTCCTTCATATTTGAGGCAGTGCAATTTTTGTTTTACAGCATCTAAGATTCTGGAAGAAAAGGCAGACCTCCCAAGTATGAATAACTGAATATCAAAAGTGCAAAGTTCATAAAATGTTCCCTAGGAATTTATTTACACGTTTGAACGTGAGATGGTACCAGACACAAACATTGACAATTAAGTTCCACTTTGATAAAATGTACCCTAAAGAGATATAGTATACAAAGTTTTGAGAACAGAAGGTCTTTCAGTAACTCAGCTATGAAACCTTTGTGTTAGAGAATTATCAAAGTCAACTTTGAAGTCAGAAAGAAATCGATGTGTGGTAGCAGAAAGGGAGTATATTTGGGTTATCACCCAGATTAAGAAATTATCCTCAGAGCCTTCTGAATTAAGAAATTATCCAAGAGCCTTCTGAACTGTTTACGCTTTGCTTATTCGCCAATGCCTTTACATGTGAATCCACAATGCTCCCTCTAAGGAAACAACTGAATTAAGGAAATATTTAACCTAAAATCAAGAAAAGGAACAACTAGACATGTGGGACAAACATATGATGAAGTGAACACCCTCCTCCCCTGCTCCCCCTCCAAAAAAAAAAACCCAAAACCAAAAAAACCCCAATAACATCTCCCAAAACTCATAAGAAGTGAGGAGGAAGAGAATGAAAGTTACAGTGTGAGGAAGCAGGGCTTATTAGAGGGCAAATATGTAATATAAGAAGACACTATCAAAAGTTGGAGTCACTGAAATGAAGAATGCATTTGAGTCATTAAATGTAAGACTATCCATTTCCACAGCTTGCCACTGAACTGTTGTGAAGAAAATATATTCTCTAACATGAGTCCACATTTTGGGAAGTAGGTATGGTTTCTAATCCAATGCCTTTATATGCCTTAATTTACAATTCTAGTTTTATATTTCCGAAACAGCCTGCAAATTAACCAACCAAACAAAAAAAAACCACAAAAACCAGAGACAGCAGAAGGGAGCTGTGAAATACAGAAATCCCAAGGTCATTGCTATGTAATTACAAGTGATCAGTATCATAACATTCTCCTAATGCTGGCAAATATTTAGGACCTAAATTCACTGGGGCTTTGAGTTCATTGTTTGGGGTACTATTTAGATTGTTTTACACAGATACACATTGGATGCAGTGAGCAAATAAGCATAACACTTATCTGTATCTAATATTGCAGGTTTTGAGAAGTATGAAATGAAAATTCCTTGAAAGAGCTAGCAAAGATGTTGGGTTTGGGAACAGCTGATACCCTGCCGTGAAGGAGCTTAAATTAGCAGAGTCTTTTTTATTTAGGCGAGCCTTGCTTTCTTTCCTTCAAATAAATTGTGCATGAAAAAAATCAATATTTCTGTGAGCAGCTTGAACTAAAATGAGAATTGATTTCAATATTAAGCATACAGTTCTAAAGCCCTGGGATAGTACAAGTAGAGAAAACCGCTTCAAAGTAACCATGCAGAATGTATGGTTAAACCATAGGAAGCTACGACCTATGGTCCAGGATTTTTTCCCTTATTTTGTTTTGAAACATAGCAGAAGCTTACAGGTTTGCAAGACTAAGTAACAGTTTTACATTTCAAGTAAAAATATTTGATGTTTTTGCCTTATGTGTGGCTAACATTATAAAAATAATTTATTTCCTGTTGATGGTACTTATTTCCAATATTCTTGAATTTTCTAATATCTTTGAGAATATAAAGTATAATCTAATGAAGAGTAAGATAACATCAAAGAATGCATTTAGTCTAGCTTTGTATTTTATCCCAGGATGATTTCTATGTTAATTATAGGAAATAATTTTATATAATAATTTTATATAATAATTATAGGAAATAATTATAGGAAATAATAGGGATAATAAAACAAAAATTCTAGACAAGTTCTTGAGCAGCTAGAATTGTAGTGGCACACTGTGTTTTGTGCTCTCTTTCTGGCTGAGTCTGGGATTACTTTTTGTTCAGGAAAGTAGATTCGTTAAAAGAAGCAGCTCATTCTGTTACCCTTGATCCCTTGTGTACTCCTCTCAGACATGAGAGCATTGAATGAAATTTTTCTCACCTGGCTCAAAAGCCTTAAACGCTGGGCTCTGACATGAAAGGAGGCAAGACAATCAGTACCGCTTGGTGCTGACACACGCTCATATTAGAGGAAACAGCAGGGGCCATCATTATGTTTTGTGTGGAGTTTGACTCCATTTTGTCCCACAGGTGTGCTCTGAAACTGTCTTCAGAGGGCTCAGGCAGATGAATACCTAGTTTCTGCATTCTGTTGAAGTAAAGTGAAATAAAACTTGCAGATAATGAACTGTATCTCCAGTGGCCTGAAAGCAGCAATTTAGCAATGAATTTTACTTATATAAATGCTCTGGGATTTCAAAAAGCTGATACAGTTTTTAGCCTTTATTGCTTGCTTAAAAGATGTGGTGTATATCTAAAGGTCTTGATCTCACACAATTTAATGTATGGGTTTTGATTATCTATATTTCTAGCCATTAGCTGTAATTGTCTGATCTCTGAGGAAAATCAGATAGAATGAATAATAATTATTAATAATAAAATAATAATTAATAATTATTATTACTTTTCTGACTTTGTAATTGCCCAAAATGTTAAAACAAATAAATAGGAACTGATGGACAGAATTCTGAGAAGCAACAATTTTTATATTTCTCATGCTTTGTGCAGGCATCATTCAAATGCCTGTTAATGTTGTCTTCCTCTAGGTCTCTATTTCTCTATAAATATATAAAGCCTTTGAATTTTCTATTATAAAAGGTGAATCAATAA